>JAAKBH010000285.1:600000-1200000 GCA_019776075.1 Amaranthus palmeri | reverse complement strand
AAAAATATCAAATATAAACACTCAAAAGGGGACAGATTGAATCAAAGAGTAACAGATGAACATAAAAAGAGCAAAAAGATTAAATTAGTTCTCAAGCTAGCTCAAAAATGTCTAGTTTACAGAAATAAAATCACTAAAGAATCATATCTCAAACAATCCATCAACAAAATCCTCCACAAAACTTCAGATCCAGAATTTATCACAGAATAATACCTCATCCAACTCAACTTTTTCTTTCTTGGGTTGCTTCAAAGGTTTGGCCTTTCCACCTGCGAAAAATTAGGTTAAATTTGTCAGCTTCGAACAATAATTAAAGATCGATTCAAATGAAGTTCCAAAACATTTAGATGAAGGAATAGGAAAAACCTTGCTTGGAAGACATGGTTGGTGTTGTCTAGGGTTAGGGTTGGTGAATTTGAGATTGAAAAGGGGAAATTGTGAAGAAGAGAGAGCCCCTACTCCCTAGTCCTTATAGAAATCTTCTCAAACTTTATTCCCAAAACAAAAAGGAAAAGATGCGGAAGCACCACCAATCCACCATATATAGTGGCTGACGCGGCACCCACTTCAAGGGAAAGATTGTAGATGAAATTGAATTTGCAAATATATACTCTGGAAGATGCGATCAAAGAGTCCTTCGGTCCCAAAAATGCTTATAGATAGGCTCATGCATGAAAATTGTTGAGTGAAGTTAGAACCGCAAACCCACAAATTACCACACACGCTTGACCTTTACGCATAAAATTAAAAATAATGATATAAAATATAACTTTAAAAAACTAGGTAAAAAATAAGTAAAATCATGATAAGTCAAAGGCCACGAACAAGAACACCAAGAACACCAATAAATGAGAGAGTCAGTAATCTAAGACATGAATAAGGTGTCTCCAATTAACTCTATCTCTAGTAAGGTCCTTAGAGAGGTTTAAATCATGCAAGTTATTTTTTATTTGCTCTTCTCACGTTCTCCTAGGTCTTCTTCGACTTCTCTTACCCTGCACTATTATACTTTCGATCCTCCTCACGGTGGCGTCTAAAGTTTTCCTCAGTTAATGACCAAATCATCTCAATCTATTTTCACGCATCTTTGCAAAAATAGGTGCAACTCCTAATTTTTCTCTAAACTCTTGGTTCTTAATTATATCCATCATTGTGTGACCAGACACCCACCTCAGGCCTCAGCATACGCACTTCTGTGACTTTCACCTTATTTTCAAAAGTTTTCTTTACGAGCTAACATTATGTCCCGTACAACAAAACAGGCCTGATTGCAACTCTGTAGAATTTACCTATTAACCTACTTGGGAACTTCCTTGTCTAATGTTGTTTTTTACATGATGTTTAGCTATTGAGGCAATGTATCACTCATGTTCCTCTCTATGTAAGGTTGTCTTTTTTTGGGATAAAAATGGATTTGCCGACATCTTCCCTCACCCAAAGTTTATTTTCAAACGGAATATTGAGTTGGGTAATGATGATTACATTTATCACAAATCTTAATATAGCAAATTCATTATAATAAATTAATACTCTCTTCCTCCCACTTAAAATGTCTCATTTATTTTTTGCATACTATCTAATACACTTATTTTATACTTAATATTTGTTATTATACATAATGAAATATTTTAAAAGTGAATATTAATAATCTTTGCATTGAGACGAATCAAATAAA
The DNA here is from genome assembly GCA_019776075.1 of Amaranthus palmeri. NCBI lineage: Eukaryota > Viridiplantae > Streptophyta > Magnoliopsida > Caryophyllales > Amaranthaceae > Amaranthus > Amaranthus palmeri. Next base: position 1,198,325 of record JAAKBH010000285.1, on the reverse strand, counting down.
TTTCACCTGACTATATTTTGTTCTATGAATTAAGAATAAAATACAAACTAAAAACGCTAAGTTCACAATAATGTCAAAAAAGTATGCCCCATTTTGTGTGGAATGGTTGGAGTAATACTTTAAAAATCCAAAACTTAAAAGTACCAAAAAAAATATAATGTTCACAATATGATCTTTGTAGGATTAGTATTTTCCTAAATATAAAAAGTAGAGAACCGCTAGACTAAGTTTTGGACTTAAATCAAGATCCTAGACCGGATAGACTCTTAGGGGTTGGATTTGGATCCAAAATTTTAGGACTCTATGGATCTGATTCCAATAAAATAATAAGGTTTAAATTCGAATTTTGTTGGACTCGACCCATATTATCACTACTTGTGACTTTCTATAATAAATTTGGATTTTGATTAAATTCTGCTATTATTGTTAAAATAATTAAAAATTGAGAATTTGAAAATGACTATCAAAATCTTGTCATTCTCAAATTCTTTATTTATGATTTCATAATAAAAATTTATAAATTTAAATGAAATACTTATCTCCAAACAGTATATTAAATTATTTGACCAAACTAACAAGCTAAAATCCAACATCAACAACTCATTTACTTACCAGACAATCTCCTAAGAGACCGTCTTTCTGACAGACATCTCGACGGTTTTAACATGAATTTGTGATTACTTATTCCGTAGTACCATTACCTTACCCTACCCTACCATACCCTACCCTTTGTTTTGCAAAGGCTCCAATTCTCTCCCTGCTACTCTTCTATTCTTAGATCTCTTATCTTCCCTAAACCCTAGAATACGTGCTCACTGTTGGTAAAATTCGTTTCTGTTCAAAGGAAGAGATTTAGAGGACATTCGTTCAAGTACATTCAAATTTGATAAAACAAGGTTTGTTTGTTTATATTATGTTTGGTTTTTTTCATTGAGTATGTGAATTTTGGTTAGTGAGAGACATTTTCTTCTAGGATTACCGGAAACTTTGTTATGTGTTCCCGTCTAGAAATGTTCTATGTCCTGTTTGTACTTAATGGACTTCATCCCAATCAATTGTGTATTCTTTTTTTTGCCTATCTCATGTTATATAGATTCGAATGTGTATCCTGTTTATTTTGCCTTTTAACTTGTTTTAGATGCTTACAATTGGGGAGTTTAGTGGCTAGTAGAGTCCTCTCAAATCCTTTTTATAGTTGCTGCTGGGGTTTGTCATGTAAATTTTAGATGAAATTCGAAAACTAGGGATTCATTATGCAAGTTGTATCCAGCTTTATTGTGGTTTATTCCTTTTTCAGCAAATATAAATAGGCATTCCTTGTTTTGTTCTGTCAGTGGTGGACAAGGATGACCTCCTGCCTTTATAACTTCTCCAATTTATTCGAACTTATTGGAAAAGTTTGTGAATCGTATCAACGAATTATTAGCAGAATCCCCTTCAGTATTAGCATATTGTTTTAGGTCTCTATTAAAATGTTGGAATACTTAAGATATGGGTTTCATAGCACTATGCTTTGTTTGCTAATTTTAAATCAAGTTAGAGAGGATCAGGTGTCTAAACAATGAGGATATAAGTGCTGAGCATTAGCATAGATGGGAAAGCCGAAAGCAAATACATAGGAGGATGAGATAACAAGGGGAAGATGAATGGGTTGGTCACTCATACTACATGGAGTATGTGACACTGTGAGGCTATCATATGTTCGATTCAATTATAAATGACGAGTGTTTGCTTTATTCAAAGGAAAATCTAAATCCGATGGGTGTTGTTTGTTTGTAGTAACTTTTATTTATATTTTTCTTTGTTCTCTGGTGAAAAACATCTGATATACTATCTGTTGACTAGTCATTCTGCAAATCGCAAATTCACATTATAATTTAAATCTAGCTGTGTGATATGAAAATTTGATTTCTTGTGTGTCTCACTCGGAATAACTGGCGTGCAGAGTGTCTGCTTGCTTCTTGGTTGCTTTTATATAGGATGGAGAAATCCCAACTTTCTGGGAACCTCTCATGACTTTGGCTTTTCAGTTTTCCTGGTAAACTACCATAGTCTTCCCCATTTTCATCTTTCTTTTTATTTTTCTTAGATAAATTTTATTTCCCTGGCTCTTTATCCTTTCTCTGACTTGATTGCTGATACCCTTTCCACGAAAATTTAGACCTGAAAGAAATCAGTTTATTAGGACTTTGGTTTGTCTTTTTATTGAATAATTTGGACCTAGACATTTTCTTTATTGCTTGATTTGTGAGCTTGGTTGTCAACATCGTGTGCATTGATGGATGATTTTGGTGTTCAACTACTGAATGATGCATCAAAATTTCAATTTCTCTAGTTTCCAAATCTTATTATTTGCTGACTTGACCTTTGCCATTGTCTTTCAATACACGCTTATTGTGTGTGTCGTCAACATTGTGCCTTGATGGGTAATTGTGGACCTATACTCGTTAAATAATTAGATTTAAGCTCTCCAGTGTGCTCGGTAAATTCTGTTTTACAACAATCTTACTATACTTATAAAACAATCTTACTATACTTATAAAACAATCTTACTATAGTTGTAAAATAAAAATGCAGAAAAGGGTATCAAACTGAGTGGAGAATAAGAAGTTATCTCTATATATTAGGTGAACTAGTGTGCTCTCGATAAGCAATTAGTGATCTTGAAGCCTTGTTACTTGGTAAGATAACTTTAAATTGTGAACTAAATTAGGATCTATTGTATTTCAAATGAAATATTGATATTCTAGTACTATAAATGAAAGATCTAAAAAGTTTTATTCGCGTTACAGAATTTGCACTTCTATTCATGGGACGTTCCAAAATTAATTTCACACTTCTTTTTTAGTATTGTGAATGTATCTCTCTGTTGCCTTCCACTACTTTTTTTCTTTGCTCTAGCCATTTTGAATATTTCTATTAATACCCCATGTCATTAAGTACTAGTAACATACATACTTGGCATGCAAAACAAGAAATGGGGAAAGTTAAGCCAAATACCCCAATTTTCCCTTTAGATTCGTGATAAATAGGTTCTCAGTCACATAAGTTGCCCATACGAAAAGGGACTGTTTTGTCATTTAATTATAAAATTCTTTAGCCAAAAATAGAGTTGCTACTAATTAGAATTTTTTCAAAGGGAATAATTTATTACAAGTTTTAAATGGGATATATATTAAAACTTCTCCAAATATATGTATGAAGTGTCAAATTGTATTTTGGAATGAAGCATTTCCTAATTTGGGCATTTGCTGCTGTCCTATTAATATACATGCTTCATTTTTTGATTGACGACTTGATGCTAACAGCTTGAAACGTGAACTTTCAGGAATCACGTGCGAAAGTTGACAAACAAGCTTCAGTTAACTCAAAGGTAAACAATTTATCCCGGTCAGATTAGTTACATATGTCAAAATACAAGTTGCGGCGTTGTGAAAATTTATAATTTTCATCTTTGTGGGTTGTCATTTATCCACAAATGTGTTTTTTTGTTGGCCTTTGAGCTATAGGTGGCTTTTTATGTGTTTATTCTTCAATATGTTTTACATGTAATGGCGTCTTTTTCCCCCAAAAAAGTTTTTAGACCAAGACTTGTGTTCATCTTTGATACTTGTTAGGGAAACTTTTTGTGACAAGGCATTTGATATTTGTAATGGATAGCCATTAGTGAAGACAAGAAAAGAAGAGAAGGTAAGAACTAAGAAGATATTGAAATTAGTAAATGGAAAGAGAAAATTACTAAAAGATGTAAGATAACATAACCAAATCTTTCAAAGGCTTTTTCTGTGATATCTGCTCTTCTCATGTCCTCATTATATACACATATATACATATATATGCACACACATGTATACATATATTTGCACACACACATATATACATAATTACATAAATATACACATATGCATACAAATGCACGCACGCACGCACCATCGATGAACACTGAGGTAATAAAGCGGATCGACTTGCGCTTTGCGTCTAGGATTCAGGTACCATTTGCACCTTGGTGCCCACGTGCTTTTTAAAACTAAGGCAAGAGTATGTGTATCAAAGAAGGTAGCATTGATGAACACTGAGGTAGTAAAGCGTAGATTGTGATTAGCTACAACTTTGGTGGTTGAATACTTCGACTATGACCCTTTTACATCAGTTAATATATCTAACTTTGTTTAGAACATGTTTTGTTTAGTTTTGAATATTCAAACTTGGTTTTGAGTGGAGGAATCTCGAGTATGAGGGTTTACAAGGAAGAAGATTTTAAAATTTGTATGAAGGGTTGGGTAGAATTTTCAGATGTTGGAATTGGATATAAGAAATTGGAATAGTTTGAGAAAGGGTTAATCAAAAAATGGGGTGTATAAAATTTTGGGGTGGATCTCAGATATGGGCCAAATTTTTGAAGGATATGGGATGCTAAGAGAAATAAGCTGAGGTTCATTTTATAATTAGTAATATATTTTCCGTCTATTTTGGTAAACTATTTTTTGTTAGATTCTGTTGCTGCTCTTGTGATTCGATTGTAGTTTCCTGGCTTTTATATCTTTGACTTCCATTGTTCAAAAATAATGTTGTCTTTCTCTTTCTTGTCAAAGATGAGAACATATATTATATGGAATCATTATTGTTGATGTAAATTTATTTTCAATAACTTTTAACAAGTTTTTCCATCATATATTTGGAGAATTAATGTTGCGATTATAACCTTCAGAAACAAAATGAGTTTTAGACCCTTTTTTCTTTTCCTCAACTTGAAAGATTAATAGTATATAGGTCAAGCACCTTTTTTATATGCGTTCCTGTTTGTTCTTTATATCATAGTTCTTTATTGTCTTCTCTGTTTTTGAACAGTTTCTGCAACATTTCTTCAAACAATATGGCTGATGGTGGTAAAAGTTTTGCAAGGAGGGACCGTCTCCTTGAGATCGAGTCAAAGGTTCGGGGTTGGTGGAACGAGCATGATGTTTTTGTATCTGAACCGGGACAGAAGCCACCGGCTGATGGAGAAAAGTTTTTTGGAAACTTTCCATTCCCATATATGAATGGATATCTGCATCTTGGACATGCATTTTCACTGTCCAAGGTCGAATTTGCAGCAGCTTACCATAGACTGAGAGGAGCCAATGTGCTCTTTCCCTTTGGTTTCCACTGCACTGGCATGCCTATCAAGGCTGCTGCTGATAAACTTGCCAGAGAAATTCAGCTGTTTGGAAATCCACCTGTGTTTCCTTCTGCAGTGGAGGAAGAAGTTTGTCAGCCTTCAGAACAAGAGAATGTAAATGCTGGCTCACAGCTTCCTGTTGAGAAGTTTAAGGGAAAGAAGTCCAAAGTTGCTGCTAAAACTGGAAGACAGCTTTACCAGTGGGAGATTATGCGCAGTTTTGGCCTTTCAGATCAAGAAATTTCGCAGTTTCAAGATCCATATAAATGGCTGACATACTTTCCACCTTTAGCAGTTGATGATTTAAAAGCCTTTGGCTTGGGTGTTGACTGGAGGCGCTCTTTTGTGACTACAGATATCAATCCATACTTCGATTCGTTTGTGAGGTGGCAAATGAGGAAGCTCAAAGCAGCCGGTAAGATTGTGAAAGACAAAAGATACGCAATCTTCTCTCCTCTGGATGGACAACCATGTGCAGACCATGACAGGGCTTCAGGAGAAGGGGTCCAACCTCAAGAATACACCATAATCAAGATGGAAGTCATTTCACCGTTTCCTGCAAAATTGAGTGCTTTAGAGGGCAGGAAAGTATTTTTGGCTGCTGCAACATTAAGACCTGAAACCATGTATGGCCAAACAAATGCTTGGGTGTTGCCAGAAGGAAAATATGGTGCTTTTGAAATCAATGAGACTGATGTTTTTATTGTTACCGAGAGAGCAGCTCTTAACCTTGCATATCAAAACTACTCAAGGATCCCTGAGAAGCCAACTTGCTTGGTTGAGCTTACTGGTTATGACTTAATTGGTTTACCTCTGAAGTCTCCGCTTGCTCAAAATGAGATCATTTACACTCTCCCCATGCTAACTATCTTGACAGATAAAGGTACTGGGGTAGTTACAAGCGTCCCTAGTGATGCTCCTGATGATTATGTGGCTCTTCATGACTTGAAGGCAAAACCAGCTCTGCGGGCAAAATTTGGTGTGAAGGACGAATGGGTTCTTCCCTTTGAGATCATTCCCATTATTAATATCCCTGATTTTGGAGATAAGCCTGCTGAGAAAGTCTGCTCTGATTTGAAAATCAAAAGCCAAAATGAGAAAGACAAGCTTGCTGAAGCTAAGAGATTAACTTATTTGAAGGGTTTCACCGAAGGAACAATGCTTGTTGGTGAGTTTGCTGGGGAAAAGGTCCAGGATGCCAAGCCAAAAGTCAGAAGTAAGCTGTTGGAAGCAGGTGAAGCGATTATGTATAGTGAGCCTGAAAAAAAGGTCATGTCTAGATCAGGCGATGAATGTGTTGTGGCTCTAACAGACCAGTGGTATATAACTTATGGTGAGCCTGAATGGAAAAAACTTGCTAAGGAGTGCTTGGATACAATGAATTGCTACTCCGATGAGACACGCCATGGTTTTGAGCACACCTTGAGCTGGCTTAATCAGTGGGCCTGCTCAAGGTCGTTTGGCCTAGGGACCCGCATTCCTTGGGATGAGCAATATCTAGTGGAGTCCCTTTCTGATTCTACCATATACATGGCTTATTATACTGTTGCTCATTTCCTGCAAAATGGCGACATGTATGCATCCCATGCTGGTTCCATAAAGCCAGAACAACTTAGTGATGAAGTTTGGGACTTTTTATTTTGTGGTGGTTCATATCCTCAGTCGTCAGATATTGATCCAAATGTGCTTAACCAGATGAAGCAAGAATTTGAATACTGGTATCCTTTTGATCTTCGGGTGTCTGGCAAGGACCTTATCCAGAACCACTTGACATTCAGCATTTATAATCACACTGCAATTATGGACAAACGCCACTGGCCCCGTGGGTTTAGATGTAATGGACACATTTTGTTGAATGCTGAGAAGATGTCCAAGTCCACCGGGAACTTCAGGACTTTACGAGAAGCTATTGAAGAATTCTCCGCTGATGCAACACGTTTTGCTCTGGCTGATGCTGGTGATGGAGTAGATGATGCAAATTTCGTGTTTGAAACTGCAAATGCAGCAATTCTCCGTCTTACAAAAGAGATTTCATGGATGGAAGAAGTTCTTGCTGCAGATTCTGCACTGAGATCGGGTGCGCCATCTACATATGCTGATCGGGTGTTTGAAAATGAAATCAATTTAGCAATAAAGCTGACTGAGCAAAGCTACCAGAACTACATGTTCCGAGAAGCTCTGAAAACAGGATTTTATGACTTGCAGGCTGCTAGGGATGAATATAGGTTTTCTTGTGGGGCTGGTGGCATGAACAAGGCTTTGGTACAACGTTTTATGGACATTCAGACACGCCTAATTACGCCGATTTGCCCTCATTATGGGGAGTATGTTTGGAAGGAGCTGTTGAAAAAGAATGGTTTTGCAATAAAAGCTGGGTGGCCTGTTGCTGATGCACCTGATTTAACCCTCAAGAGTGCAAACAAATATTTACAAGATTCAATAGTGCTGATGAGAAAGCTCCTCCAAAAGCAAATTCTGGGTTCCAAGAAGGGTAACAAAAAAGGAGCCCCTGTTCAACAGCTTACAGAGGACAAGCACTTGATTGGCTTGATTTATGTCAATGATAGATATGATGGATGGAAGGAAGATTGCTTGAAAATACTCCAAAGCAAATATAACTCTGAAAATAACACGTTTGCTCCAGACAGCGAAATAATGGAAGCACTGCAGAAAAGTGAACTAGGGAAGGCTACCAATTTCAAACAAATCCAGAAGCTGTGTATGCCATTCTTGAGGTTCAAGAAGGACGAAACCCTTTCTCTGGGTCCGCATGCCTTGGAGTTGAAACTTCCTTTTGGTGAGATAGAAGTCCTTTTGGAGAACCTCGAATTGATCAAGAGGCAGCTTGCACTCGAGCATGTGGAGATCTTGTCTTTTCAAGATGAAGAAGCTGTTGCCAAGGCTGGACCTTTAATGTCAGTCCTCCGACAAAACCCTCCATCCCCTGGTAATCCTACTGCCATCTTTTTGTCAAGCTGATGAAGACTAGACTGAATTTTCTGTGCTTTTGATTTATTTATGAATTTTGTTGTGCTAGGCTAGTATAATAAACTCTAGAAATCACCATTTGCATATTCTTTGTTAAAGAACTTTAAATTAAATGTTTTATCTGGAGTTATTGTGAACTAAAATTCCTTTTCTTCTTCTTCTCCTTCATGGAGAGGTTTCATTGGAGTTTGAGGTTTTTGAGATTTGCATTGTTCAAGTGAATATGCCATTATTCCTGTTGAAATTCTCAGAGTAGAGAAAGGTGCAGTGGTGAAGTTGATTGTCTGGTTCTGTTCTACTCCTTCAGTGCAACAGTTACATTCCCTCTCACTGTACCTACGGATTAGAGTCATCAACCCAATATCCCGCACAAGTCAGGGTTCGGAGGAGGAGGGTAGCGGATATATCATACTCGTTTCCCTTCTAAGGAGGCTCTTTATCCCAAAAGATAGTTTCATGTAAAGATAAGGACGAGTGGGACACGTGTCTTGAAAGACACTTACAAATTGCAGCTTACAACACGCATTAAATCTATAACTGAGCAATGATAGCAAAAGTAAACGAGGCAAAAAAATATATATAAACTGAATATAACTATGGAACAAAAGCAAACCTATGGAACAGATTACACATTAAGATATTACAGTGATTAGTTTAGCACATGCATCTCAAAAAATTGATGATAAAATGAAAAAAAAAGTTGTGTTGATGTAGATAATCAACTCGGATTAATCTTTGGAGGTTCAAGTGGTGAGGAAGAACATCACTGTAATATAGCAAGGTTGTGATGACTGCCATCGGATCATCAACAAATGAGCACACCAACCTCATTCCTGACTTCAACGCCATTAACGACACCACACACTGCATGCATTTATACGTCGAGATTATATTATATACACATTTAAATACGAGATGTTTAATATAAGAAGTGAAAATGAAATAAAAAGACGATAGTAAAAAGTAAAAGGTTTACTTATTTGTACTTTGACTTGGTTGGATTTATAGCTTTTACCTCCTATAGTGTTAATGAGATAAAATTGATTTTGTAATTTAGATTATAATATTAAAGATAATCTCATTATTAAGTTTTAAAATACAACAAATAAAATAGAGACATTAAAATAACTTTAAATACAAAATAACAAATTTAGACCCAAACAACTTACTCTTATTAAAGAATAATAATCATAATAAAATAATTAAACATAAAGAAATATACTTTCATGAGACAAGATAGATTACATACCATGCTAAGGGCTCTAATAAACTCGAGCTAATTAAAATTTATAAGGTTAAGAATCTATAGATTGCTTAATTACATCACTTAGCATCCTCAAAACATGATTTTAACTACTACTCAAACCTAACATTCCTCCATGCATGCATTTTTACCCTAACTAATTAATTCATGTTTGACTTTGAGTTTTAACTAGCTAGAGAGTAGGGACGGTTTTGAGAATCAGAACTCGTGTCACTTGATGAAGAATACATAAAAAACTCTTAACTATTCGCGACTTAAAAATAAAACATCCAACAATTGATTATTATTTAAAACTCTCAACTTTAGGCTCATTTTATATTTAAAGTCCAAGATGATTTATAACCGGATAAATTAGTTTTAGTTGAGAAGTAGTGGGACCCAATTGTATTCATCAATCACTTCACCCCCTTTGACCTTACACGACCCTTCACGTACCCTTCATTTTAACAGAATGGTAACCGGTTAAACAAGTTATAGAATTATATTGGTACTTTAAATTTAAAATGAGCCTAAAATTGAGAGTTTTGAATAATAATCAATAGTTGAGAATTTTATTTTATATTTAAACCACAAATAATTAAAACTTTAAAAGTAATTTTTCTAAAATTATAAATTTGATTTTCACTTAATTTATACTTGTGAGAGATTAGTTAGAAACGACAATCAGGTAGGGTGAAACAAAAGCAATAAATTAATTTTATAATCTCTTCTTGTGGACAAAGCAAAAAGGAAGACAAGTAATTGGTTATTATTGGACACTAAATGAAGAGAAGACATTCCATGCATGTGAAAGATAATCACAGGCACAGCTGGTACTAAACTGTTCTCCTCATCCTTTCAACTTTTTTTTATTTATTCTTCTTTTACATTACATTATATCATATAATCAGCAAGGCCGGCCCTAAGGGCGGACAAGAGAGGCCGTCGTCTATAATTTCATGTCAAAAAAGTAAAATTAATGGTTTTAGAAAGATTTATATGGATTATAAATTGCAAAGGAAAATGACCTCAATATACTATTTCGACCAGGGGCTTAAAATATCTAAGACCGGCCAAAATTTATATGCTACTTTCTCATTTATAGTAATGTTTGTTAGAAGTGGCCACAAACACAAATAACGACTTTAGGTGTATGTAGCCTAATGCTTAACGAAAGTGCTCAATTAATGAATAGACAACAATAAGTATGATATTAATTATTCACAAACTTTTTATTTGGACCGTCTTATCGCGAGACGATTTAATATGGGCCGATCCAATATTAGCTTTAAAAAAATTGTACAAAAAATTGTTTTTGACTTCTTAATCAATTTTTATTTAAAAAAAAGCATTAATTAGGTTGTTTGTATAGGCCCGTCTCACGATGAGACGGTCTCACACAAGACTTGTTAATTATTTTGTACATTTCCTCTTATTTTGTTTAATTGTCTTGTTTATTTCTGTATATTTGCTAATGTACTAATTTTATTTCAATACTTCTAATTAAGCGAATAAAATAAAATTTCATTTAACTATGTTTAATTAAATTATCAATTAAAATCATACATTCCAATAAAATAATCGTAAAATTCCACGGGACATCCTTATAGAGCAACCTAAATGAAAGGCTTTCTTAGTAGATAGTGTGATAATTATTAAATTTCTTTTGAAAAATACATTTATCTAAATATTTTCTTACTAATAAATTCGTGTATTGCACATGCCTTTATACTAGTTAAATTATAAAATTAAGTAAGTGTAATTGATAGATAATGCTAAACATTCACATATTTATGTTGTGTGCATGTACACAAGGCTTTGCTAGCTAGCTAGCACTTTCCACCGATGTAACATAATTTAGGTAAATTGATTCTTCTAATTTAGGATACAATACAAATAGTAAACAAGCAACATATATTCAATTTTTCTGTCATAATTTAAGGGCACATAATCTAGATAGTCCAAAATTGATGATTAATCATTACATCTTTACTAAAAACCCCTTACACTGATTGGATCTTATAATTTGTTTTATACTCCTTTTTACGTGCCAATTTTTCATGACATTTTATTTTTATTTTTCTATTTTACTTTTTGCGCATCTAATAATGTAAATCCTGAACTATCTAAGTGCACATTATATAGGATTATAAAAAATTAATATTAAAATTTTATATAGATAAATCTAACAAGATTTTACATGATTATATATATATTTAGTTTCAATATGCCTATTACATATCTTATTTAAATTTCTCTCTTCTAAAGTGAAATAAATGGACAAATAAAAAAGAATAAAGGAAGTAGAAATGACAAAATGAATAGCATGTACGATATGCCCTTCCACATGTACATAATTTAAAACAAAATGTATGCCTACTAAAATTTATAAAAATATAAATTTGTAGCTTGTATAAATATTCATACCATAAACCTTTTTCATTTCTACTATTTTAACCACTGATTTTTGCTTATTTTTTTTTAGTATTTAATCAATTCATGTATCATATTTTCTAAAATTCCTAAGAGAGACAAATTGAAAATTCATTTAATTGCGAGTTTGGACCAAGAGGGTCGAGCCTTCACGTCCTGAGTGTAGCCTCGCCATTAACTCACATTATAATTAGTTACATGGGTTACATGCATCCTGGTGATTTGGCGAGTTTGGCAATTGAATTTTGGTTGTTGGTTGGTGACTTTTTGAGTTGACTTATTTGATCAGTTGGAATGTTTGCCATTTACGTTGGCTATTAAGCTTGTTGAAAAGCCAATTGTTTAGGGAGATGTTTAGTAAATTTAGATATTGACTGTTGGTTGCTTATTAGAGAAAAAATAAATCAATAAACCAAAAGCCAACAAAAAAAGCTAAAAAAAACTAACTGGAGTAGTTTTTTTTTTTATTTTTTTTAATTTTTTTAATTTTAAATTTTGGCTTAAAAGCCAGCATTCTGGTTGACTTAAAAGTCATTTGACAAACACTTTTTTACCAACAAGTTAAAATCCAATCAAAAAACTAAACAAAAATCAATTTACCAAACACACCATTATCTTCGCTCGCAGCTCTCGAGTACCATCCTGTATATGGCAATTGGCATTGGTATTTGAAGCTTTCATTTTGAAAGTGAGCATGCATTTTAGGTAACCATGTACTGATGTACTCTAGTAGAATATTTATAAATTTTAATATAGAAAAGATAAATAAATTATACACATTAAATTAGTGATATTTTGTAAGTTTGTGTTAATAATAATAATAAATAAATTTATTAAAACATACTATAATTATAATAGTAATATACTTCTCCGTTTTGAAATACTTGTTATTGAATACTTCTGGTGATATATTTAGTGGAGAAATATCACTCTCAATAGCAAGTATAATCGAATACGCAGAATTGTAAAGAGGACAAAATGAGAATGACGAAAGAACCACAATTTACAACCCACGTACAAGCAGTGAGCCAGCACATACCTAGGCTAGCATTATCTTTACTGTTTTCTTTTTTTTTTTTTTTTTTTTTTAATTTTTTTTTTTTAAAAAAATTAGCTTTACTGTGTTTTTATTATAGCTTTTGCATGCAACTTTACTCAATTAGTCATCATCCACTTTACAAGATAGGGGCCAACGGCGATTGCTAATTCTTAACTAGCTAACACAATTACTTAATAACTTTACTTATATTTCTACTTTATACTATATAATTAATTATCTCAAAATACTTGATTAATATTAAATATGGTCCAATATAAAATTTTATCTGATTAAAAATTGTTATGTATAACAACTAGTTGAACAATCAAGATCGTGTACGAGAAACAATCACTAAATAAATCATAGGTTTTCATATAAATTTTTGATCATACGCATATTTCTTCTAATTGAGTAAAAATATGACAAAATTTATCTATTTTTTTTAAAAATGTCTTCTCATTGACTTTTCATTCATCAAAAAATATTGAATAATTTGCTTGTTACATTGTTAATGTTTAGGTTTTTTACAAATTACAACCACTAAAGTAACAATAGTTACAATATTCAGCCCAAATTACAAGATTTCGACCATTTAATCGAAAATTCCTACCACTAAAATGGTCAAGATCTTGTGATTTGCTTGAATATCATAGACATTGATATTTTAGTGGATGTTTGCTTTTCCTCTTTATTTATTCGAGATTCAAATTATTTTCAAATTTGAGACACAAATAATAAACATTAACAATGAATTATTCGAATTTAAATACTCCAACTTCTTCATCATCATAACCAAACTATGCTCAGGGTTTAAAAAAAAAACGACGATAACTCATACGATAAAGAAGAATGCGATTAAAGAGTCCCGAGCTCGAGACCAAGAACCAACTCAATCCTAACAATTAACAAATGTACCAAGCTGGATGTGACGTTATTACAAATTAACAGAATTTCCCACCTTATTTTCATCCCTTTCTCTATCCTACGTGGCATTCTCTCCCAACTCATCTTCCATAATTAAACCCTCCCCATTTCTCCTACACCTTTTTAGAATCTGTAAAAATCAATTTATTTTCTCTTTCACTATTTATACATTTCCTGAGCTTTTCTTCTTCACAGTTCAATCACCCAACATATTTTTTCCTTTTTCCATATTCTCCATTAAATCTGTTTTTTTAGGCTTGCTTTCTTACACCCTTTTCTTCTTATCACAATTTCCCATCCATTCTTTCCGTGACTTGATTGTCTTTATTATGAATTAAACAGAATCTTAAATCCCATATTTTATTCACTTCTATTCCTATTTTTTACTTTCGAAATCAATTTTTTAATATATATACCTCAAACATTCTGCATTATATAAAACAGAGTAAATAATCCAGACAAAGAAATTACTTAGAACGTAATGTTGGACGGCATATTTCGCAGTAATTTCAGAACAAAATGGTATGTTATCCACAAAACTTCGAATTCCTTGTTTTCACGTTTTTTTTCCAAATGTTTCTAGAAGGTATTCGTGGGTTTTTTTTCCTGATGGGTAGTGGATGAATTTAATGGGTTTTTTTGGGATATTTATTGATGAGTAGTAGAATTTAATTTGATGGGTTTTTGGCTATTTTCGGATGAGGATTATAAGAATTTGATGGTTTTTTTTTTTTTTTTTTTTTTTTTTTTTTTTTTTTTTTTTTTTTTTGATGAGCAGCGGAAGAATTTGATGGGTTTTGATTTTGCTGTAAATTAATGTAGATTTGGGTTTAGAAATTTAGGAAAATATGGTAAAATCTGTTTGTAATCAGAGTAAGATTGAGAAATTTGGGAAAATGTTATAAAAATATTGAAATTATTTGATTGTTTTTGAATAATCTGATTCTATTGGTGTTAAACAGCAAATCATTGTTAACTCGGATAAAAACTCGATTAGAGGTGATTAAGAAGAGACGTAATTCAATGCAGACGTTTCTGAAGAAAGATATTGCCGAGCTTTTGAAAAGCAACCTTGATCGTAATGCTTATGGCAGGGTAATTCAATTTTTTATAATTTTTTTTTATGTACTATATGAGTATTTTCTACCTTAATTCTACATTATAAGAATTATTTCTGGTTTTAAATAATTTTTTTTGGTAATTAATGTGGAACTTCTTAGACTAATTTTTTGTTTTTGGGTAATTCAATGCGTATTTCATATAGTATTTATTTCTAATTTACCTTAAACTCATCTTTTCCCTCCAAAAAAAATGCACCGGCGTATGAAACTTTTGGTCGAGTTGATTCGTTAAGGAATATCAAAAGCCTATGTTATGTGTTGGAACTTGGAATCTTAATGGTTCTAAATACGATAAAGGGCCGTTTGGTATGTGGTAATAAACGGTGGTAATGAGGATGAATAATTAGTGTAATGTAAAATCTCTTCGCTACCTTAATGGCCAGGCTTGTCCAACTTTAGTGATCTCATTTTCTTCAAAAAATTCATTCCAATGTATTACCTTTGGGAGATATGATATTAGGTGGTAATGAAAATTTTTGAAATTTTTTTTTTGTGATCAAAGTTTCATTATGGGAATAATATGGAATTTTTGATAAAATTTTACACTATAAATTATTACTATTACCACAATTTAGTATCACTAACTAAACGGGCCATAAAACCATGTAATATGTACGCATGGCACCAGCTTATTATATGTAAACTGTAATCTATTCTCGTAAAAACAAAGACGTTTTTGATTCATCCATTTAAAAAAGTATAAGCGTATCTACAGAAAGCTGGAGTTAGCTACTTTGCATTCATTTGGAATCATCTCGAATTTGCGAGTTTGGCATCTATGGTAATTTTTATCATGTCTTGCATAATTCATGTCCATCTTATATCTATATATGAATTACAACAATTAAAGGTGATTTTGTTGTGTCACATTTGAGTAATATGCAACATTTTTTATGTTGATGCAGGCCGAAGGGCTCTATAAGGAGTTAGTCCTGTCTTCATGCTATGAGTTTGTAGAACAATGTTGTGCTTCTATCGCCCAAAATCTCAAAGAAATGCACAAGCAAAGGTATATTATATCATTCCGTTTGTCACATCTACTCTCTTTTATTCCATCCGATAAATTTACATCATTTATAATATCGACTATTGCTACACGTAATTTTCTCATTTAATTTTTATCTACAAATTTAAGAAATATTTTTATTTCATTTCATCCACATTTTAGAAATGGATAAAGCATCTGCATGTGGAGCAGAATGTTTTGGGTTCAACCCCTGCTGGATTGCAGGTATCAGTTGGGGGGTTTCTTAACCGCAGACATTTCTCTTTATTCCCTCGTTGGGGGAACGGGTATGATTTGTTTGTATCTTTCAAGAAAAAAAACCGCCCATCCGAACCCTATCTTGTGCGGGATACTGAGAATGATCTTAATTTTTACGTTTAACTAAAACCAAACAAAAAGATAAATGACGCAAATTTATGTAGCAATAATGAGATTTGGTGTTTGCTATGCTAGCTGCATACTGATTTAATTTGGGAGCATTGATATGAATTAAGTTGGTACACTTACTTTTGTGATCATGTCCTTAACTAACCCTTAATCATTGTGATGACAAGCAACTATTTCCTTCATTAAGGGGGCTTTATTCTTAAACTATGATTCATAACATGAAAATTCAGATTAATTAATACTTCTATATGATTAAAGTCAACTTATTTTTAATAGACTAATTTCATTGTTGTTATTTGTTCAGTCAACTAGACGGTTGAAGTACATTGTGGGTGGCATGCACTTATGTTTTTCCTCATTCTTTCTTCATGAACTCAATTGTGTTTATTCTGTTTTGACTCTTTATTAATTGACTAAAAAAGAATATCTTATGTAATACTACATCTAAATAATGTAGTATAACGTACAAGATAAAAAAAAAATAGTTTTTAAGATCTTGAGATAACATGGTTACCCAGGGTCATGTCACAGATCATTTGATTTAAAATTCATTTAGTATTAAATTGTGTAATAACATATAAGAATAGTCAAGTTAATTCAGTATACTGTATACATGCCAAGTAGAAGTGTTTAATGGGTTGGGTCAACCCAATGGGTCAAGGGTCGGGTCACATTTCAACGGGTCATTGGCCGATCGGGTCATTAACAGGCCTTGGTGTACCGGGCCATGCAATTATAGGAATTGATTGCGAAAAACAAAAAATTACCACTTGTTTTTAATATTTTTTTGTGATATTATTATACAAATGGATGGGTCGACCCAATGAGCTATAAAGTACGTAGAATAAAAAACAATTTTATGAACTTTAAAAAATGGGTCAAAGAGGGTCGGATTTAAACAGGCTTTGACCCGTCCCGACCCGTTTCACATTTGACATAACCGGCCCGACCCAATCCGCCCAGACCGGCCAGTTGAACACCTCTAATGCGGAGGTGCATGCTCGGCCCACCCTATACGAGTCCTGAGTCGTTGGGTTGTATTAATCTGCAGTGATTGCCCGGAGCAATGTAAAGTAGCAGTGGGATCATTGATATACGCTGCAGCTAGATTCGCTGATCTTCCTGAATTACGCGATCTGAGGAATCTATTCCATGACAAATACAGTAAAACAGTAGACCCATTTGCCAGTAAAGAGGTAATTACTTATATGAACTATCAGCTATTCTTTGATCAATGTATACAATACTTTACCTTTGTGTATGAACTTATTGGTGATGTTTGATTAGTTCATGGAAAACTTAAAGTCAAGACCTCCTACAACAGAAATGAAGCTTCAATTAATGCAAACACTAGCACAGGAATTCTCTGTCAAATGGGATTTCCAACTATTGGAGGAACAAATGCGAAATCCTACCACTATTACTCGTGTAAGTTCCCTCCACCACCGTTCAAACTTCTGTCAAGGAACCAATTCAATCGAAACCTGGTTATAATATACTCTTTTCGAATCATTTTAGATGTCCCATTTGGGTTTTCAAGGTTATTAAGGGTGGTGTGGGGTCCATTAAATAGGTGATAGTTGGGTATTTTAATTGATTAAATTAATTGTGAAGGTGGTAGTTGGGTATTGGGAGTAGTAAAAGTGGGAATATTTAGGTAAAAAAAGATAGACAAAAAAGGAAATGAGACAATTAATATGAATTTACCAAATAAGGAAATGGGACATCTAAAATGATTCGGAGGGAGTATTATATACTCTATTACATGCCTTACAAGCCCCTTTGGGCTAGAATTGTAGATGCTATACATGTTATTATAAATTACGCTAAATATTTAACTTGAAATAATAAGGAGAAAAGATGAGATTTGAACCCCTGACCTGAACTTCCGTCATATTGGCTTTTGATACCATGTTAAGAAACTAACTCAACCACATATTGGGGCCTCAGTCGTCGGCTTAAGAAGTTTCTTGGCGTGATATTAGAAGCAGATATTACGGGTTCAAATCTTATCCACTCTTTTTTTCAAGTGAAGACTTGTATTGCATCCACACGTATAGCTCAAAGGGCTCTTGTGTGAGATGGTGCCATAGAGTATACAACATATATATTGAGACCTCAATTGTGGGCATATGCTTTTCCTAGCCTAATTTCCAACCAAATGCTAAAATTGTCCAGGAAGTTCCTGCTAATCCTAGAAATGGGGATAATGGAGATGCACACAATAATTTGCTCAAAAACCAGTCTACCTCAGTGCAAGAAAAAGGAAAACAGGTAGAAGAAGTAGATAGACAGATAAATGATGAACAAACTCATACAACTAGAACAAGAAGGCGAAACTCATGTTCAGAATTGAAAGAAAATATTGCCGAGGAATTAAGCAGCATACAGGAAGAAACAAGGCCAGAAAACAACACTCCTTATAGAAAACCGTTTACCAATCGAATCGTCCCTGCACCATATATCAGAACCAATAACAATAACACGAATGAAGAAAACGATTCATCAGGTAAAGCTAAACCGAAACCAAAACCAAGATCAGTAAGAACGAAGTTCTTAAACCCGTCAGCAAGCACCAATGCAACCAGCAGTACTGAACACGAGATTGATCCAAGGCAAAATTTAAGTGCTCGAGACTCACAAGCAAGGCCTAGACACGATCTTTTAAGCGACGATGAGGAAGTTATTGCGTATTTTGGTAGAAAAACAGCAAAACAAGATGAAAGTGAAACTCCAAAGTTGTTGGAGTTGCCTCCACCACCAGGTAAAAGAAGATACTTGTTTTGTGAATCTCAACCAGCATCTCCTCTTACGAAACCTGAAAGTTTCGGAAGGTCAGAAAAAAGTAGTTTTGTTCCGCCTGATGAGCAGCAATTTGAGTCGATTAAAGCTCCGATTAGACATGGAAGATCAAAGACGACGTTTGTGAATGATGGGCCTCAAGTGCATACTAGGATGCCTGATTTTGATAAATTGGCAGAAAGGATTTCTACTCTTAAAAATGTGTGAGATACTTCATATTGTAGGAAAGATGATTTTAGTCTTTCCATTTAAAGGAAAATTAATCAATCTTGTTACATTTATGGGAAAATGGGTGAGTAAGAAGAGAAATTGTGGGAAGTTATTTTTGAGTTGTTTCTCTATAGGTTGTTTTTCTTATCATTTTGGAAACATTGCTCTAAATAATTCCATATATTGTCCATCTGTTGTGAATAATCACTTTTATTGATTATTTCTAAATAATTTAACATTTGTATATGTTTTGTCGACAACACCCTCTACCATTTCAACTGGCTAGTGTAGATACCTATTGCCTGTTACGCTTATTTGGTGCGTGGTCGTTACTCTTCTTTGGTGCATGGTCGTTACTTATGATAGCCAGTCAAAATATGATAAGGGGTGCAGTCAGCAAAAACATACAAAGGTTGAATTACTTAAAGATAATCAATAATAGGGTTTACTCACAACAAATAGGCAATAAATGAGATTATTTAGGGTAATTTTTCCCATATTTTTTGGGTGCTGAATTTGTAAATTCTCCATATGATTTATACACTTTATTGGAATTTCTATGGAGATGAGTATTCTTTGGAATGTCAATTTTACATTGTTCTTATGTATCATGCACAATTTATTATAGTTGTGGCATTTGCAATGGAGAGTATATATTTCTAACAGAAATTGGTGCTCATTTTAGCAAATATCTTTACAAATAACACAAAAACAACATTAATCTAATGGCATTATTTCGAATAAATTGGTGCTCATTGAGAGATACGTCTAATACTTGGGTCAAATAACCTATCTCACACACATATATTATGAGTATATATAGACCTTATTTGAGTTTGTCTCACTAAGTGATGGTCTCTCGCTAACTCTGATAAACTTGTCATTGAGCTTGTACACAACAAAACCCGCACAAGAGAGAGAATTGACTGCATACAAACTACTCGATGAGATTTTATCCTAAAATCAATTGGTAAATAGGAGTAATCTATCAAACTTATATATTAGTCAACATCTGTCTAGTTCATTTATGTGAAATCAGTTGTGGGTTATTTTCTAACAAAACTAACCTAATAACATCAAACTAAACGTACGTATAAGAATTTATTTTACACTTATTATAGTCGAATATTTTCACACACAATATATTACATAAGCAAATTCAAAAAGGCTAACCATGAGTAGGGTCTTGCACAAGTAGCATCACTAGTAGTAGTAGTCTAGTACAGGCAAATTATTAAGATTCGCTTGTATGAGAAGTTTCCTAATTGTTGTCGTTCCCATCACTCTTCGCTAAATACTAGTACAGTTCTACCCATTTGAAAACAATGACATAAATCGATCGTTATCTAGATAGACACTTGAACTACTACAATACTAGTATTTGCAAATATATTTCTTGTACATTCAACCAAAAATGTTATATTATATACCTAGATTATTTAATACTTTCCCCATTCTGGGATACTCGCTGCATTTTAGTTATCGACACTATTTATTGTTCAAGCTTGTTTTATATATTGCGGATGTGTAAGAAAAAATATAGTCAGGTGGGATCTTGTTTGAGTCGTCTAATCACAAACTTTCATAATATTAATTTTAATATGATTTTTAGACGACGTGTATAATTCAATATATAAATGATCAAAATAACATTGGACTGCGCAAAAAAGTTAAATATAGCAAGTATGATGAAACAGAGGAAGTATATTATTCATTTTCAAGTTGTATGAATATGATTACATGTACAAGAATGAGTATATAGTACTTAATTCCTCGATAACGTTTCGATATATTTGCTACATTTTGTTTTTGGGCACTATTCATCGTTTAAGCTTACTTTATATATTTCGGCTAATATGTAAGTAAAAATATAGTCAGGTGGGATCTTGTTCGATCATCTAATCGCATACTTTTATAATATAAACTTTTTATAGTATTTAATTGTGTATAATTTGACATATAAATCAACAAAATAATAAATTGAATTGTGTAAAAAAGTTAAATGTAGCAAGTATAGAATGTGCTGTTTCAGTACAAACAAAAGTTAAAGAAAATAATGTTCCTCAAAGATTAGACAAACCCAGTTTCCTCCCCTATTTCCTTTCCTTTCCTTTTCTTTCCTTTCCTTTCCTTCTCTCAAACATTCAACAATGGAGTCCATGAAACTAAACCCACAACCCCTCCTTCCACCTCCTCCACCCTATCCTCAACTCCAACCACAACCTCCTACCCAAAACTACGTCGTTTTACCCCTCCCACTCTTCAACTTCTCCTTCTCCAACTACAACCCAACTTTCCTCAAAAAACTCTTCAAAATCTTCTTCATCCTCCTAATCTTATCCACAATCCTCTTCTTACTCTGGCCGTCAGATCCCAACGTCAAGATCGTACGATTGAAGTTACGCCACGTCAAAATCCACACTCGTCATCGTGTGGCTGTAGACATATCATTGGATGCTAAAGTGAGGGTGACTAACAAGGCCATGTACTCAATGGATTACTCAGGTCTTAATGTGCTGGTGGGGTATAGAGGGAATCCTTTGGGTCACGTGGTATCGGGTGGAGGTCACGTGAGTGCTAAAGGTGTATCTTATAAAGAAGTTAGAGTTGAGTTTAATGGAGTGGAAGTTAGTGAGTTGATTCATTTGTTGGAAGATTTGGCATCTGGTTTTATTACTTTTGATACTGTTTCTCAAGTTGATGGTCTCTTTAGCTTCTTCTTCTTTCGAGTTCCCTATAAGGTTAGTCCATTATGGTTTAATATACTATCAAGGATTCTTGACTGCGTGCATCTATCTTTACTCCCTCCTCGAATGAACGGGTATGATTTACCCTTATCGTTCAAAAAAGACCCTCATCAAACCCTACCTTGTGCTGAATATTGTGAGTGTCCCCGAGGAAAGAAAGTATTTTGTTGTGCTAGATCTAATAGGAAATAAAGGTCTTTTATTTTGATTAAAACATTTACATAAAAATATTATTCATAAATCAATTTTTATTTGGTCTGTTAAAATAAAATTATATAACTTTTATTTTTATATAAATTTACGTATCAGGTAAATCTATTAAAATTAACCCATATATATATATATATATTGAGAAGTTCTTATTAAATAACGGTTATTTATGAAGTTCATAAATCACCCTTATGTGATAGGATGAGTGTTTTGTTATTTTAATTTATCTTTTTTAATTTTGTTTATTTTAATATTATTTTTTTTTGTCTTTTAATTTCATGGTGATTATTTATAAATCACGGTTATTGATTAGGAATTTTTGTATATGTATTCATTTGATCATAGTCTATATTTTGCATAACTAGCTAATACTTCCTCCATTCCATTATACTTATTTAAATAACAATAAGTAAATTAAATTGGTGAAAGGCCTTTTGTTTTAATATGTAACAGGCTAAGATATCATGTGAGATACTTGTGAACGTAAAGCACCAGAAAATCACTGGACAGAATTGCTACCGCGAGGTAACAACGAACTACTCCTAGTACTAACAACATCACACTCAATGGCGGATTCAGGATCATAGTAGTAGAACAATCGATATAAAAAAATTTTAATAATTTTTTAAAAATCATATATATATTGTCAAGTTTCAGTGAGAACTAAGCTTATATGAGAACCGTGAGAACCAATCTCTCCGATAAAAATGTGTTATTTTTTCACAGAAAAGATGTTACTTTTGGACAAAAATATGTTACTTTTTAGTTATTAGCAAAAAAGTGTTATATTACTTTCAGAAAGAAAAATATATATACAAAGTAACACATTTTTATCGAAACGTAACACCTTTTTATGTTAAAAGTAACACCTTTTTGTGAGTTTTTTTCAGAATTTTTTTCTTAAAGTAACACATTTTTGCCTAAAAGTTTCATCTTTTTTATTAAAAAAAAGTAACACTTTTTTGCCTTATAGTAACATGTTTTTAGTAAAAAAGTAACACATTTTTGTCAAGCAGATTAGTTCTCACGGTTCTCATATAAGGATGGTTCTCACTGGAACTTCTTCATATATATATATATATGATGTTCGATAATCTATTTCAACAAGACAACAAGTATGAATTAGACTAAATCTAATTTTATTATCACAGTTTATGATCGAATATCGAACAGAATTATAGGAACGTATTCGATTAAAAATAACCTAGCTACTAATTCATTTTGCATGATTTGTGTGCAGTTGACGGAGAAAGATAAAGAATAGTTCGATAGAAAGACAAAGCAAGACAAGAGAAGTACTCATGTTTAAGTGCCTAAGCTATTATGGTGAGAGTATGGTATAGCTTAAACAGAAGTTCATACGTACATATATTACAAAAATTATGGATGAAGGCATTTAATTATGTAAATTATTAAATTATGGATTGATTACAAACAAGGTATTTCTATGTATACTCCAAGCCAGTCTAAAGCTCATGAAAACATGATTTCAATTTTCATATTAATGGAAGTATTTTAAAAGAGATCAACTATACTTTTTATAGTATATGGAAGTTAATACTGGCATGATGATGATATATTATTAGACCGTGACAATTTGTCACATAAGCTCATCGTGGCCCATTCGTGGGCACGGGCTCACAAACCCACTGGTCAAAGCTTTGACTTTCATATATACACTCAGTAAGGTTTATTGTTTTCAAAACCATATGGTTGTAGGAAGATGAGCTTACCCAATATATATGTAAGTCAACAATCACTATTTTATCAATATGAAATCTTGTCTCGGATGTGAATATTTCCAACAGATATAGAAGTATAAAAATGTCCGATTAAAATTTATGTCCATCTCTTACTCTCCGATCAGGGAAGTCATGCCAAAATTTGGGTCTCCAAGTCAATATTTTGATGATGAGTATCCACCACCAATTTTGTTCAAGGGTAGCAAAGAAATTACATACTCTAATTATACTAATTTAGGTGTATTTCGAAAAATATCAATAAATCACCTCAAATTTGGTCATCCACATGATTTAATAATTAGAATGAGTGATCAAATATATATAGGATAATCAATTCTATGATGTTTCATTCACTAATCCCCTTATAAATAATCAATAGAGTAACTCACTTATATAGAATATTTAGGCCTATTTCTGAAGGGTTTTTATCGCCCTTTCAAATATTTTAAAGCAAATTAAAATTTCAATTTTAAATATGTAAGAGATAAAACAGTTTCCATTTGCTATAAAGAAAGACGCGTATAAATCTTTTTCATTTAATATACCTGTCAGACAATTAATTCCTTTGCCAATAAAATTTCTTTAACACTCTTAAATCTTTAGAACAAGTCATTAGAACCCGCTTGAGATTTCAAAACAGACTCGATAAATTTAAAATTATGTAAAAACTAATGTAAACACAAGATTCAATTTTAAACTAATTTAAAACATTTAGCTCAAAATCATTTCGATGACTCATACGAACACATTTATAATTACTAAAAAAACCAACTAGCAAATAACTAAACAATGCCAAGATCAAAACAAAAATAGATGAGAACACAAGTACAAAACACATAAAGTTACCATTCCAATTTCCACATTCACAACAAATGGTACAAAAAGAAACACTTAATTACAATTCCGGCCTATTTGATAGATGATAATAAACAGTGGTAACAAAAATGAAACACGGATCCCTCATGATCTTTTACTATATGTGGCATGCAATCTAAGATGATTTAGCATGATGACTAGCCCACTTATAGTAAGCACGATGATTTCTACACCTAAAAGATCCCGGATGGCTCGTGGGGGAACATATACATTGTTTCTCTCCGCCACCGTTTCCGGCCAAAGGCACTTCCTGCTGCACCACCACTATCTCCGGTGACCGCCATTCGGCTCGGTTAGCGCGGTTGCGCCGCAAATCAATGTTTTGATGAGCAACCCATACCATATTCACAATTGGGTAGCACATAATTATGTTTTTAGGAATGATAGAATAACAAAAAAAAAAAAAAGATTGTGTAGAAGTAATATTTAGTTTCATGGTTGTATTTTAGGAGATAGTATATTATATTTTTTGGACCATTTGATTTTTATATGAAATTGGAATATTATGTGGAGGGGATAAAGTCCCAAGAATCCAGGATTTAGTGTATTTCCTGTACCATATGATGTGGGTGATGAACACTTGGCCAACAAAATAGATTCCAGAATTGGGTCTAATTCATTAATGGTGACATGCATTTTGATTTGATTTTAATTTACAACTTGACTAAAAAAATGAAGTATATATAAGTAAACAAAAAATATTAAATTGTCTAGATTTCAGACGTAATGATCGTAGTTTTGTTAATTTTGAATTATATTTGGTCAAAGTTATGTATTTGCTATTTTTATCTTTGATGTAGATATCATATGATTCTTTATTAACGAATTATGTATTATTCAAAAAACAAAAGATATTAAATTAGGAGACATCTATATATAAACACTAATTCTAAGGGTATTATTGGAATTTTATATGATAAGCTTTTGTAGGAATTTTTTTTGGACAAATAAGTTTCATGGCAAAATAATTTTAAACATAAATTTGTGGTGAAAATCGTTGTCTTATAGAATGACTTTAACTTAAGTAATATCGTTATATATAATAATATCTTCCTGAAAGAGTGTCTTTTAAAATTTTAAAAGAAAAAAACACATTTTTTTTTGAAAAAGGACAACTTAAAAAGAAATTCTTTATAGACAAAAAACATAATTTTGAAAAATCAATATTTTAGCAAATAGGATTTGAACTTGTACAAGACATCTATGATCTATATCATACAAGACCAAAGGCATTGATGCTATAAAAGTATATAATAGAAAATTATTTATTAAGATAAATCTAATATGATCTTGCATATGTATATTTTATCTTCTATACATCTCTAAAAAATTTAATTTATTTTCTCTCTCCATAAGTGAAGTTTTCTAATAAATAGAAACAATAATAAAAAACGAAAAAAATATTTATTATTTATTATTTTAAAAAATAAAAATAAATAATTCATAATAAACAAAAAAAATCATTTGAATTATTGAAAGTCAATTTTTTAATTGGCTTAAAACTCATTAACAAAACAATTTTTTTAATAATTTGAACAACTAATTAATAAACTAATGCATGAGAAATTTTTGCAAAGGAGACTTTTTGTAAGAAGATGATTTAATTAATAATGAGTAATGAGAATGGATTAGCACCAAGCCACCACTATATATTTTAAGATCTCAAAAGTGATATTTATTTCTCATAATTAATCATACTTAATTTTTAATAATAAATTTAAAGAAACAGATAATAAGGATTATTATGTACTTAATTAATGATAATGATATCCCATAAACTTCCATGTCATGCACTACACCATGTCGTTGGCAATTAGAATTTGACATTGCAAACACCAATATTAGCAACCCCATCCACATCAAATAATAGTCAAATTATATACTCCATCAAATAATAGTCACATTATATATATACTCCCTCAATTTAAATTAAATTTTAAATGATAAAAATATAAATAATAAATTCAATGAGATTTTATATGAACATATTTTATCTTCTAAATATGTGTCAAACTTTAAACCTCAATATCTCTAAATATGAACATATACAATTTACTTTTTGCACAATTTTCAAATCAAACTTTAAACCTCAATATCTCTAAATACACATAATAAAAAATTATATATCAAAAACGAATCTAACAAGATCTCACATAGATATATTTTATCTTCTAAATATGAGTCAAAAACATTAATCAAATTTCTCTCTCCTTGAGGTGAAATATTTCAAATGAGAAGAACATTAGAGAACGAAATGAGTATATTATAAATGAGAGAAATATTAGAGAACATCATCATCATCATACCCAGTATTCCCACACATAGATAAATCTACGGTCATGGTCTGGGAAAGGAAGGTCGACGGCGTCTCATATCCATAAGGAGAGGGCGGTCAAAAGAGTCCTTTGACTCAAAAAGGATTTTTAAAAATAGGAACCTGCAAAAATCCAAACTCCTGAGAAAAATATTAGAAAACGGAAAGAGTATATTCTAAATGAGAAAAATATTAGATAACGAGCATAAAATCCGCCCACATTTATATACTTAATTAGCTTGTTGTAACATTTTCACTTTAATCATCATTATCAAATATCATATCATATTATCATGTATATATCTAGCTAATACCAGCAACCTTTCTCTTCGTCCAACTCCATCCTCATCCTCTTCTTAATTCACACCATTAATCTCAAAAATTCCCTCTAAACCCTTTATTAATCCCCAATTAAATCCATCCCCATAAATATAATCAATGAAATAATAATAAAAATAATAAAAATGGAGAGGCAATCATCCTATTCATATGATTCATCAAACAAAAACAAGATTCAGACCATATCTCTTCTTAAAAGCTTCTCAGAACACCCTTATGGCCGCTTCGATAAGCCGCGTCTCCAACAACTCAGGGAAACGGCGCCGCCATCATCATCATCATCATCATCATCATCAAGATCTTCTAAAATGCAGGCATTTTTCAGGAAAATAACAAGGAAGTTTAGGAAAGAAAAGAAAGCATTTGGTTCAGGAAATCAATCAGAACTTGTAATAATTCCTTATAATTCATATACATATTCCAAGAATTTTGATGATAAAGAGCTGGTTTTAAGTGAGCCTGATAATTTGTGTAGATCATTTTCTGCTCGATTCGCTGTTTCTTCATCGGGAATGCTTAAAAGAGTTCAATCTGTAAGATAAAATTTAAGTACTCTGTATTTTATACTTCTATTAGAGAAAATTATCGAATAATACAAATTTTTACTGATTTTTTTATTATAATATCGATTTAAAAAATGTTTATTCAGAAACCCAAAACAAAGTATGTTTGTATGCCGGCCCTAGATATTTTGGGACCCTGGGCGAAATGGTACATCGGGTTTTTTTTTTCGCAATTTATAATTTATACAAACTTTCTACAACCATAAATTTTGTTTTTTTGACATGAGGTATTGGGCGATGGCCCCTCTCGCATTAGTATAAAAACACCCCTAAATTAGTATTTTATCATAAGTTAATCAAAAATTGGTATAATCGTTGAGAAATTAATAAAAGTTGGAATTACCCAATACTAAAATGAAACTCATCATCTTTTTTTTTTTAAATCTGTTTTTGTGCTTTTTTTTTCAACGTCATGTATTGTACGGTTTTAATAGTAAATGAAGTTTATGAACTAATAAGTTGAGATTTTAGATATTCCGAAAGCATAAAGAAAAAGAATATACTATTTATGTAAACGACGATTAAAAAGTTTATCTATTTATTATATAGTTGACTTCAATGAAATTGTGTTGTTAGATGATAAATGAAAAAATTACAAAATAATATATAAATTTGATTATGAAAATTTTATCATTATTAGAATGACATATACATGAAGTTTCATGAAATTTTAATATTATTATTAATTCTATGTTATTATTATTATTATTATTATTATTATTATTATTATTATTATTATTATTATTATTATTATTATTTAATACCAATAATTCACTTAATTGATGATATTCTTGAATGGCAAGCTTCTTGCAAATACCGTTCTACTACCTAGTAAATGAACATCATTTTGAATTTGAAAAGGCAATAATATGATATCGCCCCAAAACATCAACAATAATAACCTATTTTTTTTTTACCATTCTTCATACTACTCTTTTCGTTACATAATTGTTGGCTTTGTTTGGAATTTTCTATGTACGAATAAAGAAATTTAAAACATAATTTTACATGCGCATGAAAAAGTTAAAATGTATTTATAAATAATTTTGTTGAATTCGTCACAATATATAGAATTTAAATATGTTGAGCGAGTATATTTTATACTTCTAAAATTTTATGAAATATATTAACAAATGTGGAGATTCGAATCATCTTTGTGTAAAAAGTTAATGTAATTAATAAAATGAAACGAATTAAGTATATACTTGGGTCTTGTGAGGTCCTTCACAAGTCATTTATATGTGAAATTAATATATAATCCTTTTAATTAATAATGAGTTTTTTTTAACATATTACTAATGAATTTGAAAAAAATTAAACATATGCTTTTCAAATCGAAATGTGCTAATTTTTTTGTGTGGCGTGATCATTTCAATTCATTGATGTTAATCTCCTCTAGTCCGAAACTTAAAAACCATAATTTAGTACCATAATCGAAAGATTTGCACTGGTTGAATAGCTCATCTCATACATATTATTAGAATATATGCTTTTTATTTAAGGTCGTCTCACCACAATACGTCTCTCTCAGAGTAACTCTTTTAGTGCAAGGTATAAGAAGATGATCATTGACAAGTCAAATCCAAGGGCAACACGATATATTTTTTCTATTGTTATTTGGTTAGCTGATTCCACAAGATAATTAACATATCCATAATTAATTATTATTAATTAATAAACAAATTAATTTTAAATAAAAAATTCATTGAAGTGGTTGTGTTTTGAACAACTAGCTAGTTGAATCATTAAAGTCAAACATTCTCATCCTAGAAGCCAGAAGGAGTTGCAATTTTAGACTTCAATAAATAACATTTATATTTTATGTTTTTGATGAGTATTAATTAAATAATTTTTAAAAGTAAATTTTATGAGAAGTCAAGAAGATCAAGATAGTGTGTACTGTGTATAGAGGTGATCGCCCACAAACTAGAATATTTATCAAACATATTTTATAAGAAAAAATTACCTAGAATAATCTGATCGATTCATGGTTTTCTTACAAATTACAATAATCTCATCTATTGATTAATTATGAATAATCCCAACTTTAGAAGGTATTTTCCTAGATTAAATCTGGTAATCCGATGACTTGTTATAACAAGTTTTATTTTTTTAATAAAAGCTAAATTAAAATAAAATGTCAAAAAAATATGAAAAAAATATTAAAAAGAATTTCTAATTTTTTTAATCATTCAAAATTTTATATGTGAATTTTTAAAAATTTTCTCTAATTTTACATAAAATTTCAATTTACTTTTTTAGTGAATTACCTATTATAGCAGGTCATCAAGTTACTCAAGCTTAATCTAAGCAAATACCCCTTGAATGGTCAATCAATAGGTGAAATTATCATAGGAAAATCATAAAAATATTGGATTATCCTTGGTAATTTTTTCTTTAATAAATAAAATATCAGCATTTAATCAATATTATGATGATAATTAATGTGAAGTATATGAACTATGAACCGGTAAATTGTTGGAAATGATACTCTCTTAGCTCCCACTATTTGACGTTTTGACCTTTCTAGAAAACAAGTAATTTTCTTATTCCGGCATGAAAAATTGATCCCCTTACACATATGTTGACTAAAGCAAGTTTTTTTATGGGAGACTTATAGTAAGTTTTAATAAATTTAGATAAATTTTAATAAAATAAAAAAATTATTATTTATATCGCTCAATTTTCAAAATGTAAGTTAGAGTTAAATTTTTGACATTAAAATGCATGCTTATTGTTAGATTAATTGGTGGGAAAAAGTGAGTAACTTAAAACAATTTTTAAAATTTAATATTATTGGAGGTTCTTAACCAATTATGAGCACAGAGGATGTCAAGAGCATGCAAGGGGTACTTGCTTTGGCGAGCAAGACATTACCTTGAATGAGAAATGCAACAAAAGACACTTAAACAAAAGACACTCAAACAAAAGACATTGCCAAGTAGGAAGCTCGAAAGAGCGATGATATAGGTAAAAAAATATAAGCTCAAGGTATAGATTAATTGAAGAAGCTAAAAGGGCACTTATGCGGGGTTGCGCATTGTAACAACAAGGGCTTCATGATTCACATGGCCGTGGACTTATTCAACAAGCTTATACCAACGAAAAAGCCAACACTTTCAGCAAGTCAAACAAACAAACTAAAAAGCTAACTAACAACCAATAACTAATAACCAATAACCAATAACCAATAACCAAAAACCAAAAACCAACAACCAACAAATAACAACCAACAACAATAAAAACAGATACTGTGCATTGCTTTTAGTCTTTTACAATGCCTTCAAAATTGAGCTAATAAATTGTTTGCACAAAACATTTTATTCAATTCGTGCATTGCACAAAGGAGGTGATGCTAATAAACCTTCTAGCACCCAGTACCCTTATTCCTGAATCGGACTAATATTAATATTAATCAACTAAATATTTCAATGTAAAAGATAATTAACTGGCAGCACAAGCTAACAAATACAATATTTACCAGGAAAATGTCAACTGATTCAGAATACAAGGGATGCAAAAACCAACTCTTAAATATTATACCAACTCATGCCATAAGTACATTTGAAGTTCCACAATGAATCCGTTTGAGAATCGACAGCAAAGTAGCCTGTGGCATTTTAAATTCTTTGCACAAAGGCAGCAGGAAGACTTGGTAGTATTGAGTCGGGGCATAAAAAGATCAACCTCAGGTCCAAACAGCCAAATCCAGGGATGAGTACCAAGTAGAATTATTATTGCAGTTCCCAACTTCTTCATTACAATGAAAGATTGCAGAAAACTATGTACAGTTTAAAGTTTGCACCATCTTCTTTAGATTTGCTTTAAAAGAGGCACGTCAATGCAAAAGAAATCTTTCAAAACATTGAATGAGTCATGGGCAGAATTGGGAGAAACATGAAGGTGAGTTGGACTTCTAATTGAATGCCCAGCACAGAACTCAAATGGAGTCAGAATAGAGTATTTCATTCATGATGGCTCAGGATCTCCTTAATCCTAAAGAAAAAAGTGCCACAAATAAAAAGCAAGCATATTTGCAATGAAAAAATGCTATTATGGAAAAGTAATGAGCCAAGTCTGAATGGTTTGAGGACGAAAATCAACAACCTCTTGGCATGTGAAGATTCACAGTGAAGCATAGCGTGGGAGGCATAGAGACCTGACTTACCCCCAATCAGTCATAAAACTTGAAAATTGACAATGAAGGATTAAATTACTTGATGACAAAAAAAGATACAATTACATGCATCTAAAAGGATAAAAAAAATAGGACAGAGAAAAAGAATGAAGAAAGAAGGTTGTATAATATCTGAATTTAATAAGGTGGAACAATAAGGATTTACTAAGGCTTTGTTCTCTTTCAACTTATACTACAATATTCAGTAAAATCAACTTTAATCAGTTTAAAAAAATTCAATCAGAAAAAAGCATTAATCAGTAAGATATCAACATTCAACAAGGAGAAATCCCTTACATTTATCTCCAGCTGGTTTACAATGTTGTTCATACAAAGAATGGTACTTGTCTGGAATAAAATTCTTGAATCTGTCACAGAGCAGCAGAAATATCACACAGATTTAGCAAAAAAACATTTGATCTGAAATTGGAATAGACCATGAAGAGATATACAGAGGCAAGTTGTACAGAGAACATGAAATATGGGTGCATATCAGAAGACCTGTAGCAATTTGGCATAGCATTTCTCGAATTTCCTGTATTCTATTCTTGTGTTAATAATTTTGTTATTTAATCAAACTAAAAGTTTTTGCTAGGCCTAAAAATAGTTCATGAAAGATAATATTCAAGGTCATCAGTTATTGCATTCAACAGTTTATGATTAGTTGTATGTCGAAAAAGATCCTCAATTTGAAAATTCAAATTCTGAAAAATGCTTATCCTGTTCTCTATTCATACTAGACGAAAGAAACATGGATTGAGAAAAGAACCAGTTTTGGTGATCGATATGTGCAGAAGATCTGGGTATATTCAAACTTGTGCCACATTTCAAAGCTAAACATGGGAGCTAAATGCATCATTGGTCCAATTGCTAAATAAACTGTAGAAAGCATAAATATTTAAAAAGCCATTAAGCAGGAAGGCTTGGGAACTAAGACTTGGATTCAAAAAAGGCCTAGGGCTTGGATGTTGAAGGGGAAGACATAGCCTGCATGGCTTTATCATAAAGGCATATGAGCCTTAGGAAGTCCACTGCCATAAACTCTGGGTAGGATGATGATGATTCCATCCTAAGGCACTAGCAAAGTTTTTATGTCCCTAAGATGGAGATATGAAGGTTTTTATATCATTCTGAAATATAGATTTTACCTTTTGAATTTTGAGTGTTGATGTTGGAAAGGTATAAAAGGCATTCTGCAAGTAAGACCTTCTGTTAAATCTTTCCATGGGTTAGAATTGAAAGTTTGGCCTTTTCAAATTCATGTTTAGATAGCTTCAAGAGTAATCTCTTTTTGAACTATAGTAAAAGTTACTGACAGCTACTACGCCTAATTTGCACCGAGTTCTTTCCATTCTAATTGAAGTATTTGACAAATTTATTTTCTGTTAAAATATTTTCGCTATGGGTGTAGGCATGGGTGTAGTGTGGGTATGGGTTTGAGTGGGAGTGGGTGTGGTAGTGGGAGTCGGAGATCGCACACGACAAGTGTAGGTGTAAGCAGTAGATATGTTGAGTGCTATAGTAACCTGGAAAGGGTAGATAAGCTGCCAATTTAAGGTTTGAATTACCTTTTAAGAAGAGGAAGTCGCTCTTGTCCAGAAAAGAGTTTTGCAATCGATTGCAAAACAACACTTATTTTCATAGCTTTTGACTTCAGTGCCTTCATATAGCCAACAAATTCACTGTACTCTGATGCATTAAGCTTCTGCTTGACCTGCAAGATTACATAAAAGCCATTCCAATGAGGAATTTAACCCATCTGCCATCTTAGTTCGTACATTAAGTCTGTTTGTTAATGTTAGTCTCAGGATATTACCAGTTCTTGCGGTTCAATTGCAAGTTATCATTGAAAATATTAAGGCAAACATCCATGAAAGTTTTAAAAAATAAATTCCTGGGCTACTTTCAGCATGATGATACCGTCATTGATCCTCATCCTCCTATGTGGTCAAGTTCAACTGTTTTTCCTGCTTACCTTTCATGTTGGAAACTATATTCCATGTCAGTTAATGCTAAAGTAGCCCTCTTTCCACGAATTAAATTCACATCTTTTGAGCACAAAAATTAATCTCTTTATCACTAATAAAGTTATAGTTGCGTACGTCCAACCTCCTAAGTCCTTAGGTGGGAGCTACTTAATTACATTGGGGACAGAATGTTGTTTCAAGCAAAAAAAAATTTAACAGTATTAGCATACAAAGATAAAAAGGGATGATAAAGTAGGTGTGAGGCCAAATCTAGAGGAAAATAAGAGGAACAACCTACTATGAAAAAGATGTCAAATTAAAAGTGGAATATCGCCAAAAAAAAGGTGATCACTAATCAAACAGAGGATATGCACTCTCAATTCCAATATGGAAGCACTGAAATATACTGCAACTGCAACAATGGCACAACAAAGACCTATTTGCGCTTCTTGGATAATTAAGGCTTCCTACATTTTACCTAAAACCATCTTAAACTATCTGCATCAGGACTTTATATTAAGTTGTGAAATGCACTTTATATATTATCTTAGCCTGCAGGAATGCATATTTTAGCTTCAATAGCTCAGAACCACCCTTCAACAACTTTGCATTCACATCTCTAGAATATTAGCTAAAGATATATCAAACTTTATGCAGAGTTTACCTGGGCTAAAAAATGATGTCCTTTAGCTTCTTCATTCTGATTAGATAAAGAGAGAGTACCCTGGTTTGCCTGGCTGGAATCTGTAGATTGCCCAGTCATATTACAAGCAACCGCTACTGAAGAACTAGCAATGGGACTTTTCATTTTCTTCGTCCTACCAATTTGACATTTGACATCTTCAATATAATCATTTCTTAAAGAAGTTTCTTTCAATTTAACTTCTGTGAAACCAGAGCTAACGTTGCAGGGAATTTTGTTGTCAGACATTGAATCAACAACTCTCTTTCTCTTAGAAGAACAATGTACAATCACTTCTTTATCAGATTTTTGGTTAGTACTTGTTAAATCAAGTTTTTCAGAGCTCTTGTATCGACTAGTCCCCCACTGTTGCAGGTTGATTTTGCTCCCAATCAACAGACTTGGTTTCTTCATGGCTACCGTCTGCATTTGATTTTGGCACGCAAGGGACGATCTATTAGCAGGAAGAATTTCGCTTAAGTGACTATCACTTCGACCTTTTTCAGCAATGTTTGTAACATTGCATCTGTCTTCGTCCACAGTCTACCAAAAGTGAAGACATCACGATAATTAAACATGACAAACAGCAAATAAATTGAAAACTTAACTTCATTACTTCCTACAGAAGTTGAAACTTGAAAGATTACCAATTATGAAACATGCAAACTTACCAAAAAATTGAATTTCTTTGAACTGAAACTGTCATGAGAATGGGTGAGCTGTTCACAGCAAGCCTCTCCTACAGAAGGATTTCAAGTGGCAAGAATAAGCAATTATTTTTACATTATAAATTCTTAGTATAACCAGTGATTCATGTACACTCAAGGTTCACTTTCCAACAATGATTAGGAATCAGGATGTATGGATATGAAATGGTATCAAGAATCATATAGTCTAGGAAAAATTGACATTAATGATCAAACCTTTTTTACGTCCATTGTGAATAATCTCACCTTTATTATTATTAAACTTATACCTTGCATTAAAAGGTCAATATTTAAATTTTTTTACCCTTAATCATAAAATTGTTAGTTTGTAATATTTCAGTTACTTAAATTGAACTGTTGAATACATCTGTTTTCCAATAAAAGAACAGCTAAACTTAAAGATATGCCTATAGTTAGAAATCCATGCATAGGATAGCAGATTAAGAAATCATACTGCATTAAATAGGAGTGGAGTAGAACAGTTCACATGAGCAATTGATGAAGATGACATCTTGGTCTGTGTAGGCAACCAACCCAGCCATTTTTAGAGAAAAGCTCTGCTATTGTTCCTAATAATACTGATTATGTTTTAAGATGTTTTTCAGATAACTGCAAGTGCACTGTTGACTCAACCAGTTTTTATTACTAGTAACTTTCACTAGTAATAGTGAAGGTTTGGCTACGCGCCAAGAGAATATAAATTTAGAAGTGACCAAGGTTTTCAAGATCTCATCAATACATGAACACATAAAACGTCTTTTCTAGGCCAGTCTTCCTTCCTAGGAGTATATAATATAATACCTGCATTATATAACAAAATATCATACTAGCTTTTCAATAACGTAAAGCTAACATGTCCATAAAATGGTTCCAATTTGCAAATTTTACAGATACAAGTCTAGCCAATGCTTGTGACCACAGATATGTGTCCCAATTTTTAAATTGTCACATTATAAAAAAGTATATTTGTTGATTGTGATTATTCATCACGGCGTAGGAGGCATGATTTAACTTACTGAAGAGCAAATAGCACTGCTGCTACATGGGATGATGCAAAATTACTAGGATACCAATGTATCTGCTAGTTAAGTGAAGCAGTGAACATTTCAGAAATTGAAAAAAATGCAAAACAAGGCATATAACATTCGTGATTGTTTAAAAAACCCCACTAATTAGTGTAGATAACACAAAGAGATTCACACACACAAAAAACACCAATAGACAATAATTTACCATTGCAAACAGATTCTACAGGTTCAGCCTTTACAGGATGATGATCTCCAGCACGAAAGAAACGGGTTAAGGAGTACACAACATCTCCAAATCTAGTATAACACTGCAAGACCAAATTTTAGTTTTAGACAGTCAAAATTGAAGAATGTCGATAATTTATTACAGATTGAAATAAAATTTCACATTTTCACCTTAATATGAGGCTGTATCCAACGTGAAACCTGGGCTTGACGATGTGAAGAAGCAAACCTATTTAGAAAAGAACAATCATGTATTGAGTGTATGATACAACTGCAGTTCTGTATCGAAGAAAACTTATATCATGAATATATCATTACAGTAAATAATGGTCTAAACTCTGAAGTTTTAAGTGGTAAGTCTCAGGATTATAAAAGTCTGAATTAATCTCATTAGTCATTACCCCTTTATCAATAGTTTTCCCTCACCTCATTCGAGATAGAGGTGTTCATGGGCGGGCTTGGGCGGGTAGCGGTCCGGGTATTTGCTACAAAATCTACCCGAGGGCAAAAATATTCAAATGCCCGCCCGCGTTTGCAGGCGTATTTTTTTGTCGCTACCCGCCCATTTTTAAAGCGGGCGGGACCCGCGGGTAGGCGGGTATTTCTTACATAAATATCAAAAATATAATACGAAAATAAAGTTAAGTTTTGATAATAATTTTTTTTAGGAAAGTTTTTGATAATAATTAAAATACAATACATTGTCTAAAATTTCAAACAATATTAGTATGATGGACGGCTCAAGCAAAGTAATAAATTACTCTAGCCTCCTAGTTAGGAATTTCCTTTATATGGATAATATTAATACTAATAAATTTGGGCCCAAAGACCAAATTCCAAATTTCAAACACAAGAATTCAGACTACTAATTAGCATTACTTAATATAATTAATTATTAAAAAATTATTATATTAAACTAGGCGCGTGGGCGGGTATGACCGCGGGTATTCTTTTAGTGTCGCTACCCGCCCATTTATCAAATTTTAT
Organism: Amaranthus palmeri; assembly: GCA_019776075.1. Lineage (NCBI taxonomy): Eukaryota > Viridiplantae > Streptophyta > Magnoliopsida > Caryophyllales > Amaranthaceae > Amaranthus > Amaranthus palmeri. Next base: position 1,160,450 of record JAAKBH010000285.1, on the reverse strand, counting down.
TTTTTTCAAAAAACGTTGTCCATGCCCGCTCGTTTTTCGTGCCGGGCGGGCCGGGCTTGGCGGGTAGCCCACCCATGAACAGCTCTAATTCGAGAACAAAGATGAGAAAAAAAATTTTGGGTCAGAGGGAGTAAATTAGAAGTTCCAAATTCATATGATACATGACAATAACTGATATATAGGCATGAAATCTGAATGATTCTCATCAATGCTATTCAGGCTCATGGCAACTCTTTCTATAACAAACTAGCTTTTATCCTAATAGATATGGTAATGAAATTAAAAGACTCAAGCTAAAACCTACACGTCAGAAAGACGCAACCCTACAGGTAAACCTTTCTCTCCAATAATGAATTCACAAAGGATCGAAAATTAAGGGATTTGGGCTCAAGGTTACTATGCTATACCGGCACCAAGAAAAGCCGCATATTCTGTTATTGTGACTTTGTGAGACACGGAAAATCTCAAGAGCTGAATGACAGTAGGGAGAGCATCAGCCTCCTTCCCATCAACTAACACATAAACATATGGCAAGAAAGCAAAAGCAGACAAGAGCACATTTATAGGGAAATATTACAGAGAAAACAGAAAAATAAAGTCACTCGGCATTGTCAAATGTGTGAAAGTAGTTTCCTACATTCAATATCGGTATCTAGCTAAAGATTAAAAATGATCAAGTGAGTGAACAAACACTTGAAAAAGATAATGCGTAATGACTGATAAGAAACTTATAGACTCATGCCAAGAAAAGCATCTTCCTGCACCAAAGGCATCTTTTTCAGTCACAATCACATTGCACTGCACTTTTTATTGAAAAATTGAGTAATATGTAACCCATTTACAATCTTCAGTTGCAGCATAAACTTAAACATCATCAAGTGTCTACAAATAAGTTTGAACAAAGTTTAAGGACACCCATCTAACCCTGGACGCTCCAAATAGTGTTTCTTACAATCGGAATACATTACCCACTAATACTAAAAGACCTTAACAGGTCTCAATCCAACTACTGGATATCCAATCCAAAAGCTACCTCACATGAACCCATTTAATTTTTCTTCTCAAAACTCAGAAAGCCACTGAGCTACAAAGCATCAAATTCATCTTTATGCAGACCATTACAAACAGTACAACTCAATGTATCTCCTTTACTTTTAGCTGCAGATTGAATTGTGCAGAAAAAGTGTTAAGAGCACAAGCAGCATTAGTAAATTTGCTCTTCAAGATAGGTTTTGAACCTAACGGTGAGGATTTCATATGTTCAGCTGCATGATTCATAAGTTTTGCTTATTGTTGAGTTTTTTCCATTATCTCCCAGGTCTCTTCTAAAAGATTTGGAAGTCATATGCTTTACCGAAAGCCTCTAAAGCCCTATAGGAGATGAAGGCCTCATCATAAACCTCTCTACGCTGAAAAGGGTTCAAAGAGAAATCCAGAGTTTTGTGCAATTTAAAGTATTTCTGATCACTTTAGAGAATGCTGCTATTGTGAAGACAAAAAGAATCAAATTGGCAATCTATCCTTGAATTCTTTTCCCAATCCTTTCATCTCTGTTAGGACTTAAGCGTAAGTTGAATTTTAAGTTAACAAGAGTAACATAAGTTTTAGGTTCTAGAAAAGGAATGAAGTAATTGAGAATTGACTTGGAACATTGGTGATTGAACAGAGTTATTTAGCTCTTCAACAAACAATTTATTGGTGCCTGTGGAAAGGAAGAAAGAAAAGATATTTGGGAAAAGCTCCATAATTTATGAAAGTGTTCAAAAGATGGTGTATAGCTGGGCCTGTGCTGCTTTTGCACGCCTTTCATTCATTTTGTGGATGTATATTTGTATATTTAGTGAAAGTGTGAAACAGAATCCTAATGTTTCATCCTCAGCCTTCACTTTATACATGAATGCCACTATGTCAGAAGAAGCTGGAACAATTACAAAAATAAATTCTGCATCATTCTTTCCAATCTATGACCAGTGTTTTAGTAGTTCTTTTTCCAGCTGAATACATATTCCCAGCAAACACGTAATCAGAAATCAGTTATATTCCTGGTTAAGCATTTTGATGACCTTTATCATTCAGTAGAAATGGTCAAAAAGAGATCTTTACCCCCCCCCCCCCCCCAATTGCCGCCTCAATAACCACAGAAAAGGTTTTAGTAAGTAAAAGAATGTGATAAGCAAATAAAAGAAGCTTCGATGTTGATGGCAAAACAACAACAGCGCACAGCAGGCTATCATGCAAGGGCAAATAGAAATTGCTCTAGTTCCTTTTAGAATATTAAAGCCTTTGGTATTTTCATAAATGAAATAGGGTGATTATCCCAGAACATGAATAGCTTTACCTTTCATCGCAGAATATTATTGCTCCATAATCATGGCGATGACGAATGACACGCCCGACAGCCTGATTTACAGCTCGTGAAGCTTGTTGATCATACCACTCATCTCCAGTAAGTGACTGCAATTATATGTATTTAATCAACGAGAACAATATTGGTCGCTCAAAAGCAATCTTACATGCTGCTGCATTTACATACCTTATGTGCTGCAGTAAGGTCCCGTACATGCTCATCCAAAAATTCACGTTTGAGTCGGACCTGAAATAATTACATCCAGGGGTGGCTTGGATTGAGTATAAATATTTAAAGGGGTAAAAATAGTCATATCAGTGAAATAAAGGAAAGTACAGATGCAAATAAAGTAATTAAAATACTTGTGAAAGATGTAGAATGAGAGTAAGTAAAAAAGATGAACAAAAAAGGATGATGTTTTCCCTCATTTGGAGTAAAGTTCACCCTCCCCTAGGGTAAATTTATAGCCCCCAAAATGAGGGAAATAATTGTTGTTTTATCCATTTTCATTACCTTCTAAGTTCTAACCTATGCTTCCACCTTTCTAACAATCAAATTCCTTTAAACTTCTACCTAATTAACTTTGTTCCCCTACTAAGAGATTAAACAATGGACATCTAAATATTGCGAAAAAATTGAAGACATGTTTCAAGCAACAAAAGTAACAGCTAAAGGTGTTCAACAAGACCCAACAACCCGACATATACCCAGCCTTGCAACTGAACCTGACTTTGACGCGACTTCAAAATGAATTAACAAAAAAAACCAATATGGACACACAACCCGCAACATATAATCCGAATTGACACCTCTTGTAACAACATCCAACCTTGGGATCAGTCCTAGTTGCAAATGGCAATCCAGTAATAACAACGGCGCGGCCACACTGGTCAGCAAAATCCAACCCTTCACTGACCTGAAATTAATAATGAACACATAAGAGACATTAGAAGATGCTATCTTTCATTTTCAATGGAAGGTAAAACAATTAACAGAAAAAAGTCAAGCACATAGTTTGCAGACAATAATCAGGATAATAATGTTCTTCGAGCATTTTTATCAAAGGCTTGAGGGTTTAAGATTTGAATTACTAGACACAAGGAAGAGACACCAATTGAAGGCTCACTTTCTTAATATAACCATTAACCACAAACTCCTTGTTATTAGTACTAGACCATAAATAACAAGAATGTTTCCTTGCCTTTAGAATTCACAAGTATCACTGCCAATCAATTGACTAAATGGTTGACAATGATGAAGTAAACTAATAATACGATAGTTTTTAAAGATAACCCTAAGGGGATCTGATTCTATAGTTTTTGGGGCAAAATCACCATTAGAAATTGCCTAAATACTGTCAGATGTGTCATGATTATTTCTCTTACAACTTAAGAAATAGGATAACCAACAGGCAAGACTATTTCGTCAGTCAACGTGGAGTATAACTAAATTAAACAAAAACAATGCAACGTATTATTTCTCGAACAATGGTGGCAGCTACATGCATCAAACAAAATAACTCATGAGACCATTTATCATAATATATCCTTCGTCCTAACAATAAATAGCCACTTAAGTAGCCTTCCAGATTATACCACACAATAAAATCCTAATTTTTTGTGGTTATCTGTCAATACTTCCAATTCTTAGAATAAGAATTATTGATCAAAACCGGATATTTGAATTCACTTTTAAAATGAAAAAGAAGAGGAATTTGCTATCAACAAGATTCACGGGCTACTTATCCAGTCTAAATATATCTTCGATCAACATCGTCTCCTCACCTCAACTATTATTGGGTCATTCTTCTCAAACCATGCAAACTTGTTTGCGTGGTTGTGTAGTACACCTTATAAAGCATCTTAGATAAAACACGAATTGATGTATAATCAAGCAGAGAATCATTGTAGATAATTTTCAATGAAATTCAAGAGAAATCGCTGATGCGGGGAATCCTTAAGCACTGCACTAAACTCAAACAATTCTATCTCTGAGTTTGGTACCTTGCCACGACAAACAGCAAAAAATACTGCTCCAGATGTAGATGGATCCTTCAACTTGGACATAAAATCCTGCAAAGTAGAACTTAGAATCAGTTCCTAAGAAAGAATCATATTACAAGGTCGAACATTAGCTTAGATAAACAGCAAAGTTACCTCAATCGATGAAGAAAATAATGAAGATTGTCTAGGTTCAATCACAGGTTTTTTAAATTTGCAAATTCTTTCCCATATAGTACTTTTGCTAGACACGTTTCCATGAGACTAGAACAAAAGGAAGTTCAATAAGAGAAGATCATTTCAATCAAAAACAAACACTAAGACAAACTTATCAAATTTCTCACATTGTCCTTCCAGCAATCGATACATTGTTCCATGGCATAGTATGATGGAAAGAATACAAGCAGCCCGTCAGGCACTATCCGAGCAAAATTCACTGCACAAATAAAAGAATACACAGTAAGAAATAAGACAAGAAAAATAATATAACAAGGTAGATTTCACAACAGCCTTCTGCAGTGCTATATTCCAATAAGACACTAGGAAGAAAGACATGGAAAGGAGAGTAAAGGAAGGCAAAGGAAAAATAATACATAACATGAAAGTTTCGGGATAAAAGGTTTTGGGGAGCAGATGGAGGCGTTCATTTCTATGTTTGGATGATATAATGGAAAGAGGATTTGAAGGAAAGTATTTTCCTTTTTATCTGTAAAAAAGTGGAAAGAATAGAGAAAAATAAATAATATCAGGAGAGTTGTTTTTTCTTAGGAAGAAAAATGTCTGCTGTTTCTTTAAAAAAATTATCATTAAATCAGCAACTAGGTATTCCTTCAAATGTCACTCACTTTCTAAAAATACAGCTTAAGTCTTAAGACATGGTTATAGCAGATACGTTATGGACTTCACAAACACATGATGCACATTTAAAATGTTCCTTTGTTTAAACCAGGCATAAGCAATAAATAGAAAACACTTCATTTCATAGCTTTTGAGAACAAAATCTCGTCAAGATAATTGCCGTGAGGGGTACGATTACAAATGCCTTATAAGAGGAAGCAGTAGCACCCCTATTCCCAGCATTTGAAAAACATTTGCTGCATAATCACTTGTAGCATACCAATGGCATTGCCCAGATCTTGCTTGTATTCCAGAACATCACGATTACGATAAGATGAGTTGAGTGAAAAACCCGATGGGCCCACTGGCACTACTCCAGCCCAGATCTGATTCGAAGAAATGACATGAGGATTTTCTAAACGTATAGGAAATTCCCTGGGATGGAAAGAAATAACTAAAGTTTTGGTAAGAGAGCCACAAACATTCAAGTTAAATGTGATGCAAGAAAATAGCAATACCAACTTACAACTTTAATTCATATGCAAATGAATCCATTGGAGATAATGTTCCGGATGTTAAAATAATAGAACCGACGCCCTTTTTAGAGAAGTCGTCCATGCCTATTCCTGGATTAAAGCACCACCAACTGAGTGTCCTACAGATAGACCCCTTACCTGAACCATAAAACAAGTAAAAAACTACTTTCAGTAAGACACCTTCTTAGCCAAAAAAAAGAAGCAGAACGAGTAAATTAGTAGAATAAACTGGCAAGAAATAGATTGTCAAGCTACAGACAACACAGTACCGCAGTGAAACAATCACTAACACGTCACTAAACATTTTGACAGTAGAGTCAAGATGATGTCGGACAACAGCCATCTGGAGACAGGGTCTTTGTCAGACATGGAAGCCACAGACATCAGCCTAATGACTAATGAGTGATTAATATCTCATATATATTTCTCAGTCTAGATTGATTTGTGCAGTCAAAAAAAGTTCAAATCTTTACTAAACAGAATTTAAACACTAGAGAACAAAGTTTCATAAAAGAATTATGCATCCAATATTATTCTTCACTAGATAAACACAACCAGGAAAAACTTTCAGATCAGAGTCTTCAGAATTTTGCATATTAGGAATTCGCCATACACTACCTCTAAAAGAATTAGAATCAGCCATCAAACGCTCTTGAACATGTACCTGCAATTCACTCAAAAGATATAGGACTAGTCAGACATCCCTTCTAATAAGAACAAGTAAACAGCATATGCACAGAAACAGAACTTACACGATAATACTTTGCATGAGAAGTGTTTCCATCTCTAAAGATCATTTTTAGAATATCACCCATGTTCTCCAACCTGCAGGAGGTTCCATGTGACGCTTTACTTTCCACACCATTGGCATCTACAACATAGACAAGGACATTGAAACAACAAGACACTGAATCTCACTGTAGCAACAAATAACAAGAACATGCAAACATAAATTCTCCCAAATAAAAGTATTTTGGGACTCAAGCAAAACCAATTTTCAATAACTCAGCCTATCTTAACACATCAGGATCCTGATTTACCTTCTTCAAGAAGAAGAACAGCTTCCTCAATGATTCCTGTGAGCATGCTTGCAGTTGCACTTGTGACATTCAAATCAGAAAGTAATTCATACATGTAAGGACCAGGTCTAGTGAATCCAAGTTCCTTGGACTCAATTGGCACTTCAGCAATTCTTTTCTCAAGCTTCAGTAAAAGAGCTATAATAAATAGAAGGTAAGTGTATCAGCGTTGCAGGTCTCAGAAAATGCCGTTTAAAACTTCAATATACTACATAATGAACATTTTGTCAAGAAAACACAAAATTCAGGTCAGAACAAACATTGACAAGAATCAGTATCAGTCCAATAAATGTAATACCTCTAAGTATAGCAAAATTATCAGGATTGGAGCTCTTATCACTGGATTTCTCCAAGTCTCTTCTTTTAATAGAAATGTCAATGCAGTTCTTTGCTTCAGAAATGCAGGCAGACAACAATGTACTAGGCAAGTCAAATGAGGCTGCATCTGCACAAACGCTTTCCTGCGATTTTATGACAGTCAAAAATCTTACAACTTGAAAAAATTTGCAAGTGGTACCACACCTCGAAAAAATAATTTTCCACTCAACCTAAAAATCAAACCAGCAAATAGTAGCCATCCAACTTAACAATAATACATGAATCCAACAGTTATATAGATCGATCAGCAACGGGCTGATTTATCTTGTAAGGATGCAGCACGTACTCAGATTGTGAAACAAAACCATACGAGCAGCCAAGTAGGAGAAAGCACCCCCCCCCCCCCACACACACACACACACACCAAGCTACCCACCCTTTTCAAACAACCTCGCAACATTGAAATTTACCATTGAAAAACAAATATTCTCCTTAGATTTTCCTATTTAAGTTTAGACACATACACTCACCATGTACACCATCTTTCCTCTCCAGGAATTTTATGCCTGCACCTCCTACACTTAACTGAATCCTAAGAATGCTTGACAATCAATGTTGCATTGTTAAGAATTTATTTAAATAAACTTGAATATATAAGGCCAACCGGTGATCAATCTATGATTTAAAAATTAAAACCCAAAACACAAAAAGACATTTGAATACTATGTTTAAACAATTACTCTTCCATAGTTCGAAACTAAATTCTTGGCTTTGACATGCAATTTAAGAATAGATTTTTGTTACATTTTTGCATTTGGATCCATTAAAAGGACAGCCACAAAATTGGTACATTTATATTGACTTCATATTCACTCCATTTAAAGGAAAGGGAAAAGGGAAAAGTCTGTCTTTCCATGTATAACAAATACATAGATTTATAACAGAATCTGAGTCCTTTTATTCCTAAAAGCAATTAGATTTAGTGAAAACTCGTTCATGAGAAGCAGAGCAGATATGCACCTTTCTGGTCCTAGAATTTACATCCTAAGGCTACTTTGGAGAGTAGACACAAGCTCAGACCATAAAAATGAAAATGCGCAAGTTTAGCTGAAAATATTTAAATACATTTTACTTCAAACAAAAAAAAAAAAGCATTGATTCAGTGAAGATAAGTGAAACAAATATAGGTCAGACCATAAAAATGGATATGCTCTAGTTGGCTAAAATTGCATTTAAAGTCCAAACTCTCCATGACCTGTCATACAAAAAAGTGCTCTTGGCTCCATTTCAAACGATGGAGTTTCAACTTCTTCTACCATACGTGTTTACATTTTACTAGGGCCACAAGATGTCTCATACTTAAGAGTGATAAATAGAGCTTTTGGTGATAAAAATTTAGTATTAGTAAGTTGTTTAAAAATATATACGTGAAAATTTTTCTTACCAAATTATGAGCTTCATCAAATATCAGTATACTGCAGAACCACTCTATACCGATTTTATCTTTGAAGGCACGATCAATAAGATAATTGTAAGGAGCAAACAATATGTCTGCAGATTTGATCAGCTCACGTGATACATAGTATGGACACCTAAACAAAAAAAACAGCCTATACTATAAACAATAGCATGCTAACAAATGTCATTAAGTGCTCATCATAACAATATACATGGGAGTGAGAGAAAGAGAGAGAGAGAGAGAGTGTGTGTGTGTGTGTGTGTGAGTGTAATATTGGTATAAACACCTACGGTCCACAGCTTTCCCCAATTTTGACCAAATCTTCAATGTCGATAGGTTCATCTCCAATGTGAGGGTTGCTTTTTACGAATTCTGTCAAAGAGAGAAGTGGAGCACAAATTTTCAGGTTTAAAAAACTCTCGATTACAAACATCAAAAATATTAGATTTTAAGAACAGACAAGCATGTACAAGTCTAACATTAAAAGAACAATCTTCTTAATGCACGCTATGTTCCCACTTTTATAGTTGTTGAAAGTTGAAACACCAACATATTAGCGAATACAATCAGCAGACTGGTAAAAGATGAGTCAAATGAGAAAGATATTGGCATAAGTAGAAGGTCCTATATCATGTGCAGATATGATGTATTAGTCCAGCAAATATATATCATTTGATAAATATCAATTAAAAAACAAATTGAGAAGGAATTATATTTAATGTACTAGAATTCGAGCTTTTATAAGATGCTCAAATCAAGGGAAATCGCATATTGCTAAGAGTAATCTTTCTATCATCATATTATGAAAAACAACCATTTTTTAGACACAATAATGAAAGAAGACTAAAAACTCTATTTTCGAAAACTATGGTCGTAAGCACATTCATTGAACAAATTATTTTAAAATGGTACCACGAGTGTCCCTATTAAAACGGTACCACTACCAGATACCTGAACAAAATTCGATCAATATAAGTAACTGAAACAACAATGAGAAATGTTAATTTTAGAGATTTAGATTCGTAGGAAACATATGTACTATTTTATTTTACAACAAACAATGAAATGAGCAAAAAAGGTTAAAAAAATTAACTAAAAAGAAAAGATAAAAAGAAAATAAGAGCTTATGGAGTTATAAATGGTTTTAGGCTTTAGAAAAATCATTTGGGGAATGTAGCTTTGGAAATGTTAATCTAGAATTTCGGAATGAAAGTTTCAATACAAGATTCAGTGGTTAGTTTCGACTTTTGGTAACTATGTCCCAATTCCATTAAGTGACTCACACTAGAGCGGGTTTTGGAGGGATTTAATCTTTGCAACCTTACCCTACTTGGCGATAACAAAGAGGTTTTTCAAATTCACCCTTGGTAGTAAATATCATCTCCGACTTCACAAAAATAAGAAGTGCGCATGTCATTTTAATATAGCTCAATATAATCTGGAATAAATCTTTGGGCCCAAACGCAAATGACAACCCTAAATCAAAGAATGATTATCTTTAAAAGTAGTGAATAGATTCAAAGTCAAAGGTGACCGATACCTATTCAAAGTAATGTGTCATTGAGATTTATTGTATTTAAAAAACTCATGACAGGAGTTTTACCTATTCAAAGTAACGTGTTATTGAGATTTATTGTATTTAAAAAACTCATGAACCATAGTTTTTTTTCATGAAAGGTATTGCGATGCACGTTTATATGACTTTTGATTGATGTTTTAGTTTGATTCTAATAAAGACACTTTTTGTTTTAAAAGTAAATCATACATCATAGCCTGTAAATAGCATAAAATAATGCTTGAATATCCACAAAAACCATTTGAAAGGAAAAGAATGAATGGGAAGAGTAGGAAAGAATAGAAAAACAACTACTACTTCCTTAAATAGTTATCCACTACAAGGCCCATATTTTTGCCTCTTCGCCCGCTAGTCACCACAACACTGGTATCTTTACTAATAATAATTTCCTTTAAACTACTTTTTAAAAATATCAAAAGATGCTATCATTCGTATAGCTTCACTTTCCAAAGTCAACTAAAAGGGATTCATTTCACATTTAAATACAACAAAATGACACAAGGAAAATCTATGTTGATTGGGCTCAAGGAGAGCATAGTGGAATTTTAAACACATTTGTCGTGAATACATGGGGAATATATCTAAGCACAACCTTTACTAAACCAGGTGGCCGTAAGCCTTGTGAATGCAAAATGGGAATAAAAATAACAATTCACTTACTCAACACTGGCAAAATATCCAATGAGAATGAATAAATTCAAATAAGATTAATTTGAACTCTTTGAACAATTGAGCTTTGATTAAATCATCACAAGTCAATTGCCTAAGAAACCATCATTGATCCCAATTAATACATTTTCAAAAACAAATTGATTTATTATAGTATAAGAATGTTAGGTTTATCCTTATTGGATCACCAATATTCGTGTTCCACCAGACTAAAACGAATTTCCAAAAAATATATTCACTTTTGTTGTTTGGTAGAAAGAGTATGAAAACGACACACAACAACTCAAAAGCACATCCTAACTAACTACAAAAAATAGATTATGAGAGGTACAACCAAAGTGCAGTATTTGTTGAATGAAGTATTTCCTTTGCATGATTTCTCATGCTCATTCAGAACAAAGATGAAAGTTTTGGAGCTGTAAAACAATTCAATCCCTTCCTCTAGTATCAAGATTTATTCCTTTACGAAAAATGTGGCAATTAATAAAAACTAAAATCAAAAATAGTAAATACAAACATAATTCGCCGGTTAATTTGCTTTTTGAATTCACGATTCGCTCAAAATTACCCTATAATATCCCAAAATCGAGCATAATTCGCCTTGTTATTCGTATGGAAATTAGCAAATCATGTGACAAAGCTAATGATTACCTGTCGTGAGCTTATGATGCTTACAGTAGTGCTTGCTTCTTCTGTTCCGAACATAATTGCAGGCATTGGTTTGTGCTTTCCCTCGAAGCAATTTGACCTTATCATGAATACAAAGTTGCTCTCGAGATCCCATAACAATCATTTTGGGCCTGCGCCATCAACCAAGAATCCGCAACAAACACATAAATCAAACAAGCCAACATCAAAAAAATCCTTTGATAATGCAGCTTACCACAATCAACTGCTTCAAACATTTTAACTATAATAATCAAAATTACAGGTGCTTGTACGACCCCCACATAACCAAAAAAAAAGATTGCGCACTTGATAATTGACAATTATATAGGAAAAATTACAAATTAATCAACATTTATTTAAAATCGCCCTTCTTTGATGATCAAGACCAAATGCCTAATACATCCAACCCGAACATCGATAAAAGCTCATCTAATCAAACATTGAAATCAGCAAGTGAAAGAATACCTTTAACACAAATTACAACAATTTCTTCCCAATGATAGTACTCAATTAGGTATGCAATTTGTAAATTTACCTGTAATTGGTTTTCTTCAATTCCTGAACAACCTGTCGAAGCTGACTATGAGTTCGAGAAGTATAAACAATTTTCGGCAGCATAGAGCCAACAGACTGCGATGACACGACGTCATTATCCGAAGAACTACTTTTCTTCGGTATTTGACCAGTGGAAAAAGGACCTAAACTTGCCCTGTAAGCCAATGTAGCACACAGAAGACACAATGTTTTCCCAGTTCCTGTGGGACTTTCCAATAACGCATTGTTTTTCTGTCAATTCAATCAAACCATCCAAATGAATCACTGTTTATGATTCAACCATCCATAAGAAACAAATGTATTGAAATACAAAATTATGAACTGCATTAAATTTGAAAAAGATCCCGACTTCAGAGTAAAAAAGAAAAAAACACAATTATTTGACCAATTATTTATAAAATCAACGATAAAATTATTGGAAATTCACAAACATACTTCTTGAAGAGCTTGAATGACTTTATCCATATAATCGATCTGAGAGTCGTAGGCATCGTAGGGAAAATCTACACTGATTCCTCTGATGGTGTAAATCGGCATTGCAATTGAATGGAAACACTTACATATCAAAGAAATTCATATGGTAATTGTCAGGGAGTTCGTAAACCCTAGAAATTGGGGGCGTTGTGGTTACTATTAGTAATAAAGTAAAATAATATAGAGTATATTTATAAGAAGTTTAAGATTTCCCGCCATTTGTTCATGTTTTAGACCCCCGCTTCAGGGATGTGTTTATGGGCGAGAATTCCGTCAATCCAATATGTACGGCCCGTTAATAAAGTCAATTTGGAAAATAAATTTTTTCCACATGTTCTCTTGAGAGACCGTTTTTTGTAAAGACGATTTTCAAAAATCCAGCCTAAATCTATATTTAGAGTTGTAACAATACATAATTTTTTCCACAAGATAGCACTCAATTTCTGGAAAATTAATTACAGTAACATTATTTAGAGGTAAAAACGTTTAATTTCCGTTAAGTTTTGAAAAAGTCATTAATGCCCCTAATAGATCCCAAATATAAAGCCCAATTTAACGAAAATATTAAGTTTTCAATAGTTGAGTGTTGTTTTGTGAAATAAATTTGGAATACTAGTAATACAAATCACATTAAAAAGTTAGCTAGATGGGACTGGTAATGTGATGAAAAAGATTTGTATGGTGTCTTTCCCATCAAGCCTACAAACCTTGGTGGAACTCGACTTATAGTAATACAAGCTACATATTTTACTAAAAAAAACACCCTAGTCACTCATGTTGAATACAATGCACTAACCAACTCATCTAAAGTGAATTTATATGTATTACTTGAATTTATATTGTTATTAATTCAAGTGATAAGTAATGTCAAATGACCTCAATGACCATATAATAAATCCGCCCATGGTTAGATGATAATATGCAAAATAAAATTAATCAATTATATATGTGCATGATATTGGATTTGATTGTTATTAGAAAGCTGAGCAAAGCAAATTCTTATTTTCAAATTATCATAACGATTACATAAGAAATTAAGAAAATAAAAAACAATTATATTAGAATCGAACTCATAATGTTACCAATAATTAAAAACTTATTCCAACGGAAAAAGTTACAAATAACATGTGAATACAAATTACATTAATATTATCAATTGTCATTCTGACTTATTTAATTTGAAAATAGCTTCATAATATTTGATTTAAAGGTACGTGTCTTCAGTAAATGGGACACTATTAATGGGGAACGTTAAGAAACTTGACATGAAGTTGGGCCTTGCTTCCATGAGGAGTGATAGTAGCTCTAAAGTAAGGATGGCTTATCTCGTTGGAATTGCTTTCATCAAGCTCCTTTTCAATATTCACCCAATCTATTTCTTCCCCAGCTAAAAAGAACTTTCCGACCACCTGTATTACAAAATACAAAAAACATATAATATACACTTGAAATACTATATATTTTGCAAATAAGCTATATATTGTATCTTATTTTATCCTGTCAAAGAACCAACTCAACCAAAAGCTTAAGCTGATGGTTGAGGCCTCAAAATATGTCATATACTCTAACACGCCCCCTCATAGCTCACACAAGAGCCGTTTGGGCTAAAGGTGTGGATGCAACTGTCAAGGAATCAACTCAACCAAAAGGTTAAGCTGATGGTTGAGGCCTCAAAATATGTTATATACTCTAACACGCCCCCTCACACGAGAGCCCTTTGGGCTAGAGGTGTGGATACAACACAGACTCTCCTCATACATGGTGCTAAATATTCCACTTGAGGGGTGGTTGAGATTCAAACCCGTGACCTCTTATTAAGTTGGCTCCTAATACTATGGGACATCTAAATTGATTCGAAGGGAGTATAAATCTGTTCCAAACAGCCGGTCTTCTGAGAAACCGTCTCTTTGAGAGACATGCATATCTCAGGCCCAGTCCATTAAAACTTAATGCATACTCTTAATCTACATTTTCCTATATATAACCAACCCAATTAGAAATGGTCTTTCAAAGAGACCGTCTTTTACAAAAATTTGCGTAACAAAATGAGACGAGTAGTACCTTGTTGGGTTGAATGACAGTAAGCATATTAGGTTGAGGAACATGCCAAGCAAAAACCCATTGACCATCATTATAACCACGGTATGCAACCCCAACCTTGGAACCTTTAGGAGGTTCACCATTGTGTATGAAATTAGTGTTCTCATAATGCTCCAAAACAGCATTTGGACCTGCATCTTGGAAAAACCCTGAATATCTTTTGATCTCCATTAACTCCATCTTCACAAATGTTTCATTCATAAATGTACCATGAGTTATTGCTTGTTCTTCTTGAACTGAATTAGCCATTTCTTGATTATAATTATTGATTTGCTGTTAATTAATTATATATTAGTAATTCCCTGCATTCAAAATCACAAAATTAGATTAGATGAGTATAATTAGTCATAAATTAATTAATTAAGGGAAATTATTATTGGTAGTACACCTGAGTTTTAGCACTTTATCAATAGTATGCTTAAGTTAATTTTTTTATTATCAATAGTACCCTTGTATAATTGAGCGTCTTACGACCATAACCTTTTTTCGTCTAAAATCGTCCAAGCCCGTTAACTTTCTTTTATGTTTTAAATTGGAAAATAACAGAAAAAGAAAAAAGTTAACAGTTTGGACGGAAAAGGTTTAAAAAGAATGTTGCGATTGTAACACGTTTAATAATACGAGGCCACAAGGGTACCGTTGATAATAAAAAAAAACTTAGGGATACCATTGATAAAATGTCAAACCTCAAGAGTACGATCTATAATTTCCTTTTTTGTTAATCATATCTATAAAAATGTAAAAAAAAAAAAAAAAAAAAAAAAGAAAGAAAGAAATAAAAAGAAAGAGCAACCTAAGAAGTGAAGAATAGAGGAAAAACCTTTGATATATAAGATAAGATGTATTTGAGTGAATGGTGAGTTGCAGCAACCAAAATGCATTTCTATTTATAGACCATACATTCATAAAAATTTTGCTTAAAATATTTGTAGGAGTGACCCTAATTTTAAATTAATTAAATTAAAGTACATCTTATCCAAATTCCAAGGGATGTTACATTATTTTATAATTCTACTTCAATTAATAAACGTGTTAAATTAATTAAAGATATAGAGTCAACTATTTATAAATTAGAGCCTCACATGGATGCATGTTATACAACCTCACATGGATATACAAATACAACCTTTTCTTCCTCAAAAACAGGACCAAATTAATAAGAAATTCTTGAAGGGTACATATTGGCCCTCGATTAGCAATGACAAAACGGATAGTGGGTTAATGTTATTTTGAATAAAATTTAGACATTATTTTGGGGCCTTAACTATCAGCTTAAGCTTTTGGTTGAGCTGGTTCCTTAACAAAGTACTATGAGTTACTATTGTTTTTTTCTTAATATGAATTTTTAGCGTTTTTCTTAATGAAGTAGTTCAAATATTTATAATAAAAAATAATGTGTATTATGTTATACATTATAATGCTTTTAAGTTGTTAGTAGTTATTTTTTACCTTTTGCACTGAGGCACTTAAATGAACGGGACGACTCTATCTAATATCTATATGTGAGTTGTTCGACATTGAAGAAAAAGAGAAGAATATATCATTTTATAAACTGAAGGACGACTAACTTATATTATATCATTTGAATATTTATATTTAACTTAATCAAGTATTTTAATTAATTGAGAATAATAAACGTGTTGAAATAAAGAGGTAGAAAAATAAGAGATGGCGTGCAGCGACATGATCCTATAGAGATGTACTTCCTCCGTTCCATAATACTTGCTACATATTCCATTTTGGGAAATTTCTTATTACTTGCTACATTTCCTTATTTGGTAACAAACCAATCATTTAAAGTTATACCTACTCCTACTTTTATCCTACTCTATATCTAATTATTCCTATTTTTCTTCATTTTTCAACAAATAATATTAAAAAATTTCAAAAAAGCAACTTTTCACCTATTGCTAATCATTGCATAGTTACTCCTTAATATTTGTGCCCATGCAACGGTAGCAACTAAATAAGAACGGAGGAAGTATGATGAACATGCTGACAATTATTGGTCCTATACGGCTATACTACTTACTTAATTCGTCTAAATATATACTTCATCCGTTTCATATTACTTGCACCATTTGCCTTTTCACACTTTTTAATGTACGAATTGAATATTTAATATCTCTAATTATACATATTAAAAAATTATAAAAACTCAAAATTAATAAACTTTGAATCGAAACGATCCAAACAAGAACTCATGTGACTATGTTTTAACTTTTAGATTACGGATAATATAAAAGTCAATTTGCTAATTAATGAATAGTACCACAGTCAACAATGTTGCAAGTAAAAAAGAACGAGGAAATATTATATACTACTTACTTATTTCAGTTTTGATCACGTGCTTATCAACGTAATTTGTTCTATTTTAAACTTAATAAATAAATTAATTATTTGATCTCCCATGATTGTAGGCATACTTTTAGCTGACAATTCTCGTAAATCAATCCATAAGGATAAGTCTCAAGCGTTGTGCAACTATAATATTAACGGTATAGATATATCATTATCTTCATCCGACAGGGCGGATCTCGATTTCAGTGAGAGCACAAATCCTACAGAAATAATACATTAAAAATATTTTAAAAATACCTAAACTAAAGATTTATCAAAAATAATATATTTTAAATTTAAAGTTTTCAATTACAAAGCTGGCATATACTTATATAATAAATTTATTATTTTTAAAATGTATATATGGACCGGTTAACATATGATATATATCAATAAATTATAATTTGCGTCTCACTAGTCTTATTAATGCATGTAACATGCTTTTGCATCATAGATATAATTAATCAGTACTAAGATAATCAATAATAATGTTTAGCTCAATTGGTAAGATACACATGCATGTCAACTATTTTTGAGGTTAGATTGTGGGATCAATCCTTAATAACTACAAATTTTTAAAATTAGGTGAGTGCCCTCAAGTGCAGGGGGTCCCTTAACTCTGTCCATGGGAAGGAAGAACGTCGACAACTCATACCCATAATGGAGATCAAAAATAAAAGTGGTGGTTTGCTTTTTCTAACCCTAATGTCTAATTGTACTACATGAAATAACAAGGAGCCTAGAAGGTTTTTTTAACTAAGTCTAATATAAGTTAATTACGATTATATGTAATTCCCTTTTTCATAGAATTTACATTAATTTATGTGTATTCCATAAAAGCAAAAATTTGTAGAGTTTGTAGAATTTGTAGAGTTTATGTTATTAATTATTTTATTACGATTATAATTATAATCACTTCAAATAAAATTCTTTAATAATAATTTACTTTGTATTAGGGAATATAAAGGAATGATCAGTTCTAAAAACTGTATTGTAAGTGTGATACTTGACATAATGTACTTGTAAAATGCATCATAAAGTGACACTTGTTATAAAATGCTTTTAAATTAGTAAATTGTAAGATAAGATGATGATTATGATAACTATATATAATTTATTAATTTTAATTCACAAATGTCAATGTTTTTAGAGTTTCTAATAAATAATCGCATATTATTGATTGGGAAATTGCACACATGGAAGTGTTGACATGTTAGATGTTACTTTTGTATTAATTGAGTAAAAATGTTGATAAAACATTAAACCATTTTAAAAGAAAAAGTAGTATGTTGATTGTACAATTATTTCATAACTAGGAAAAGACTATAAATCTCAAAAATTATAATTTATTGCCTTTGTATATACTTCATATATTAATTTTAATACATTGATTACGATTATATGTAATTCCCTACATTATGTGTAATTCCATAAAAGCCAAAATTTTAAATTGAAATTTGAATACGTGAACTTAGGTTACAAATGTGTTACTCTAACCATTAATCATTATCATTATCATCATCATCATCATATCCAGTGGATCCCGCTCTTGAAAAACTATGGTCATGGTTTGTGGAGGAAAGAACGACAACAACTCATACTCATAGAGGTGGGTGCGGTGAAAGATATCCTCGTCTCAAAAAAATTCTTCAAATAGTTTAAATTAGATTGTATATTTTTGCACTCTTTATACAATATATCATATATTAGTAGGGGGGCAAAGCTAAAAATAAAAATGATAGCATTTACGATAAGCTTCACCTCTTATTGGGATTTTGTTTGAATAATCTCAATACAAAGATAATTAATTTAATTATAAATAATCAAAGATATGAAGAATTAAATTATTAGTACATTAGATTGTGTAAAAAGTCAAACGTTGCAAATATTTTAAAACAGATCAGAAGTAGAGGCATTATTTTAGAAATGTGGCACATGAATAGCATAGCTTACGTTACAAATGATGATAGGACTTGATAAGTGATAAAAGAACATTAATATTACCATCTTGACTTCTTTATTCATACAATTAAACAAGTAGAGCTTACATTACATTAAAGATAGATGATTGATAAAAGTAAAATATAGCATCGTCAATTATCATATTGACTTAATTATTTTGAGTAATTCGTACGTAATAGTCATAGTCATAATCATCAGATCAATATGCTCGAGTGTATGAGTACTTAGAGGGGCACATTGAGAAACTTCACATCAAGCTCGGCCTTGTGTCCATGAGGGGTGATTGTAGCCCTAAAGTAAGGATTGCTTATCTCACTCGTACTTTCTTCTAGCTCCTTTTCAATTTTGTCCCAGTCGATACTTTCTCCTGCTAGAAAATGCTTCCCAAACACCTAAATTGTATATTGGATTAACAAATTAAATTCATGTCTTGTAAATCTTGATTTATAAACATCTATATTTTAATTAGTGACTATTATTTTGAGAGAATTAATTAGAAAGTTAAATGCACACAATCTTAATATCCTAGTTATAACTAGAGATCAGATCGATAACAAAGAGTGTATAGCAAATATCACTTGAAAACTCACATTTAATAAATAATCAGTACGCACATAACTAAATAAACTATTTTAATATGGAGTAATATAAAATCAAAATTCAAAAATGATTATAAATTTTTAGTCACCTGAGATAAACTAGGTGGGGAGACTAACTAATTAATAAACACATATTCTTTTGTACCCTCAAAAAAAATTAAGAAAAATGAAAAAAAAAAATATTTCAACGCGGCATTATAAGTGGGGTCATTTTAGGGTATATAGATATTTTAATATAAAAAATAAATAAATCTACGTGGGTTGGTATTATAAGTGGGATGATATTCAAAATAATAATATCACAAATTAAGTGAGATAATATTAAATAATACTCTAAAATTCAAAGAAATGTCAAATTATAGTCAAGTGATGTAAATTAAGTGAGATAATATTATCCATATTATTTATATTTTATTCTTATTTAAATGTCAAAATATAATCAAGTGATGTAAATTAATTTTATTAATATTAAATTTTTATTATTTTTAATTATAAACAATTATTTAATTAGAAATATTTAGGACTGAATTAGTCCATTGCGTAGAATGTAAAAAACTAAATGGGACAAACAATTGACGTAAATCGGAGTACTAATCCTATAAATATTAAAAATTAGAAAATAGCTCGTACCTTGTTCCATTGAAGAATTTTAAGGTGAGTAGATGGAAAGACGTGCCAAGCGAAGACCCATTGGCCATCATTGTGGCCACGGTATGCAACTGCGACCTTCGAGTCCGGTTCACCTTGGTGTTTGAAATTAGTCTCTTGACCCGGCTCAATTATGGCACTTGGACCTCCATCTTGGAAATGTCCACTATATGTTTTGATCTCTATTAACTCCAACTTTGCGAATGTTTCATTCTTAAAGCTTCCACTCGTTATTGCTTGTTCTTGTACCATTGCCATTTCACTCTTTTTTTTGGTTGTGTTGCCTGCTGCATCAAAAAAAAATAATTAAATTTATATGCGCAGAAGGGTGTTGAAAATGAGAAGAGTAAGAAGGACTTTACACTCTTGATTTCAATAAAATAAAAGAAAAAATCTATCGTCACGATGGAGCCAAAAACACATAATTGTAAAAGTAACTATGATACATTTTTAAATGTTCTTATTTTATAACATAGTAGTATTTTTTTTATATATATAAGGTAACAAAACGCAATTGAACAAAATTCCTATTCATTCTTCTTATTTTAAAGAGTTAAAGAGTAGTTAAATTAAATTAGCATAAATCTAAAGAAATAATGGAGAAGTGAGAATTAAAGAGAGAAAAGATACAAATTAAAACCTTTGATTTATAAATTATGAGAGAAGATGTTTGTGAGTAGTGAGTAGCACTAACCAATAGATGCAGGCTATTTATAGACCAACATGTTATTAGAAAAATCCTAAGCTAAGCTAGCAAAGTAAATCACTGAATAAAAACTTAAAATATTGGAAATTCAAGACATGTGCACAAATAAGTTAAAATAAGGACCAATAATGGGAATCAAAAACAAATAAGTTAAAATAAGGATCAATAATGAGAATCAAAATTGCATATTTTAATAAAGTATTTTTTTCAAAGAATAATCTTTATCTAGCTTTATGCGTTAAATATTTTATTTTTTGAAATGCATCTTTAATATTCTGAAAAATGACAGCGATACAATCAAGTCATCGTAATTCGGTAACTTTATACTCAAAATAACCTTTAACTCTTTTTTTTTTTTTTAAATTTGACCTTAACTCAACTCAATTACAAATTATATTAGCTCGCATTCCTAACCACACGGCCACACCCATTCACAATCTTTCCAGCATTTTCTTTTCAGACCCTCTCTTGAGAGACCGTCTATGGTATAGACGTCTCTCAAGAGCCTAGCCCATATCTTCCTTTTAACTTACAAAACTACCAATCAATTTTTTTTTAAATTTATTTATTGGTTCAGCCCCAAAACTTAAGACGTCTATTATATAGACGCGGTCTCAAGTAAGAATTTGTGTTTTCCTTAATTGACAAAGATTGTGGATGCGATTTAAATTTTTATTTTAGAATATAAACTTATTACTTATTTTCAATACTTATTTTAGAATATAAGTGAAGAATTTGAGAATGATAAGATTTGGATAATTATTCTCAAATCCTCAACTTTAGCTACTTCAAAAACAATGGTGAAATTTGATCCAAATTTAAATTTGAATCTATTTTATTTGGCAAATAATAAATTTGAGCCAATTCCAAATTTCCGAATAAAATCATCGTTCCCAAAACATTAGGTTATTTGAACAAGCTAGAGATTTAAAAAATAATTCTTTCATTTTATAACATAATATAAAATGCATATTTATGAGAAATTAAATGTCACATTCAGTTTAATCAGATTTGATTTTCTCTAGCTAAAAAATGACATGGTTTTTTAGAACTTTTTATTTTTATATATGAATTAATATTTTAAAAAGAGTTATTTTTAGATCTTTTTAGACTTTTCAAGCTAATACTTCACTATACATATCGCTAAGACGTTATTCTTATTTCTTAAAGATACATGTCGTAACCAATTTAATTATTTTTATAGACATAAATCATAAGTGTAAAACAAATATGAATCCAACAAATAATTTGTAAATATTTGTTTTTATTAATAATAAGCTAAGTTTCATCATGGCATATTATATATAAAGATATTCCATCAAGAATAGTAATAAGTTTAGATCAATATTCTGTGATATATTTATAGCAAATATATCACAATATTCGATTCAATTCAAATTATTCATAAAATAAGAACAATAGTTATTAAATTAATGATATTCTGTTCATGTGCACGTTAAGATAAGGAATTTAAAATAAATTATAGTAAAAAATTAATAAGTTTAGATAAATTAAGTAAACCGTACCATTTACGACCCGTTTGGTTAGTGGTACTAAATGCTAGTAATGGTAATGATTTATAGTGTAAAATTTCATCAAAAGTTTCGTATCATTACAATTTAATGTCAATGAAACTTTGATCACAAAAAAGTTTTTTTGTTTACAAATTTCCATTACCATCTAATATCATTTCTCTCAATGATAAATTGATAATGCATTGGAATATGAATTTTATGATGAAAATGGGATGATTAAAGTTAGACAAGCACGACCATTAAGGTAACCATGAAATTTTTCAACCAATATTAGACTAGTTTGTTATTCCCATTATAACCACCGTTTATTACCAACTACCAACAAATTGTTAACTTAAAAAAATGAACACATCTGACGACGGAGAATAATCATCTCTTGGTTTGCTGGTTGGTGCATGAGCCTCATATATATCCATGAGGTCTTGTGTTCGAATCTTCCCTGCGACATTGGTGTGTTCGAATAATTTTTTTAATGTAAAATAATCATCTCTTGTGTTCAAATATTTTTGGTTTTTTTTCGGACTGACCAGTTGGTCGGAATTTTGTCGGAAAAATTTTTAAATTTTTTTTCATTTTGGGTTTGATCCTGAAAAAGTGTTTACCCAATTTTTTGACTAAAGGTTAGTCGGAAAATTCCGACTGTTTTCCCACTAAAACGATTTACCGATCAATTTGAGCCGACTAACCAAAAATAGTCGGAATTTAGTCAGTATAGCTCTATACCGACTAAATTCCTACTGTTTTGGGTGGTAGGAAAATTGCTTTTTTTTAGTGATATCTCGTAAATGGAGAGATATGATATTTAAATGGAGAATTTGAAATCACGAACCATTAGAGCTAGCCTTATCTAAGGGGTGCTAAATTCATAATTCTACTTAAATTAATAAACGTGTTAAATTGAAGATGTGGAGTCAACTACCATGCATTAGATCGCCTCACATGGATACATTATACAACCTCACATGGATATACAATGCAACCTTATCTTCCTCAAAACACGACCAAATTAAGAAGAAAAAGTGTTTAGAGGGTACTATGGGTATTTGGCAATATAGTTGGGTAATTTTAGAGGATTGGATAAATAGAAGGTAGGGTGGTCAAAGCAGTCAATATTATTATTAGTGTTTGGTAAATTAGCTGGTTGAAACAACTTATTGTTATGAATAAGCTATTTTTGAACAAGTTGCTCATAGCAGTGGGTTTAAACTTTAAAATCAGCTGGTCAAATCGGTTATTAAAATCAACAGGTTAAATCACCCACTTTAATCAACTATTAGTCTTTTGCCAAACACTCCAATACATGTAAGTTGTTCGATATTTGACAAAGAAAAAAGAGTATACTTCCTCTTATTCACTACTTATTATAATTGTAAATATCTATAATCGTGTTTGAGTAAAAATGATAAAAAAATTGATATAAATACAATTTACAATAAAAAAATCAAATAAAATAAGACTTGACTATATTTAACTCATAGATTAAGAACAAAACACATAATTAAAGTGATTAATGAGTAGTGTTCAAAATCAAAAGCAACAATAATAATACATTGGAGTGAGTATTATTGTTTTAAAAACATTTGTAAGGCCTAATTTGTAGTAGTACCATTAATTGGTTGTAGACTTGTAGCCACCTCTGGTTGTTAGCCCATATTGGTTAAGCCACT
The DNA here is from genome assembly GCA_019776075.1 of Amaranthus palmeri. Lineage (NCBI taxonomy): Eukaryota > Viridiplantae > Streptophyta > Magnoliopsida > Caryophyllales > Amaranthaceae > Amaranthus > Amaranthus palmeri. Next base: position 1,136,374 of record JAAKBH010000285.1, on the reverse strand, counting down.
GTATGGAACTCCAAAAATAAGGGTTCTCAAATATTAAATGATGTTATTTATGTTCAATTTCAAGCAATACTTTATAATTGATTTGTTTGTAAAGTTTTTTATATTTATCTTCAAAAAAGTTTTTCATATTTGAATTAATTTTAGAAATAATGATATAATAATTTTTTCTTGAATTATTTTTCTTGGAGTAAAATTTTGTTTATCTTTTGATATAATAAACACAAATTCGTATTGTAGACGGTCTTTGTTAAAGACCACTCATTTTGAATCAGCCCAATTATAAAATCAATTTCTAATTTCCAATATTTTAAATAAAAAAAATAAAAACTGCATTTAAACATTTGACTAGGTTGTTTTAGAGAGTCGTCTTTGCCATAAACGATCTCTCAGGAGACCTTCTGATAATAAATAACTTCATTTTAAAATACATTGCAAAAATAAATGAGATTTTCATAAATATCCATATAATAACTTATTTTTGTTTATGAATTTACTTCACATGAGCTTATAAGTGGTTTACTTCATATGGGCGACATTATTCCATCGAGATGTTTGATGAACATGCTGACAATTACTGGTCCTGCATTTCATTAATATTTATATAATAACTTATTTTAGTTTTGGTCACGAGCTAATTAACTTAATTTACGTTTTATTTTAAGCAATTATTATTAATTTAATACTAATTATCTTCATAACAATATCTCCCATGATTGATCTCCCATGTGCCAATCTCGAAAATCAATACATAAGGATAAGGATCAACTATCGTGTGAATATAATATTTATTTTTAAAAATACATAATTCATTAAAAAATATGGAATACCAAACGTGGTATTTTTTTTTATATAATTCCAAATTAAGATGTTAATTTGTTTTTTTTTCTCTCTTAGAAAGTCAACAAATTATTAAATTAAAGAATATCTCTAGATCATCAATATTTTAATGGGGTGCTTGTAATAACTTCTTGTCTTATAAATAGACATGCATATTGGCTACAGTTGCTCACAATTCATAAACATTTTCTCTTACACTTTAAAGGTCGCTTTCTCACTTCTTTACATTCATTATTTAGCTAAAATTTTGATATATTTTTTTTAAATTTTTATAATGTATGGTTAAGTTAATTTGCTACATATATATCTTTTAAAAGGTTTACACATTACATTATAATATTAGAAGCTACTCCTTCCATTCCTTTTTGTTTTCCCACCTTACTAAAACGGGTAGTTCTACAAGTTTTTTCACTTTTGAATACTTTTCATTTTTGAAAAGATTTCATCCCACTTTTACCCCTTATATTAAAACCCCACTTTCCATACTTCACACTACCATTTAATTATTTTCACTCTCATACTTCCAATACAATCATTACATTACACTATTATTTAATTATTTTTTCTCTCATACTTCCAATACAATCATTATTTCCCACTACTATATAATTAAAATAATACCCACTATCATTAAAGATTCTATTCTTCTTAATCTTGGTGAAAAACCCAAATAGGAACATCACAAAGGAACGGAGGAAGTAAAATAATAGTGCACACTGACTTAACGTGAAGGAGGAAATAATATAAGTCATCTTTTAATTATTAATTTCTAATTTTTTTAATTGTGGGGTTTCAATATAATGCAGGCATTTAAAAGTAATTAGCAAAAAGATCAATTGAAAAATGGCGGCCTTATCGGAAAGCAAAGTAGTGGTAAACGGTACTTTTAAGAATGATTCAGCGACAAAGGTGGAACTAATAAAGATCGAACCGTATTCTGGATTTTTCCTAGATGAAGGTCCCCAAGCCATTATTGAGCCAGGTCAAGAGACTAGTTTCAAGCACAGTGGTGTCCCTCCTAAGGGCTCCAAGGTTGGAGTGGCTTACCGTATCTTTGATGGTACCCTTTGCGTTTTGGCTTGGGAAGTGCCTGAACCTTTTCCTGATATGCTTCCGGCATTTAAATACAACAAGGTACTTGTTTGTTTTTAACTTTCAAATCATGTTGTGGTGTATTTTAGGATAAACTAGATAGTGCCGGTACGATGCACGGTTTTATCAAGTTTTTTAACATACTCGTATAAATTTTAGAATATAATATATATTTTTTTAATACATCAAATAATGTGAATGAAAAAGTAAAAGATAATCAATATATATGAATTATTATACTCAAAATTCGAAAATAGTAAAGTCAAAGATAATATAATAACAATGATGTCATTATTGCATTTTAGAGGGAAAATTTTTAATGAGAAAATGACATATAAGTGATTTTAAGAGGTGATGATGTCAGCAGTATTTTGTTTTAGTAATAGTTGTAGTAAATTCGAAAATGTATAATATTCATATTCATATTCAAATTGATATTTACAAAAATCATTTATAAAGTGTGAAATTTAATTTAAATTACATCAGGTGCTTGGTAAGGCTGTAAAAGCAGGAGAAAGTATTGATTGGGTCCAAATTGAAAAGGAGTTGGACGAACAAGTTTCCCCACAAAGCGTGGTGAAGACACATTATTTTGAAGCTTCAATCACTCCTACTGGAAGCCAGGCTGAGCTTTTTATGAAGTTCATCCTCCCCATAATTCCTGTGGCTTCAGCTAACAACTAATAAGCATTTAATAAATGCTTTTTCTTAGAATAAATAAGTCGAGAATCGACTACTTTCTAGCAAAAATCATAAATTCGATTCTCATATATTTTTCTTTTTCGTTTATTCTCTTAGTCTATTTTACCTTGTAATGGCAAAAAAAATAAGATTATGGCGATGTTTATGTTCTACTGTTGTTAAGTATTATGAGCAATAAATAAATAATATATAATTTAAGATTTACTTTTGCTCCCTTGTTACACTTTATTGATTATATTTGATTTTTACAGCGTTTTCAAATATAATTTAATTCTCAATAAATATAAATCGTTAGAGTACTATACTATATAAAGACCTAGAATATAAATCTCTATCTGTTCTTTTTTGTTTGTCCATTTCAATTTTTTTACTTTAGGAGAGAGATATTTAAATTTGATTTTTTAAGTAACTTATTGAAGATAAAATATATTCATATGAGATTTTATTAGATTCGTCTAGATGTAAAGTTTTTTAATATATAATTTTTACAATTTTATATGATGCGTACTTAAAGATATTAAGACTCAAAATTTCCATTGAAAAGCGTTAAAAAGTAAATTGGACAAACAAAAAGGAACAGAGTCCATAGGAAATACATTAAAAATACAGTGGTGGGATAATTGGATAATTAATTAGGTTTAGTTAGTTTTTCTTCAAAAAAAAAAAAAATTAGGTTTAATTAGTGAAATTAAGGGTCATTGAGCATGGTCAACGGTCAATTAGCAGGTCATCCGGTGAAGTGGCTGTATCGATGTTGTGTTTCCTAAGTTGAAGGCTATTATTGGTAAAAAAAAACGAAGTTTGAGACTGTTTATTTGAAATTGAGCAAACTTTAACTGTTGTTGGTAAATGATCCTAAATAATTTAAAAAATGGCGATAAGATAACCAATGTTTTTTTAATTTGAAAATAGCCACTTACGTGAAGAATAAAAGAAAGAGATTGAGGTGGAGGGCCTTGATTTTAATTGTCCCAACATAACAAATATGTATGGGTAAAAGATTACAAGGTAGTGGTCTTGATATCCACTAGTAGGGTTGAATGATTTAGTCTGAAAATCAGACCAAATCAGAAATTCCAGCCTGAAAATTTTTTAGACCGGACCGGACCAAATCTTTTTTTTTTCATATTTTTATCCAAATTAATACATGTACTTATGCAAATACTTCACACCTACAATTAATAAATATAATAATTTATAAACATCAATATCATTTAAGTATATATTGCTATATAAAAATAACTACATCTTAGAATATCTCGGTAGCAACTTAATTTTTTACATACATAATTATGATTTTCGACCATAGTACAGTTTGTGGTCCGGTCTGGTCTAAACAATAAAAAAACCGAGACCAGACCATAAACTGTAATTTAATTTGAAAAAAAAAACAGACGAGACCATTTAAACCGTAGACCAGACCAAATACCCAAATTTCGGTTTGGTCCAGTTTGATTTACGATTTAGACCAAACTTTGTTCAGCCCTACCCAGTGGTGAGAAAATTTTTTCTAAGTGAAGATAACTCACTAGTGAGGTTTTAATTTGTGTGAAAAACCCATAATAGACAATCTTTTAAAAACGGAGGAAGTATTTACTTTATTACTAGAAAAGTATATTATTACTAGAAATTAAAGTAGTCGAATTAAACTTTAGAACTAAAATTAAGTAAAGCTCAAATTATATTATCCATCATATATAGTACATAATAATAACATAAGAACATAAACGTTAATATTATTATTATTATTGTCAAATAGACTTATTTATTATTAGAATAATGCGTTCATTACATATCATACGCATTTTTTATCGATTATTATCTAATTGCTTATTAGTTGTCCCTTGGAATTAGGGGGAGGAAGTTCATATTAAGCTCGGCCTTGCTTCCTTCGGGAGTGATTGAAGCTACAAAGTAACGTGTCTTCACCTTGCTCATGCCTGGCTTTTCTTCATCCAACTCTTTTTCAATTTGTACCCAATCAATACTTTCTCCCGCCTTCACATCCTTACCGACCACCTACATTACTTTATCCAATTAATTAATAAATTCCACTTTTTTTTTAACCACAAAATATAATACACTTCCTCCTATTTATAAAGAGGTATTTGAGTTTTGCATCAAAACCAAAAAGGGGTGGGGGACCACTTAAAAGTGGGTGGAAAACTCTCGTTTTTCATAAAGAGCATCATACATATCATACAATACTATAAAAAAGATGGAAAATCATTTAAGGAGGCTTAACAAATGTAATATTTTAATGGATAATAGTTGTTTACATGACAATAATTAGAATTTGATTATTTTTAAAATTACAGATATATTAGCTATAATATGAATATAGAAAATCTATATAAATTACCTAAAATTTGATATATTTAAAACAAAAAGTTATCTATTGACAAATTGATGGTGAGTCACATGTCAAAAGAAGACCAATAAGCAAGTCAAATAATGATTTATGAATAATGAGTAAATAATAAAATAGAACCTTGTTGGGTAAAACAACGGTAAGGTCACCCGGTAGAGGCACATGCCAAGCCAAAACGCAAAGGTCACCGTTGGGGACTCGGTAAGCCACACCGACTTTGGAGCCCTGAGGAACGGCACCATTGTGCTTGAAAGACGTCTCATGACCGGGCTCAATTACGGCATTTGGACCACTATCTTGGAAAAATCCAGAATAGGTTTCGATCTTCATTAGGTCCACATTTGAAGCTAACTCATTTTTAAAGGTACCTTTCACTAGTACTTGATTTTGCACTGAAGCCGCCATTTCTTAATGTTTTGTTGTTAATTGATCGTATATGTTTCCTGCACCCAAACTAAAATTTAAATTAAATGAATATATCGTTAAGTAAAAGATGAGTTCACTACGACAAATTTAGCTTTTTGCGACATTAAATTTAGCGGCATTAAAAAATTGTCACTAATTCATATTTTTAGTGTAATTATCATTAGTTTTTATTTTAAATTCCATCATAAAGTGATTTAGCGACACTTAATTTGGTCTTTAGTGGCATATGTAATTGTCACTATAGTCTATAGTAGCATTTGTGAGAAATGTCACTAGATCCTATGTCGCTAAAAGCTTTAGTGTGATTTTTGATATGCCGCTAAAGTTTCTAATAAATGTCACTAAATGCTTTATATACACTAAGAAATTTAAAATAGCGACATTTAAATTAAATATTGCTAAATATATTCGACTAAAAGCAAATTATGTTGTAGTGATTATGTGATTATGTTGTGGAAATTTGTGAAGTAAAAAAGCATCACCAAGCTAAACTAAAGAGAAAATCTAAATGAAATATGATGAATATATGGAGAAGTGAGAAAGAGACCTTTGATATGCAAGAGAAATGAGAAAATGTTTGTGAGTAGTAGCAACCCTTATGCATGTCTATTTATAGGCCAACATGTTACTACAAACTCTATGGCCGGTGACATATAATTATTCCCTCCGTTTTTTAATAAAGTTTTCTTGTGTTATTTTGTGATATTTTATTTGGTATTCTTATAAAAAATCTTTATATTTATCATAAGTTTTGAACAAAAATAATTTTTTCATTCGCATTTTAATATTTTATAATGATTAAGGTTCTCATGTATCTGTACTAATTAACTTCATTTTAAATTTTTTATTTTTCTTTTGGTCCCCATATATTTTGTACTAACTTTATAAAATTATCTTTTGTTATATTTTTCCACTAACTTTCTTTTAATATTTTTTAATGTTTATGTTTCCCACTCTCCCATTAAATTTATAATTCAATAAAATAATATATTACTATCGAAAAGATTTTATTTTTCTTGATTCTCGTAAGCATTATTTATGGAAATGTCATTTTCACATGTTCTTCTAATATAGAAGTAACGCATTTCAGTATTAAACTTTCACCATGATTTCTTTTGTTATATTTTTCCACTAACTTTCTTTTAATATTTTTTAATGTTTATGTTTCCCACTCTCCCATTAAATTTATAATTCAATAAAATAATATATTACTATCGAAAAGATTTTATTTTTCTTGATTCTCGTAAGCATTATTTATGGAAATGTCATTTGGCAATAGAGGGAGAATAGCTAAGCACTACTCCTATTTCATTCAATTGTGAATTTTTAAAATTTTAAAAAATTGATATTCCATAAATATATATTGAGATGAATTTATAAAGATCTCACATCAATATATTTTTCATATAGATCGATAAGAAATCATAGTGAAAGTTTAATACTGAAATGCGTTACTTCTATATTAGAAGAACATGTGAAAATGAAAGATTACATTACAAGAGTTTCTATGTACAAGTCTAGTTTGTAATTATGAATCACTGCTAATGATAAACAGACAATTTTGGTCTTTATTACTTATGTATCTACATTATTTGTTTGAGTTTTGGTCAAGAGCCTATAGTAACGTTAATTTTAGGGGGAGTACAATTGAACGTATGATTCAAAACATGCAGTCGGATTAAACATCGATTTCATATTTGAAAATTGGCTGTTCTGATATTTGATTAGATTAAGACATTCGAAAATATTAAGAATGAATATCCGAAATATACGACATCTTATATTCAATGCCAATGAGGATAAGTTGAAAATTCCAATTGGATATATATCTGACATCTGAATTTAATCAAAATAACCTTTTAAAATATAATTTTGTTCTTATAAATATCATATTTTCAAATATATTTATAATATGCAAGGATTATTCGAATTTATATTGAATATTTGATATAATGTCAAATATTCGATATTTCGACATTTTATCTATTAATAAATCCTGGATAATCTGATATTTGAATCTAAAAAAAATGTTGAAATAATATATTTGTTTCAATGATCACTACATGCATTCTGATTTAGAAATTATTTTTTTAAAGGAATCTATAAATACTTTATGTATGGTAACTAAAAAATTCACAATAATAGAGGCGATAAGATGCCAATGGCTTTTTTTTATTATTTTTTTGTTTTTTTATTTTATTTTTTTTTTTTTGAATATTTGTTTGTTTTTTTATTTAATTCTCCACTTACTTAAAGAATAAAAATAAGAGGTGCGTGGAGCCGTGGAAAGCCTTGATGATTTAAATTGTCCCCAGACAAAGGAAATATTTATGGTAGATTAAATGGTAGAATAAAATTGATACTCATCAAACAAATTAAGGATTATTTTATTAGGGATGCCAAAACGTGTGTATGCTTTTATACTTCCAACTTTAAGTTTTTGTTTTCTATATTTTAAAATTCAATAAAATTATTCTGGATCTTATCTTATTACTGGGATATACTATATGCTAAGCATTAACTATGGCAAAAGCGAGTGGTATCAATTCTTAAATTTTTTTCCATAAAATATTAGGGCTGGCAAAAGTTAATCTGACCTGCTAACCCAATCTGAACTTTTGATCCAATTAATTAAATTGGTCTATCCGACCTAAACTGTTTATTAAATGGGTTTGGTTCACGTCAAAAATTTAAATCTTAAAAAACTGTTTAACCCATTAAATTAAATGTGTTAATTTTAAACTAAATGGGTTGGGTTTGGGTCAAAGGCTTTCTGACCCGTTTATACATGACCCGAACCTGAACTCGACCTAACATGATCTGTTTGACAGGCCTACAAAATAGCACTCAAATTTTGGAAAATTAACTACCGTAACATTATTAAGGTAAAACTCGTTTAATTTTCTTTAAGTATAAAAATGACCATTTTACCCTTTTCTCATTTCATCAAAAGTCAGCATCTTCTTCCTCTCCCATTCAAAATGTAAATGAAAGTGTTACCCCTGTTTATAATAGATACATTCGATTATATGTTAATTTATCTCATATTGACAAATTAAAGTTATAAATGACAATTTTACCCTTGTTTTATTTCATGTAACGAATTTTAATTCCACGTACAAATTAAGACACTGTTGCTTAAATGTTTTAAAATTGTGGTAAAAAAATGTTTTAAAATTATGAAAGTTATCTTATTTCGTTAAGAGACTGTTGCTTAAATGTTTTAAAATTATGAACATTTTCTTATTTCGTTGTGTAAATTTTTTGTATGTTGAAATGTTGATTTATCCCACATCGATAAAGATTTTGCTCATACTTTATGGAGTAATATGTTATTGAAGCTCTTTTTTCCATTGTCATATGATTTTGGAATAGTAATTCTTTAACTTATAAAGTTTATGCACCAATTATCCCTATTAATATGCTGACATTCATAATAAGTCCAGCTTAACTTAACTTCATATAATTTTTGACCACCTCACTTAGACGCTACATTCGTATTTACTCCATTTGTATCGTTTAGTTTGCCTTCAAGTACTATTTAATATAATATTTTATTTATTTGTATTTTTTCCTTTTTTAAATGGTTTTATAAATTGGGAAAATTACATAAAAAACTCCCAACTATTCGCAATTTAAATATAAAACTCCCAACAATTGATTATTATTTAAAACTTCCAACTTTAGACCCATTTTATATTTAAAGTCCAAGATGACTTATAACTGGATCGGATAAATTGGTTTTAGTTGAGAAGTAGTGAGACCCAATTGTACTTATTAATCACCTAATTAACTTCCTTTGACCTTAAACGACCTTTCATGTACCCTTTCATTTCAACAAAAGGTAACCGGTTAAAACATGTTACAAAATGTATCAGTGCTTCATATTTAAGATAAGCCTATAGTTGGAAGTTTTGAATAATAATCAATAGTCGGGAGTTTTATATTTAAACCGCGAATAATTAGGAGTTTTTAAAGTAATTTTCCCTTATAAATATTTAATAACCTCGGTTATAAATTCATTCTTTTTTATTCCTACCAACATGTCTATTTGACCCAATTGTTCATATTGATAATCTAGCTTTCTGTTCATATTGATCTAGCCTTCTCTCGAGTAGGTACGGGTATGGTATGTCCGCTATCTATTCCCAAGCTTTGACTTTGTGCTGAATACTAGCTAGATTGTTGACAATTAGTCAATTACCATGTTATTATTGATCCTATTGATCAACTAACACATATTATCTTGTAATGGCTCTTTGATTAATTAATTATTACTTCTGATGTATTTAATAAATGTGCTTAATCATAAAAATTATCACTAATATGATTATTACTCCCTCCGTTCTTTTTTGATTGTCCACATTACTATAACCGGTAGTTTTATATGTTTGTCACATTTCCTAAAATGGAAAGTTTTGATACCCTCTTTTCACCCCCTCTCTCTTCTAATATCCCATTTATAATAATTAATTTATATTTTCTATCTCATAATACCAATACAATCATTAATTCACACCACTATTATAATAAAATAATACCCACAATCAACAAAGATTCTCACTATCTTAATATGTGTGAAATCTTCAAATAGGACACACATATAAGAACGGAGGGAGTATTATTTTTTATTTTACTAAATGTGTTATCATAAATGTATCGTATTAAGAAAAATGTTTGTTGAGGGTAAGGCTTCCTCGAATTATATTATTGATCATCGTAGTACTTGAAAACATAAGAACATACATGAACATTATTGTCATATAGATCACTTATTTATTATTAAGAATGCGTTCATAAATCATACGCATATTTCATGGATCATTCCGATTAATGTCACAGGATTCGCTAGTTAATTCGCATGTCTCGATTCAAGATTCGCAAAACCGACCAAAATATGCTTTTTTCGATTTGCGATTCGCAGAGAGATTAGCGAATCATATGACAGTGATTCGGATAGTCATTGCTCAGTTCTTGGGAATGGGAATAATCATGGGGATGAACTTCATAAAAAGCTGGGCCTTGCTTCCTTCAGGAGTAATTGAAGCTTCAAAGAAACGTGTCACGACGTTGCTCTTGGGGGGTTCTTGTTCATCCAATTCCTTTTCAATTTTTGCCCAATCAATACTTTCTCCTGCTTTCACAACCTTACCAAGTACCTAAAATATATTTAATCCAATTGGTTAATAAATTCCAATTTTTTTTACAACACTTTATAATATAATAATCAGTAACTCTCCTGTGAGACGGCCTTAGCCGTGCAACTAGCCCAGGCCCAATAACTTTTTAAAAAATATTCTGACATACTAATAGACTTATAACTTAAAAGAACAATTTTAAAACTTAAAAATCCTATTTTAAGACTTAAAAGGTCAATTTCAATGTTTTTAATATCAACTTTAATGTTTGAGAAATCATATTATAAAGCTTAAATGAGAATTTAATGTCCTGCAATTGATCTTTTTAATCTTAAAATTGGTTTTTTAAGTATTAAAATGGACCTTTTAAGTCTTAAAATTGTCAAATTGCGTGTCTTAAATTGCCAATTTCAAATTCTTGAAATTGGTCTTTTAACTTTTGAAATTGACATTTTAATTTGTGAAACTGGTAAAAAAAAGTACAATTGAGCCGGCCCAATAAAATGCGTTTCACAAGTAAGGCCGTCTCAAACAAGTTTTGTGTATAATAATAAGTAGGAAAAAAAAACCTTATTTTGTAGAACAACAGTAAGGTCACCAGGGTGAGGCACATGCCAAGCCAAAACGCAAAGGTCACCATTGGAAATCTTGGAAAAATCCGGAATAGATTTCCATCCTTATTAGCTCCACCTTTGAAACTAACTCATTTTTAAACAAACCTTTTATTTGTACTTGATTTTGCACTGAAGCCGCCATTTCTAAATTCTTTTTGTTATAAACCGGCACTATAAGTTTGCTGCACCAAAACCCAACTTAAAATAAATTTTAAAAAAAATTAATTCTTCCATTCGTTGGATAATTTCCCATTAAGAATCATCATCATCATTCTATCCAGTGTTTCCCGTCCACGGAGAACTATAGACAGGATCTAGGGAGGGAAGGACGGCGGCAACTCATACCCATAAAGGAGAGCACGACCAAAAAGAGTCCCCCGGCTCGAGAAAAAATGACGAGAAGAATGAAGAACCCCAGAAATTCCCACAAAGAATGTTTGTGGAAATTAAGAAAAATAGAATCTTTTTGGAGTATTATTTAATTGAATATTTAAATTTCTAATCAATAACCGTGATTTGTAAATCACCACAAAAAGATAAAAAGAATGATATTAAAATAAACGAAATCAAAAAAGATAAATTAAAACAACAAATCTTTCATCCTACCACATAAGAGTGATTTATCAATCATACAAATAACCGTTATTTACTAAGACTTTCTCTTAATTGAATAATCAATTTGATGGAGGAAAAGAGGGGACCATAAACATTTAAATATATATATATAAAGTTAGTGGAATAATATGGAGATCATAACTAATAAAAAAATATTTTTATAATTAGTAGGAATCATGTGGGAACAATAAGAAATAAAAAAATGTTAAAATTAAGTTAGTGGAAGATATGTGGAGACTATTAGCATTATTAAAATATTAAAATGAGGATAAATAAGATTATTTTGATCCAAAATTTATCATATAAATAGAAATTCTTATGAGAACAATAATTGAAACATCTAAAAATGAGAAATGGAAATTATTATTTTAAGAAACATAAATACTCCCTCCTATTCAAATTATTTGTCCACTTTACTTTTTGGTTACTATTTACTAATCACTCTTAATTTGTATTTTTCTCTTAATCTATAAGGTAATATATAGTCATGTGGGATCTTATTTTGTTCGTCTCAATGCAAAGATTATTAATATCAAATTTTTATAATTTTTAATTATACACAATTAAAGATATTAAAGGTTAAAATGTTGTCTCGGCATGTGTGAAAAAGGTAAAGTGGACAATTAATTTGAATAGGAGGGAGTATAATTTTTAGTTGAAAGCGAATTATGTTGTGGAAATTTTTGAGAGAAAAAAACAGCACCAAGCTAAAGAAATAGTACAAATGAAATATGATGAATATATGGAGAAGTGAGAAAGAGACCTTTGATATGCAAGAGAAATGAGAAAATGTTTGTGAGTAGTTGTAATCCCACGTTTTTTTTTTAAAAGAAAAAGAAAAATAAAATAAAATTATTTTAAAACTTTTCAGAGATTTTAGAAAATTTTAAAACTAATATTTTAGAAAATTTTAAAACTGATATTTTAGAAAACTTTAAAATTGATATTTTAGAAAAATTCTAAAACTGATATTTTAAGAAAATTTTAAAATTGATATTTTAGAAAATTTTAAAACTGATATTTTAGAAAACTTTAAAACAGATTTTTAGAAAACTTAAAAACTGATTCTTTTCAAAAACTGAAAGTTAGTTTTCTTTTGGAAGGAAACCGTGTATCAGTTTTAAAACTGATATTTTAACCTATCTCATTCTTTTACTGATAAACCAAACTGTTTATCATATTTGATATTTCTCTAAATCAGTTTTCTCTCTTCTCATTCTAATTCTTTTTCTCTCATTCACCATTTTTCTTTCTTTACACCTATTATCAAATTCTTTTTGATCTCCATTATAGTATTTTCATTCTTTAAATATCAAATATATACAAATTCTAAACTATAATCATACTTTAAAGTCAAGTTCTTAAAGAAAGTTTGATAAGATCATACATTTATATTCTAGACTCGTTTCACAAGGTAATTTTCGACGTCCATCTATTTAGGATTATCCCGTTAGTATTATGTGCTATGTGATATTAATGTGTTTAAATGAGATGTTTGATTTTATATGATATATGATATTATTTTGTGTGATACTACGTTTTATACATTCAATTCTCAAAATTTTACTTACTATTATTTTGTCAAACTTTGAATTTATGATTATTATTTTTGATAAAACTTGTATTATTGTTTTAATAACAAAATTTGATACGGTTTAAAGTTGAAAGAAAAATATTTATCTTATTATTTTATGGAAGTTATATTATTATTTTCATTATGGTTTTAAAAGACGATTTGGGTCGAAAAAGAAATATTTATGATTTTAATTGTTGTTATCACCAAATTGATGTTAAGAAGGTGATATGAGATTTCATATGGATATTTCTGAAATATATTTATTGAGAAAATTTATAATCATTTTACATAAAATGTATAATGTAATGTTTGATTATATGTTTATGTGCTCACTACTAATTATTAAAATTTATTAAATCACGTAAAGTGTAACGATGGGAATGAAACTCTTATATTTGTTGTGATCCAAGTATAAGAGTGATGAACAGGTTGCCCTGTCTGGTTAGTATAGCTGCCGACAGGTTATTATTATTATTTTTGATGCTCGATACGATTTTTGGTCTTCCTTCTAATTGTTGTGATCCAAGTAGAAGGGGTGTGCACATTAGGGTTACCTGAGACTACTCTGCTGGCCTTGATGAATTATTTTGGGGTGACGACCTCTTGATGAAGTAGGTATAGGGGTAAAGCCTCGGCCTACTGGCGTTCTCGTTCCCTCAAATTAATAATCGGATACATGTGTTGTCATCATTAACTATCAAATTAATTAATTGGTTTATGTGAATTTACATTGTTTATACAAATTGAAGTTGAACCATCTATATATTGTTTTCTACAATTATTTTAACTCAATTATATTTTGTTTTTCTTAAATTATTTTCAAACTAAACTGTTTTACGGGATGGAGTTGGAATTACTCAGTTTATCTGATTTTGGGAGTTTTTCCCTTGTTTTCTTGTATTCTTATTTTTGCAGGTGATTGACCGCGTGGGGATTGTAGAGTGAGGTTCACCTAGGAAAATAGTTTTATTATTAGTCAAGTCTCAGTTAAAATTTCACTTCCAGTTGTAAACATTGTTTAGTTCTTAAATTGTATCGCATAGAATTATTTTATATAGTTGTTTAGCCTTACATTTATTCCTTATCAGGGATAGATGTGGCGGTAACGCTTCTGTGATTAGGCTTTGGTTTATGTTTTCCTTAAAAATCTTTATTAAAATTTGGCCTAATTATGGGGGTGTTACAGTAGTAGAAACCCTTATGCATCTCTATTTATAGACCAACATGTTACCATAAAATGTTTTTTTTTTATTGGATCAAGTCATTTTAAATGTCTTATTTTTATTTTGGGTATGCCAACTTTACCAATCTAACTTTATTAAAACTTTTTTACATACACTTTTACACTTACTAACCCCACTTTACACCTATAAAAATTTAAAAACTCTGCACCATTTAACCATCTAAAAATGGTAAAAAGTTAAATGGAACATGTAGAGAGAATAGGAGGGAATATAATTTTAGTAATTTATACACATATGTACTTAGCTTCTAAATAATCATACTATTTTAATTCGTTTATTGCCTTATTTAATTTATCTCTATACTATTTTTAGACATTAATGATGACTTTGGTGGTGTTTGACAATTGACTTTTGGCTTAGCGTATACATAGAGGATGTAGAGATATTTATTAGACTCTTTAGCAGCATAATAAAAAGTTACGCTAAAGCTTTTAGCGACATATAGGATCTAGTGACATTTCTCACAAATACCACTATAGACTATAATGAAAATTACATATGCCGCTAAAGAGCAAATAAAGTATCACTAATCACTTTATAGTAAAACTTAAAATAAAACCAATAATTATTGTTTATTATACTAAAAATATGGATTAATGACATATTTTTAATGCTACTAAATCCAATATCGCAAAAAAAATTAAATTTTTTATAATGATTAATTTAAAATTATAAAAGTATACTCAGGTAGTCACGTTTTGGCATCCCTAATATAATAATACTAATCCTTAATTTGCTTATTTGAGTATCGATTTTATTCTCGATCTGTGACTGGGGACAATTTAAATCAAGGCCCTCCATCTCAATATCTTATCTTTTATTCTTTATGTAAGTGGGAATTTTTTTTAAGTGGGGATTTTTAAAACATAAATAAATTGAGGAATCTAATCGCCATTATTGTTTTTTTAGTTACCATAAGGTATTTATAAAAAAAACTTAGTTAACTAACTGGATAAATTATTCACTGAAATAAAATATTTGTATGTGATGAGATGATTCTTTATTACTTTTTAAAATCTATTAATAGTAGGTAGTTTATTCGGTGGATAAATATAGCTAAACTCGATTATTAATGATTAAAGTGATGGTTTGATGAAATTTAAGAGGGACAAATAAATTTAGTGACCATACTATAATTATGCATGTATAGACAAGGTATATTTATAGGAGTACAACTTAAAGAGGCTCACGTCATCAGGAGGATAGAAACAATTATAGTAGAGGGTAACATGAGCGATGAAGGCTTAAGAAAACATGGGTTGAGCAGATTAAGAATGACTTGAGTAAGTTCACTACAAAAAAATTGCAATTTTTCGACTACCCAAATAGTCGGAATTTAGTCGGTATAGAGCTATACCGACTAAAATTCCGACTAAATCCATCCAGTCGGCATAGAATGGTCGGTAAATCGTTTTAGTAGGAAAATAGTCGGAATTACCGACTAACTTGGTTAGTCGGAAATGGGTCGGAAATTTCCGACTAATTTCCTACTATTTTTTAGTCGGAGAACACTATTTCAGGAATTTAATCCAAAATCAGGAGATTTTTTTTTTTAATTCTACCGACCAGTCACCGACCACCATTTTGGTCGGAAAAAACTGGCTTGAAAAGAAAGGCCATGTCATGTACACATGGCAGCCCACGTAATGCCCAGACGCCACGTCACAGCAGCATCCTCACAATGCCTCACGCAGGGATCGAAACCAAGACCTCTTGAACACAAGACTAACACAAGACTAACACTCGTATTAGTTGTTAGTATAATGTTACTCTCGTATTAGTCGTATTAGTGTACTATTAGTCGCATTAGTATAGTATTAGTCGTATTATTATTATTATTATTATTATTATTATTATTATTATTATTATTATTATTATTATTATGAGTGTATTTTTTTGAAATGAAAGATGAACTAAACTAAGAAAGAGCCAAATCGGCTGAAACAATGTCAGCTATCAAACTAGGATAAGAATTATTATTATTATTATGAGTGTATTATTAGTATATTAGTATATAAAGTATTAGTCATATTCATGTAGTAATATTAGTATTTTTATTAGTGTATTAGTATATTATTACTTGTATTAATATATTATTACTCGTATAATTAGTTTATTATTAATTGTATTAGTGTATTATAGATTTATAGTACATTAATTATTAGTTGGTTAGTTGATTAGTAAAAAAGAAGAAAACCAACAAAATGCTACCCATAGGATTCGAACGCAAGACATGCTGGACACAAGTAACATCACTTACCAACTGAGACAACTACCTATACATGCTATGATACAGCACCTAACATTTATAAATTAGTCCTCTAGGCCAATATTAAGATAAAATAATTTCTTAATACCACCGACCAAATACCGACCACATTTTAGTCGGAAAATTTTCCGACTAAAATTAAGTCGGAAGTTGGTCGGAAAATAATTAATTTTTTTTTATTTTTTTTAAATTGCGACCAAAATCAAATTTAGTAGCAAAATAGTCGGAATTTCCGACTAACGCCTTTTAGTCGGAAAATTAGTCGGAATTTCCCACTATTTCGGTTAGTCGGTAGTTTTTTGGTCGGTAAGTTGCATTTTTTTTGTAGTGTACCTCTCCGAAGACGTGACTAGGGATAAGAATAGTTGGAGACGCCAGATTCACATTTTAGAATAATAGAAGTACTCTTTAGTTGCCTTTCTGGCCATGATGTCTATCTGTTTACTTACCTATTTCTTTTTCTTTTCATCCATGGTCTTTTATGCTATCCCAATATTTGTTTTAGCTATTGTAGTTCCTATGTAGGTTGTTAATGATCTCAAAACAACAATGCTAATCAAATCCTCTCTATGTAGCCATGTAGGGCTCTCACCTTCTAGGGGTAAATTGACCGCTTTCCTATAGTATTCGAGAAAGACTTGTGTGGACCTGGTCCACACTAATATTAGTGTGGACCATGTTTCACACCCTACTTTACTTCTTTCTACTCCATTTCACTTCACTTCACTCTACACTTCTACTCTATTTCATTTCACTCATATACTTTCACACTTCGTCTATTTCACTCTTATACTTAAAAAAATTTAAAAAATAAATAAAAATTTAAAAAGTTAAAATAAAAATGTAAAATTTATAAAATAAATTAGTAAAAATAAATAAAAAACTAAAAAAAAAATTTTTAAAAATTAAAAATTTAAATTAAAAAATTTAAAATTTATAAAAAATTTAAGAGATAAAAAAAAAATAAATTATTAAAATTAATGTGAAAATAAAAAATTTTAGAAATTAAAAAATTTAAATAAAATCTTTCAAAAAAAATTGTTTACAAAAATTTGATTCAAATTAAAAATTAAAAAAAATTGAATTAAATTATTTTTTCTTTTTAAAAAAAATTGGAAGTAGAATAAGGGAGTGAGAGATTGGAAGTAGAGTAGAGAGTAGGAGTGTAAACTTGGTCCACCCAAAAATTAGTGTGGACCAGATCTACCTTAGACTTTGGAATAGTATTCCCTCTCAAGGGAGTACGAGTATGGATTGTCCGTCACATTTCCTCACCCAGACCCTGTTTTCGAGCAGGATATTGAGTTGTCGATGATGATGACAACTTATGGGGACATTAATCATATTATTATATAACTGAATAATTTTACTGGAAATTAATAACAAATATCAAATTCTTATAGTTTTGAATTTTTGATATATGACAACGTATAATGATTTTTATTATTAATATTAATATTAATTGAGTAAGAATCCAAACCTTTATATATTATATTATTATTTTATTATATTTAAAAACTTTAGAAAGCTTTAACACTATTTGTTTGTTACCGTTTAAAAACCAAAAAATGAGTTTGGTGAGTTCTCTCCAATTTCTAGGTTTTGAATTACTGATTTAATCTCTGATTGTAACAATCTTTTATTTCTTTTTCGACTCATCAATAATTTGGTGGGTTCCCTCCCATTTCTAGGTTTGAATTAATGCTTTAATCATCAATTACCATAAATGATGGCGTTCTTCAATCATCAATTACTCCCTCCAACTCAACCAAGTTGTCCCATTTGGGTTGGATACAGTTTTTAAGGGTGGAATGATAGGTATTTTAATTAATTAAATTAATAGTAAAGGTCTGGTAGTTAGGTATTGAGAATAGTAAAAGTGGGGGTAGTTGAGTATTTTAATTGATTAAATTAATTGTAGAAATAATAATTGAGTATTGGGAGTAGTAAAAGTTGAAGTATTTAGGTAAAAAAATCATTGTCAAAAATAGAAATGGAACAACTTGAGTGGATTGTCCATAAAAGAAAATGAGACAACTTGCTTGAGTTGGAGGGGTACAATTTATCTAGAGTTTCTCTACAAATCCTAAAATCCTCATTATTCTATTATTTGCGTTGATGAAAAGATCAGTATCATAAATTTCAAATTGTTGAACAATGATTCGACAAAGAAGACATAGAGGACGCTGAATTCCATGGGTTGTGCTTTTTTTTTTTGAAGATCAATGTGAGGCTTATATTAAGTAATCAAATCAGAGAGTACAAGATCCGCAATCCAAGGAGGACCGCTATTAAGCCAAACATTAGAACATAATGAAGATGAAGCCCACTTAGCTAATCTATGAGCCACATTATTAGCTTCTGTAAAACAAAAGCTAAAAGAAACACCATCAATATCAGCTAACTCCGTGAGAATGTTGTCGACAATAACTTGGTGATGAAAATTGCGAGTAAGACTCCGTTGAAGCGCCTTAATAACATTTTGTGCATCACCCTCTATGATTACATTGCTCCACTGGTTCTCTTTTATGATCTCAGTTGCCCACACAACAGCTTCTAACTCCGAGCGTTCCACTGAGAGCAGGGGTCACTTTGTCTTGGAGGCTGCCATTAGAACCGTTCCAGCTGAATTCCTCGCCACCAAACCATGGGTTGTGCTTTTGAAACTACATGATTGAGTTTTTTCCGCCTGAGTTTACACTTAACTCGTTCTTCTCAAGAATTATAACCAAGTCTGGTATGAAATCGTCTAGTTGTGAGATAAGTGTATATAAAAATTTCATTAATAAAAAATACTTTACAAAAAGACAATAATCTGAATTCACACTTACAATTAAGTTTTTATTTTTTATCTCAAAAAACTAGTTTTTTTTTTTTTTTTTTTTTCTATTCTTGTATGAGTTGTTTTCTTTGTGAGATAGGTCATACTTCTCATACAAGAGGGCAATTAGTTAAAAAACATTAAAAAACCAAAAAATCTGAATTCACAATTTTTTTCTTCTAACATCTTTAGTGAGAATTTTTTTATTTTTTTTAATTAGTTTGAGCCGACCCAATTATTGTTGTCTTACGTATTGAATATATACAAAGTGGTGATAAGTTTAAAATTATAACATGATTAGTTTAAAATTAAAATTATAATATTAATTTGGAGTAATAATCATAATGAATGTATTTTAAAATTATAATAATAATAATAATAATTTTTTAATAATAAGAGATGAGAATTAGCTGCCAAAATTAAAAAATCAACATGGAACTCATATACCTAAATATAAGGTTAAGATTTTAAAAATTAATTAACTTCAAA
Source organism: Amaranthus palmeri (assembly GCA_019776075.1). Taxonomy (NCBI): domain Eukaryota; kingdom Viridiplantae; phylum Streptophyta; class Magnoliopsida; order Caryophyllales; family Amaranthaceae; genus Amaranthus; species Amaranthus palmeri. Next base: position 1,116,180 of record JAAKBH010000285.1, on the reverse strand, counting down.
ATAAAACCACCTTAAAATAATATATATATGAATTTAACTTTTTATTTGACGAATTCGATATTAGCATGTTTGGTATATCTGTACGTTTGATGTAGCCCGTCCTCCTCCTACCATTATATCATAATTATGGTAGCGAATTCTCATTTCTTTGCTTGTGAGTTTCAAATCTTCATCTCAACCACGTGTTTCTTCCTCTAAACTTTTTCCTTTGTCGCCATCCAAAGTTCCAAACGATCCATATTGATTGGTTCTTTCGAATCTCTGTCGTGGTCGCCTTCATAAAAACGATCCATATTAATTGAAAATTTATTAGAGTAATATAATAATCATATAGGTAATTTTTATCTTTAATTTTATTAATTTTATCAATACTATATACTAGAGCGATAGAAGATTTGGAGGTCAAATATTTTTGTTAACAAAATAAGTTTTATTGATAATTTTATTATTTATTTGATTTATTTATTTTTATTTTGATTATAATATTTTTTATTTTTTATTTTTTATTTTTTATATTTATATTACCGTACCATTTGCTATAAAATAATGATTTGAGAGTAACATAATCATATTATCTTTTAAAGATTTAAACACATGTAACTGCAATAAAAAATTGTTTTCCCCTCCAAACCTATTACATATTTTGATTATACTAATTTTTTATTTTTTATTTTTATATTATCGGTAATTAATATTAATGTTTCTGTTAATCTTTGTATGATCCTTTAAAATTGAAAATTTGAGGATATAAAGATATAGATTGAAGATAAGAACTTCTAATTCTTATAGTATTTATATGTATAAGAATCAATTAGAAATGATTTAAAAAAAAAATCATGAGTAATTTTAATTTTTATAATATTTAGATGTATAAGAATTACTCCTAATTATTCTTATCTTCTATTTATTTTGCATTATTTTAGAGTACAATCTTGTAGATTTTGCAAAACAAGTGGACAGAAGACTGATTTAGTATGTATCCCAATTTTGAGTATAATGTAATGATTCATTTCACTCTTGTTTCTCTATATTTATTAACTACTCAGTTAATACAAATCAGTTAATACACATAAACAAGTATTAACTGAACACTTAAATGACATAATTAATCTTTCATCGTAGACATTCAAACTTCAATTTAGAGAATTGAACATGTTAATCATGAAACTGAACACATAAATAACATAATTTTCTGTATTTTCTGTAGTTGCGGATTTGTTGCTGCTGTATTTTCTGTATTTGCTGCTGTATTTGTTGTATTTGTTGCTGCTTATTTGTATTTGTATTTGCTGCTTATTTCTTAGAGGAAGAAACACGTGGAGGAAGAAGACTTGGATATCACAGGCCAAAAGATGAGAACTCGTTATGATAATTATAATAAAGGCAAAAGAAAGACAAGGTATATCAAACCAACTGATATACCAAAAACACCCATTCGGGATACTTTTAATATAAAAAAATTAAATCCATCAATCGTTTTATGATTTTGATGAGAATTAATTTTTTGGGTGGGAAAGGATTCCTCTGGATTTTTTGGCATACAATTTTCTTTACTAAAGTAAGTTTGAATAATAAAGTAGGGTTCAAAGACTTTTAGAGGGATTAACCCAATTTTGCCTGGCAATTTTTGCTCAAATTCATGATTTGGGATGTGGAGCACTGATTGCAATTTTGGTAGTTAGTTTGAATAAAAGAGTTATTTACATGGTAGTTAGTTTTTGTTATTCAAAATATCAATGGTACTTCACTGTTGCTAATTTTTAAGCTAATAATATGTAACTAGTAGCATATATTCATCGACTAATGCTAATAATATATACGATTTCACAATCGATCATACAAAATAACATAATACAACTCAAACTTGTCTTAAAAATTGATAACACTTGTTTTTATTTTGAATAACAAAAACTGACCATATGTAACTAGTAGTTATTAGTTAGAACCCTTGTGTGATCTCAAACAAAAAATATGTAATCGGAAGCATCATCCTGCTGCCTCTGACCAGCACCAAGCGTTGCCAATTCAGTCTGAAGTACCATTGTACGTAGTTAGAACCCTTCCAGCTGCAGCTCGATTAACAAATTCTATAAAACCATAACAAATAATATGAACACACTTTGAATTAGTGATAATAAAAAAACATAAAAGTACCATTGATAAAGTGCTAAAACTCAGGAGTACCATTGATAATAAAAAAACTTAAAAGTACCATTGATAAAGTGCTAAAACTCAGGAGTACCATTGATAATTTCCTTACCAATGCCGCAAACTTTGAATTAGTGATCTTGCTATCAAAGTTATGACCAAAAGAGTAGGCATGTATCAAATTTCACCTCAAAACTCTTGCATTTTCAGCACACTTTCACTCTTTTCCTCATTTTCTTTGTAGATAAGTGCAAAATTGCACATCCTGGTTGTGAGAAGCCTAAAAGGAGGAATACCTTGTTGGGTTTAATTTTAATTTATCTTTTTACTATGTATAATTTTATATAGTTAAAAGAAGCATAATAAATGACAGAAAGAAAAATCTTAAAAAAAAAGCTAAGAATTAACAAAAATATACCAAGACTATTAAAGAATCAACATGGAACATTTATTCACATCTAAGTAATACGCAATATTCCTAAATACAAGGTATCAATATTTAAAAAATTAATTAACTTCAAACTAAAACCGTAAAATGATAGATGGATTTAACTTTTTTTTTATTTGACGGATCCGGTATTGGCGTGTTCGGTATATCTGTTGGTTTGATGTAGCTCGTCCTTCTTCTACCATGGTTATAATTTCGTAGCGCGTCCTCATTTTTTTGCTTGTGAGATCGAAATCTGCATCTCCTACACGTGTTTCTTCCTCTAATGCTTTTCCTTTGTCGCCATCCGAACGATCAATATTGATTGGTTTCTTTAAACCTTTGCATTGGTCGTGTTCATAAAAACGATCCATCTTAATTAAAGTTTACCAATGATAATAATAGTATTTAGGTGTATAAAATATTAATGTTTGTGTGAATCTTTGTATTACTAATGAATGCTTATTTCCTTGAGCCTTAAATATATAGAAATAAGAAGCTAACGTAATTCTTGATTCTTGGAAAAAACCAAGTAGATAGGGTCGTAAAAACATAGTCAAGTGAGATTTTGTTTGATTCTTTATCATTCATCGATCACTTTTAATTTGTATTTTATTCCTAATTTATAAGTTAAAACATAGTCAAGTGAGATTTTGTTTGATTTTTTTAATGTAACTTATTAAAATTAACATTTCCTAATTTTTAATTAAACGCAATTTGATATATTTGCGATTAAACATGTACATTAACAAAAGTGCAAAAATCAAATGGGACTATGATAGTGAATAAGGAGTAAAAAGAATGTAATTAAAAGATTCAATAAAATTCTGCTTAATTATATTTTTTCTCACACACTAGTCGCAGAAAATATATATATATATATATATATATATATATATATATATATATATATATATATATATATATATATATATATATATAATATATATATATATATATATATATATATATATATATATATATATATATATATATATATATATATATATATATATATATATATATATATATATATATATATATATATATATATATATATATATATATATATATATATATATATATAGATTTCGGATCAAATGAGAAGGGTAAGAAGCAATTTCAGCCGTCCAGATGAAAGATCAATGGTCAAGATGATTCTTAAACTTGCACGCGGTTCAGGGCCCTTTTTTATCCGGTTTTTTTTTATTTTTTTACATTTTATAAAGATACTATGTGCTTAGAAAAAGATACTATGTTATGAATAAGGGTTACTATGATTATGTATAGTTACTTTGTTCTCTCAATCTTAACTGAACATCGTAACTTTTAAAAATAAACATAGTAACCTTTAATCATAACATAGTATCATTTTCTAAAAACATAGTAACCTTAAATCATAACATAAAATGGAGAAAAAATCGACGAGAAAGATGATTTTCATCCGTTAGATTTTCATAAGATCAATGGCTATAAATCCTTCTCATCCTTCTCATTTTGAGACCCCTTCTCAATGGATCCCTCCCCTATATATATATATATATATATATATATATATATATATATATATATATATATATATATATATATATATATATATATATATATATATATATATTATATATATATATATATATATATATATATATATATATATATATATATATATATATATATATATATATATATATATATATATATATATATATATATATATATATATATATATATATATATATATATATATATAAAATAAGTTTGAATAGTCTCAAATCTCAATAACTGAATGTAGAAAGTATGTGCTTTTAGTATAGAGGGATAGCTTCACTTCTTTAAATGATGAGATAAAAAACAAGTAAAGATATCCCTCTATATTTTTTAAACATTTTTTCCAAGAATCAAGAATTACGTTAGCTTCTTATTTCAATATATTTAAGGCTCAAGCAAATAAACATTCATTAGTAATACAAATATTCACACAAACATTAATATTCTATACATCTAAATACTATTATTATCATTGGTAAACTTCAATCAAGATGGATCGTTTTTATGAAGACGACCAATGCAAAGGTTTAAAGGAACCAATCAATATTGATCGTTTGAATGGCGACAAAGGAAAAACATTAGAGGAAGAAACACATGTTAGAGATGAAGATTTCGATCTCACAAGCAAAAAAATGAGGACGCACTACGAAAATTATAACCATGGTAGAAGGAGGACGAGCTACATCAAAGCAACAGATATACCGAACACGCCAATATCGCATCCGTCAAATAAAAAAAGTTAAATCCATCTATCATTTTAAGGTTTTAGTTTGAAATTAATTAATTTTTTAAATCTTGAAACCTTGTATTTAGGAATATTGCGTATTACTTAAATGTGAATAAATGTTCGATGTTGATTCTGGTATAATTTTGCTAATTCTTATCGTTTTTAAGAATTTTCTTTTTGTCATTTATTATGCTTCTTTTAACTATATAAAATTATATATAGTAAAAAGATACATTAAAATTAAACCCAACAGTATATTATATGCCCAATTCCGCAAACCGAGAAAGAAATGACGACCGTTTCAAGTTTGCTGGAATTGTCAGCGAAAAACGCTAACTCGGCTTCCTTGTCGCGAAAATAAATGCCGATTAGGCTTTTCTTCTGGATTCTGTGCAGCCCTTTTTTTCAATACTTAAATTTTGTATTATTTTCTTTTATCATTATTTTTAATTAACTTTTAAGGGTTAATCTGGATATTAAGAAGGAGAATTAGGTTAAGCCTCTTTTGGGGGCTCCTTCCTCCTTTCCTCTCTTCATCCTCTCCTTAATTAGAGATATCATTAATAAAGTGCCAAAATTCAGAATACCGTTGATAATTGGTGTATAATCAAGCAGAAAATCATTGTAGATAATATTCAATGAAATTCAAGAGAAATCAAACAATTCTATTTCTGAGTTTGGTACCTTACCACGACAAACAGCAAAAAATACTGCTCCAGATGTAGATACATCCTTCAACTTGGACATAAAATCCTGCTAAGTAAGAATCATATTACAAGGTCGAACATTAGCTTAAATAAACAGCAAAGTTACCTCAATCGAAGAAGAAAATAATGAAGATTGTCTAGGTTCAATCATAGGTTTTTTAATATTAATACTATTATTATATTGATAAACTTCTAATCATCGTTTTTATAAAGCAAATGTTTAAAGGAACTAATCAATTTGGATCGTTTGGATGACGACAAAGGAAAAAGTTTAAAAGAAACACGTGTTAGAGATGAGGACGAACTAACAAGAAAAAATGAGGACACCCTACCAAAATGATGTCAATGGTAGAAGAAGGACGGACTACATCAAACCTAAAGATATACCGGATCCGTCAAATAAAAAAAGAAGTTAAATAAGAAGTTAAATTCATCTATTATTTTATGGTAGTTTTAGTTTGAAGTTAATTAGTTTTTTAAATTTTGAAAGCTAACATTGAGTATTATTTATATGGTGAATAGATGTTCCATGTTCATTCTCTAATCTTGTTATATTTTTTTAATTCTTACCTTTTATAATTATAAAATTATTAATATTATAATTTTGATTTATAACTTTAAATTGATATTATAATTTTAATTTTAAACTAATCATTACGTTAGACAACATTAATTGGGCCAGATCAAAATAATTAAAAAAAAAATAAAAAATTCCCACGAGATGGGCGAGAAAAGGTGTGAATTCAAATTTTTTGGTTTTTTAATGTTATTTTACTAATCACCCTTTTGTATGAGACGTATAGACCCATCTCACGATGAAAAGGTCTCATACAAGGGGGAATAGAAAAAAAAACTATTCGTATATGTGTGAATTCAGATTTTATTATCTCTTTGTAAAGTATCATCCATCTCACAATTAGACGATTTTATACAAGACTTGCTTATAAATAACTAGAAATCATTGACCACTTTGTTGGTAAAAATGGGCCAACAATTATTAGTATGGGTAGTTAAATATCAATCTGAAACAAATAATTGGATATCAAATTCAAAACAAACTATTCAAACCTTAATAATCGATATTTGAAAAATGTAATGTTCAGTATTTAATATTCGACCCGATTTTGAAATTCGATATCTAACAATGTTCGATTGGATATTCAACAGTTTTATCCAATCGATGAAAGTTGAAAATTTGGTTAGTTTTATAAGTGAATACTCGAATCACCGAAAACTATACAATAAGCATAAAAGTTTGACCTTTTTAAGAACGAAACAGAATCAATTTGGCATCCCTACGAGCACCTGACTGCTCGAACGAGCAAAGAGGCCCAGACACATTCTGCCCCTGTTTCGCCTTTTGTTGGTTTTTTATTCAAGCCCTAACTCTCTGGAGGCACCAATGATCCACCATTACATTCTACACTCTACACAACACATACACATAAATGCCAATTGCCATGCTAGAATTCTACTTCCTACTATTTCCTTCAACTAATAAAAATCGATTTCGCAAAGCATCCGACAGATTATGATATCATACAACAGTAAGCAGAACATCGATGACCTACGTTATTTACAACAGTTGATTATACAGTACTACCCGCTGTGATTTTCACCCGAGAGATCATCCTCGTTATCATGACCTTGTCGTATCCTTGCAATCTCAGCCTGAGCTCTCTCTAAAATAAGTCTCCTTTGTGCATCTAGTTGCCTGTGGAAATCCTTCCTCATGTTTTCCAACTCCACCATCTGCTTGCTCTTCTTACTTTCAGTCTTCTCATATATCTCACTGAATTTATTGATAGACTCGGCCAGCAATCGGAAACATGAATTTTTCCCTATATTTCTGTTTTCTTTGGGTCGAAGTTTATCTAAATCATCCTTTTTGCCCTTCAAAGAACCTGAATTCTCGGGACTATCTCGCATCTCGTCCAATCCATTTGCACAATTCAAGTACACATTCGGGTTCATGAACACATATTCACCCGAATCGACTCCACATGAAAGGCCAGTTTGCCGCGATGGGGCAGACGACAACAACATATCCATCTTCCTATAGAAAACCCATTTGCTATCGACATTCCCAGCTGACATTACCCTAGTTTTCTCTTTTTTGTACTTCTTCCTCAATAAACAGAATCGATTACGACACTGAGCATCAGTTCTCTCGATATTCGTTTGTCGTGATACTTGTTTTGCAACTTCAAGCCATTCTGTCGAATGAAGGCTCGTCCTTCCTAGTCTAACAAACCAATCTCCCCACACATCTAAGAAGGCGAATGTCTCTCTATCCGTCCAATCTTCCGCTGAAGTCTTCCCCCCACATGATGACGGAGATTTTAACGCCTTCTCAATCGATGGGATGGGAAGACGCGGTGCAAATTCATAATTCGATATTAGGGTTCTTAACTTTCGCTTCTTTCTTGGCCTTCCAATGCCAATACCATCATTATCGTCCTCCTCCTCATCATCATCAGAATCATCGAATTCCTCATCGTCATCCTCATCCTCTTCCTCAACATCAGCACCATTATCAACATAGGTATCTTTCTCCATCATCCTAACCCCATTGATTCCTACATTCTCATCCCCTGATTCATCAACTTCTAAATTTCCCTCCTCATCACCAGGATATGGATTAACAGCCCTAGGATACATCGAACCGAATTCTGAAACCTTAGAGTAAAGTGAGGAACAATACTCATTTTGATCCTTCAAACCAGTAGCTTTTGGGAAAATCCTTGAACCATCCTTCTTATCATCCATTACAACAGTAAAATCATAAATACCCTATTATTGAATTTGTATTTCTAACCATATAGATTTCACCCAAAAATTCACTCCAGAAATCAGCTATTTGTGCTCCAAATTTCCAAATAAACCATGATACTTGCTTAATTACACCCAAAATATATCCCAATGAAGAAATTTTTAACTAAAAGTAATGAAATTTGATCATAACTACAAGAAAACAATACATGCAAAACAAAATCCAACATTAAATTGTTAAGAAAATCTACAAAAAAACAAGTACCCATATAAAGAACACCTTTTATCAGAAATCTCCATTACATGAAAGTAAAAGTGCAAAAGCCCCAAATAATTACCTGAGAGAATGATGCTTAATGACTCATAAAATTCCCAGAAGAATTTCGATCTTGAGTGAAAATTGAGTCTGATCCAGGACCCAATTCAAGGCCATGGGGAACCCAAATGAACATTTTGCTGGAAATTTTTTGAATTTTTAGTAGGAGTTTTAGATCGGAAGAAGACGGAAAATGAAAAAAAATGAGAAGTAATGTGGATGGAGGAGAGAAAGAGGGAGGAGCCAAAAAGTGTCGAGATATTTGGGAGTTAGAGAAAAGTGTTCTTCCCCTTGCTATAGTGTTAGTGAGCTGAGTGCGCTATTTTCTTTCTATTGATCATGATGATCTAATCATTGTAGTTTCAGCCAGTCTTCCGGGAGACTGTCTTTCTAAGAGATGTCACTCAGACCAATCTATTAAAGCTTATTGTCTACTCTTACACTATATTTTTTTGTGGGCCTACACAATTAGAGATGGTTTTTCCAAAAGACCGTCTCTCACAAGAATTTGTGTTATAGTTTTAGCTTCTTAATCCTCGCCGTCCATGTCATTTGATCACAATTGGGCTCCAAACACAAGATGAACGGTAGATTACTTGGTTGGTGGCCGTGGCACATAATAAAAGTTAGAAGATCTTTTGGTGTAGCTATTGATTAATTTGACTATTTTGAAATATTGTGAGGTTTAGTAATCGATAAGTTAATTGTTTAAGTTAACTGTCATAGAGTAGTTGGTGAAACCGTGAATATTTAGTTGTTTGTTATTTATGAGAAAATATTTGGTCAAAAAGGACAAAATCAATTGAAAAGTTATTCATCGTTGCGACCCATGACTAGCTAAACGTATCCATTTAATTTTACTATATTTTTAATTTTCACTTTGGTCCTTCATCTTCTATTCAAAACGACTACACAAACGAATTATCATTTCATATTGTCCATATATTATCCTATTTAACATTCATTACTTTTTTTTTTTCTAATTCTCTCACTAGAAATAAACCAAACAAATTTTCTTTGGTATGAAAAGACAAGCATAAAGAAGAGGTATCAATTTGTATCATGGGTCGCAACGATCTTCAAGTACAACTTTTAGCAAGTATAATTGATTCCTTTGGAAAATGTTGACCTTGGCAAGTTCATGACTTTTCCAAACTACCATAACCGTAGTACCATTGATATATGCATTATTAGTAATAGGGGTGTGCTTGTTCGAGCAACATCTCCGGTGAGACTTGCGTGAAAAAAAATGAAAACTCCTTGTTTGTCCGAGAACATGGATGTGAGGCATGAAAATTTGTGCGAGTAAATCTCGTCATCCATGTCCATGTGTCCTAGGCAGACGGAGAGAACATACATCGCAAGAATCGAAAAGCAAGTCCCCTATCCCAGTCTCACAAACTAAAGACCCCCTTGAAGCCAAAGAGGGCTCGGATACAAAATTTCGTAAAGACATAAACATACGATATGGAACACGAAATAGAATCATGTACAACAAAAATTGAGGAGTGAATCACTTGAGGTTAATTTATTCAAGTTTCAATGTAGAGCTGTTCATGGGCGGGCTACCCGCCAGGCCCGGCCCGCCCGGCTCGAAAAACGGGCGGGTGCGGGTAGCATTTTTAAAAAAAATTTAAAGTTTGGGCGGGTAATACCCGCCCGCCAAGATAAATGGGCGGGTAGCGACAATAAAAAAATACCCGCGGGTATACCCGCCCGCCCGCTTATTTTAATATATTAATATTTTTTTGTATGAAAAGTAATATATTAATATAAAGTATTTTAATATTTATGTAATTTGATTATTTTGAGACTTTTAAGTATTTTAATATATATGTAATTTGATTATTTTGAGACGTTTTATGTATTTGTAGTATTTTGGACTATGTATTGTATTTTAATTATTATTAAAACTTAATTTTATATTTTGTATTGTATTTATGGTATTTATGAGAAAATACCCGCGGCGCCCGCGGCACCCGCCCGCTTTAAAAATGGGCGGGTAGCGACAAAAAAATATGCCCGCAATCGCGGGCGGGCATTTGAATTTTTCTGCCCGCGGGTAGATTTTGTAGCAACTACCCGCCCCGCTACCCGCGCCCGCCCGCCCATGAACAGCTCTATTTCAATGTATTCACGATACACATAGGTCGTCGAGAATGCCTCTTGATCTTCACAAAAAGGATTTACATACATCAATATTCAGTAAAAATCAGCTTTACACGGCAAATGATATGAGATAATAATATTATTATGTTACCTGAAATCGCAGAAGCCGTAGAAAGTACAGGCTCAGGTAAGATAATGCAAGGGAAAAATCAATTATAAGGAATCGAGAGTCGAGATGGCTGATAATTTACCGTAAAGGTCCTCACTGGCTACTTGTTTTTTTCTTCCGTGTCGTTCTTTTAGTGGATGCTGCGGTAGTTTCAACTGCAGGCTCAGCTTCTTGCTTTGGCTGATTATCAACTGTCTCGATTTCAGTTTTAGTTTCAGTCTCGGTTACTTCCTTAGCTTCACCGTTAGTAACAAGTGCTTTTTCTTGCTTCGGTTTACTGTTAGTTGCAGATCTCGACGAGATTATTTCAGCTCTCAAGCGCAAAATTTCGCCCTTTGTCATAGCTAAATCGTCTTCCAGTTTTTTGGATTTCTTTTGCAAGTTCTCTCTATCAGTCCCGAGCTTCATTATAACACTCTGCGCATCTTCAAGGTTTTCTCGTGCATCTTGAGCGAGTTTCTTTTCCTTTTCTAGTAAACCATTGAGGAATGCTTTCTCCTCCTCAAGGCTAGAAACTCGGGAATTAGACACCTCGAGATCTTTAGAAAGCACCAAAGCTTGCTGGTTCATCTCATCAAGGGACCGAGTAGCTTCTTTCAAACTGGTTTCGAGCGATATTCTTAACTCCTTGTCCTGAACTATTTGTTCTTCCAATGATTGTATTTCATTATTCAAGGAAGCAACCATCTTTCTTTCCTCTTTTAAATCATTTTTCGCACTTTCGGCCAATTTGTAAGTTTCGACCAATTCCTTTTGCAGACTCTCGCAGTTCTTAGAAGTAGCCGTTAAATCCTGGGACACGATTTCGAGCTCCTTTTTAGTTCTATTTAAGGCTTCCTTCACAGAGCTTAGCTCTGCCGAGAGTGATTCCGAGTGTAAAGTTGCCTCGTTCAGGCTTTTCTGAAGCGACTTTCTCGCTTTTGAAAACTCTTCCTGAACACTTTTGAGTTCCGCCTCAAGTTCAGAAGATAGCTTTCTCGACTCCATTAATTGCGTATTCAGATCATATACTTCACTTTTCGATGACTCGAGAGCTTGCTTTGTCAGTTGGAGCTCCTCTTCCAAATTTCTTACGTTCTTGACTTCTAAATCGAACATTTTCTTCAAATTATCCCTATCTCGAGTCAAATCAGATATCGCAGCCTGCTTAGCATTAGCTTCGTTCACGGCAAGTTCATACTGTTCTTTCAGTTGGTTTAGTTGAACCTCTTTCTCCTCGAGGAGTTTCTTATTATCGGCTGCTGTTTTTTGAGATGATGCTCTCAAATCATCATATTCCCGTTCAAGTGCGTTGAGCTTCACCGTCAAATTGTCTCGCTCAATCGTCAAAGAATTCACTCGGGCATTCAGATCGTCTACCGTTGAATTCTTCTGCTCTAGTTCATTTCGGAGCTTCAGAAGTTCTTCGTTCAAATTTACAATCTTTGAATTAAGAGCATCTACTTCATCCCGACTTTGCTTATAGGAAGCATTTAACTTTGTCAAATCCGAATCTTTCTCAGCAAGGGAAGAGCTAAGACCGTGTATAGTTTCCTCTTTTTCCTTTACTTCTGAACTCAACAAGTTTACTCGTTCGTCCAAGACTGAAATAGAGCTCTCCTTCTCTTTCACTTTTTCTTCGAGGGAAGCCTTTTGTTTCCCAGTTATTTCGAGTTTCATCCCGAGATTTCCAATGTCAACTTGAAGCTGGTCGATTTTCTGTTTTTCACCTTGTAGCTCACGACCAAGGCCAGATATTGTGTTATTTGCTAATTCCAAACGATTCATCAATGCCAATTGTTCTTCTTTTGCTTTATCGAGTAGTCTGTTCTGTTCTTCCTGTTGAGTTGACAATTTTGACTCAAAGTTCTTCTCCAATGAAACAATGGCCGCATCCTTTTGCTTGAGTTGGTCGTTGAGCTGCAAGTTTCATGATGGTAACTCTAAGCAACCCAGTGGAAGAACAACCATATTGAATCAAAAACACATTAAGATCAATCATCACTCATCAGTAAGCATGTCAGGCGACTTTTAATGTTACATGCAATGTCACATGATTTGAGAATGTGAATCAATAAAAGCGAATTGTGTTCTGTTTTGGGCTATTTGGGGCCATTTGAGCGATTCCCGAATTCAAAAAGTGAATAAGTTAGCGAATTATGTTACATTGGTCACATGTCCCAAAAAAGAATGAAACTACAACTAATAACAAAAGCTCTTATGAGTTCCAAAATATGAGCCATACAGACCCTTAAATATAGCATGGTCTTGAACAAAAGGCATGCAATCTTTTTTCTGAGAAAGGTTAAAAACAAAACACACAAACCATTTAAGGATATTCAAAAGAACAGTAGATAATGACACAAGGAGCATGGAAGTGAAAGGTGTTCAAAACAGACCCGATGATCCGAAATTGACCTAACCTTGTAATCAAACACAACTTCAAAAATGGTTTACAATTAAGCAAAAATATATATGACAAAACCCGATTCAAACCGACCTAAAACACCTAACCCCGAAATCAACCCGATGACCCGAATGTACACCTCTAAGTGGAAGCATTACTTGTTTAAAATACACAAATTCAAGTAGACATTTCTAAAAAGACAAAAAGAGACAAGGGAGGAGGTTAACCAAAAAAAAACTAAAGATTTCTTTTCTAATAACTAAACTCTGAGAATAGACGATAAAGAAAAAAGGCGGCTTACAGATTCTATCGTTGCATCTGATTCTGCCTTGTCCTTTCTGGCCAAATTATAGAGAGCAGCGAGCACACCTGAACTGAGAATTCCTATTGCATTTAAAAGAGACAGAAACGGATTTCCTGATGGAGGTGGTTTCTGCCAAGAAAAAGTTTTTCATTTTAGCAGACATCTATTTTCACCAGAACGGACGGATAGAGAGCTCACTTATTTACTGTATGTCATAACAAAGCAAAAGGTAATACGCAAACCTCAGTTTTTTTGTTTTCTCCGCTATTATCTTCATCTTCTGAAATAATAGAAAAAAAGTTATTAATCACATAAGTTCGCACCAGAGCCTGCTCGTTTTTGCATATCACAGTACGATAGTCGATAGGTGATATTAAAAGCCTTGGTTAAACAAAGTTATTTTAAAAGTACAGAACAGTAATACAGATGTATGTCGTAATGGAGCTTTGGGCATAACAAAATTTAAGTACAGATAAAAGGATACAGATCAAGAGATTATAGCTGTAGAAAAAAGGCAATATGTAGACTGCAGAAAAGAAAATTATCAATCATTTACTGTAGAACAAAATTGATTGGCCATGAACATGACTCATAAATTGAAAAAATCACGGATGTCATCGTGATTGTGGTAACAGTCCCGATGCGAATTGTTAACTTGAAAAAAAATAATATATTATAGTATTGTAAGTTTTCTAGAACATATATCTAAAATAAAGTTTATAATAGACCTTTTAAAACCTGATAAGTATTAAAAAAAAGATTATAATAGTTAATCCATTAGAAATAACTTCTTATAACGGTTGTTACTCGACGATTTTAAATCATAGGTATGTAACAGGATTTTGCGGAACGGATAAAGAGGCCACCTTGTACCAGATCGTCCTCATTTCTACTCCATGGACTCAACTAGAAGCAAGCATGTGTAGATTCCCCTTTATCCTAAACTTATTTGTGAACTGTAACTCAAGACCCATGACTCCAATGTTTGACAAAATAAAACTCTTATCTAAAAACACTGTAATTCACACCGTATCCAAAGCCAAATTGGAGTCTTACCAGGCCTCAAATAGACATTGTTACTACGTGACTAGATCCTAATTGCACAAAAAGCCTTTATTAGAAAGGCTCTACGTTGTCTACCATAGTGCTAGAACTTCCATAAAGGAACTACTTTGTTCCAAAAAATACATAGTCTGACACCCGCCTTGCCCTGATTTTGCAAACTAGAAAAACAAAATCATGCAATGGCCAGATCAGGAAGCAAATTTACAGTTCCAAATTGCAAAAGGATAGGGAATTTGTTACAAGATTTTGGATCCAACCGAAAGATAAGGAATCACACAATATGATTGATTAAAATTCAATTCATCATACTCTTCAATGATAAAATGTGATTAACAAGAACCTATAAAACATTAATCGTCTTCCTAATGTGGAATAATTACTTTGGGAACAGTGCCTTAATTGTAGAAAATATCGGTGAGAAAAGGGGCACGTGAGAAAACCCAAAAAAGAACAAGGAAGTACTTGATGTATTTCAGACACAAAGAATAAAAACAATACAATCATGTTCTTTCATGTTATGTTGCAATGCCCACTGCGCCACAGAATGTGAACACAAGTTCATGACTGAATTCCACATACAAAAGCATAAATTTACTTTATTGTATTATGATTTGTGTTAATGTCCCTTATTTCAATTGGCCAAAGAGGTATCGAATTATAATGAACTAAAGTAAAATGGTTCATTATATCATACACACTTCTTATTTATGTGAAGTTGCACATGATGTTTGCTAGTTTCTACCAATGGTCAATCGGAAACACCTCTTTGTTAGTGTTATCACTAACTAACAAGGGTGGGGTTGCGTATCCGACTTCCCTAATCCCACCTTAGGTGGGAGCATCTTAATCGCCTTAGAGTAATGGAATGTAAAAGGACCGTATATTCCACCTGTTTCACTCAAAGACTTGAATCCATCTGAAAGTATCTTAGTCCAGTTACAACATTGCAACAGGACAAATCTTGATCAATCAAGTAAGGCCAATACTAGGACTGAATGCCAGTTAGCAACCGATCGACCAGCTGATCCACAGCCTGGGTCATTCTGCACTTCCTCAATTTGCATACACTTTCAAGACCATCAAATTATCTCCCTCAAGCATCACATCTCAAACAATCTTATCACCAAACATTCTTCAAACACATCTCAATCAATCATATCACCAAACATTCTTCACAAGCATCACATCTCAATCAGTCCTATCACTTGGATTTGCAGTCCCCAACCGATCTCACTCCCATTTGACTTTGAATAACTTAGAAAAGTCACATGTCACACTTACAACTTCCAGTTTCCTATAAAGATTCTAAGCCTCATCACAAAGAAAGGCTTTTAATACCACTCTCACACTCTAGTCTCAAAACCTTAAACCCCCATTAACTTATTTTGTCTCTAAAAATAACTACCAAAACCCACAATCCAAAAATTAACCTAAAAACAATAAGAAATGAAACAAATACAATACATTTCATACCCAGCAATAAAATTCCCTATTGAAAGCATCAAATTGAAGAAGTGAACAAACATTAGACAGAAACCCATCAAAATCACAGCATCAAAATACAAATTAATCAACACCCATCTCATCAAATGCACCAAATAGCAAATACATTCAATTATCTTAACAGAAAAAAATAAACAATTAAATCTAGGAGAGAAAAAAATTAGAGAATTTACCAGAAGCAAAAGCTTCGTTGTTCCAAGGCAAAAGAGGGAAAACTGATATACCCAGAATGAGTAACGCCCTCCGTTTACAGAAATCAATATCTTGGGTGATTTTTTGTGGTTGCAAAGAAGCCATTGGAACCCTGCAGAGTCTACCATTTCTTCTTTTTCGTTCTGAATTTTGAAGGTACAAAAAAAGAGGACGAGAAGAAAGAGGAAGAGAAGACGAAGAAGTGGAAGGAGGAGGAGAAAGAAAGTGATGGAGAGGAGAATGTAAGCAGTAAGAGCTCCCCATTGCAGGAATGAATCAAGATTATTAATGGGTATGAAAATCAACCAAATAAGGAGCGATGAAGAGGAAATTGGATATCGCTGTACTGGTGCACTTTTGGTTGATTTTCAAAGATAAAAAGAACTGGTGTTGAACACCCTGCTTGATTCCCTCTATCTATATTTTGTCATTGTTTACTCTAATCCACTAAGGCTCTAGACTCATGATCCAATCAAGATTTAGACTCGAACCTATTAATTATTCGAGAATATGATTTTAGGTCTAGACTAGAGGTGTTCAATGGGCCGGAGCGGGGCGATCAAAATTTAAATGGGTCGGGGTGGGGCGAGTCATTTCTAATGTTAGATGGTTCGGGGCGGGTCAAGCCCATTTAAATTCAACCCTATTTGACCCTTTTTTAAAAATTTCATAAAATAATTTTTTTATTATACTTTTTGTCCTGTTGGGTCGACCCACTTATGTATATAATAATACATTTAAAAATATTTTAAAAAAGTGCTAATTGTTTCCCGCAATTAATACTTATAATTATCCGACCTCGCCCGGCCCGACCCTTTACACCACGGCCCATTAATGAACCGCCCCATTATTGACCCGACCTGCTAATGACCCGTTAAAATATGACCCGACCCTTAACCCGTTGGGTCGACCTACCCCATTAAACACCTCTAGTCTAGACTCTTAAGGTGTGAGAATTTTAGACTCAGATTCAAATTTTTGGATCTGAATTCTAAGGGTGGGTCTATAATGGATTTTTAGGTTGTATTTGTATATGATTCTATAATGAATCCAAATAACTATAAAATAGGTTTAGAATGAGTTAACTTTATTATGGTCTGTGTAACGAGTTAGGTTTAGAACTTGTCTGATTTATCCGGATAATTTTGCGTCTTAAATGTATTTAGGGAACTAATTAGGGTTAAATTTGTGTTTAAAGATCTTAGATTTAGACCTAGACTCATTTATATTTTTAAAACTCAAACTCATACCCAAAATCATTGAATCTAAAAAAACACTAATTGATACCCTAAAATTAGTATTGGGTCAAAGGCGTGTCTAAGACCTTTTTATTTATCAAGTCGATCATAATGTCCTTTTTGTAGGATAAATAGATAAAAGTCATAATTTTAATTCTCCTACTAATAAACTTTTGTATTAATATAGTGTTCATGCAATCTTATATTAAAACTATTGTCTACACAATGTATATTTTCATTTTAACAATACAAAAATCATCGATTATAATTATAATATTATGAGTTATCATCATCATTCTATCCAATGTATCCCACTCATAAAAAAACTATGGACAGGATTTAAGGAAGAAAGGACGGCGGCAACTCATATAAAGAAGAGCGTGACCAAAAAGAGTCCCTCGGCTAAAAACAACGCGCTAATAAAAAAACGACCACAGTGGGAGTCGAACCCACGACCTTTTGATCCGAAGTCAAACGCGCTAATCCACTGCGCTATGCGGTCCGACTATGAAATTATTGTTTGATAAACAAATATAGAACGTTTTTTTTTCAAAGGGCAATCAACGCTAATAGTTAACTAACGGTTTCTTCTTCCTCTTTATTCGTCTTCCCGAATCCCACATTGCACACCACCATCCTCTCTTTCTAGTTTTTCTCCCTTTCCTCTTTCGGTCCACTCAGAATTACACCCCAAACCCTAAAATTAATTCTCACTAATCCCTAAATCTCACCCAATTTCCCACTTCCCAGATCACTTCATCCATAAAATTTATCATCTGCAATACGAAATTTCACTGTTTTCACATCAGATTCATTAATCCTTCCCTAAAGGTTTACTTTTGAATTGTGGGTTTCAACACTCCTTAATTTTCCGAACTGGGTCAATCAGAATTTACCATTTTAAAAGACAATCGCTTCAGATTCATCAATTCTTGCCGATAGATTTAACATGGGTTTTAACAATCCCTAATTTTGTGTAGCTAAAATTTCCCATTATAATAAAAACCATTGTGATTATTGACTAAAAGAGTTGATCTTGCTAAATCAAAAAAAGAGTCATGTTCTATGGAGCAGTGGTGTGGGACCCATGGCTAATTGTAGCTCAAATAGTGTGTTTGCAATGTTTGTATTATGTTACACTAGGGATAGTATTTGGTGTTTTGGTGGGCACTAGGGTGTCCAGAATGAGTCTCTTCTATTTCTTCGATTTCGCCGCGGTTACTGCTTCTACTATCACTGGTTGGTGTGTGATTGGTGCTTTTTTCCTCTCTTCCCTTGCTGGGTAAGCCTCTATTCTTTCTTGATTTTGCTTAATGTTCTTACTTTGTTGTAGTTGCAGTTTTAGATATGTTACTGTGTTGGGATTTTTATGTTTGCATGTTTTGTTATTAGTTTAGTACATTAAATGAGATTCTTGATCTCTTGCATCCTGATGATAATTGTTTAAGGTGAATGGATTACCTATATTTTTTGACATCATCTGGAAGGTGGCAGTAGCTGTTTGAAGGGATTTTTTTTTTCTTTTAACGGTTCATATAAGTGTTAGATAATCACCTTTCGAATCAGAAAAAATGAATTATGGTCGGTCTTAGGCTATTGAGCGAATCACGAATTTAAAAGGCGAACTAATTAGCGAATTATGATTTGCTGGTTCATATCCTATATGAAATTTAAGGAATAATTCATGTGTATTGTATAGTAGATAAATAAAAAAGGGTTGTGAATAATGTAGAAAAAGTTATGTGGGTTTTGAGTTGCTGTTCTTGGAAGAATGATGTTCTTTCTCTAAGAGATTATTCGAAAATAGAAGATTTGATCTTGCTTGGTTGATGTTTGGTAGATCATTTTAATCAAGGCAGGATTAGGTATCATGAGACTAATAAGTTTGATTTGGAGGGAGGTATTTACTTGCTTTAGGTGTTTGATCAATAAAAATGAAATGCTTGATTTTTTAAGAACAAGATAGATGGAAAAATGTTGATAGATTATGCTTATATGGATGGTTTTCAGTTTAAGCTGATAGCTTAGGTTTCATAATGTTAGTTCATTAATGTACTACTTTCATTGCGCAAGGGCTTCTACTCTTTCTTTATTTTGAATAGCTAAAATGTACTATTTCATAATAAGGCCTCAAGCATAGTGGTTTTTTATGCACTTGTGTGTTGCTTGAGTTATATGCAATTTCAGAAAGATCTTGTTGTATATTATTGTAGATATTTAAGGAAGAATTTGTATGGGATCAAGTGATGGTATTTGATCTATTTTTCTATTAGAAAGGCTTCTTAATTTGGAATTTTGGATTATAGCTTCATAGTTGGATTTGTTATTGTGTAATGTACAGAAGTTGGAGAGTTGAGTTTTATGAACATGTGCTCTTGCTTGCTCTGGGCTCTGGGTCATTCCTTGATGGAGCCTAGTGAAGTGGGGGTCTGAAATACATTGATTTTATTAATTCTTTTTTTAAAAGTAGACTCAAGATATTTCTTTGTGAGATGGCCCCTACATTTCGTCTCAATGTGATGGAGTTACCTTTTTTGATATCTTATCTCCTCATCTAAATCATGAGCTTCTTACATATTCTAGGTGCTATAAGAGGTGAAAAATGAAAAAGTAAATTAATTTTGTTAGTAGTACTTTTGTTTTCTTAAGAAAAGGCAGTGGGAGAAAAATAGTGAAAACTGAAAAGTATAATCGAATGGGTTGAAGGAGGAAAGTGAAAATGACTCCAATAAGTTTTTTTACTAAGAGTTGTTGAATTGGCTCTCTTCTTTAAACGACCAAGCCTTCTAGCTTCACCAACAAGTTACTACCCTTACTCCCTAATTCAAGCATTATCTCTCTTCCTCCTTTTTTTTCTCTAAGATTGAAGTTCTTCTTTTCCAATTATTGATTCCTTAGAATGCGTTAATCTAGTGATGTCAACGGAGGGGCTTGTGTCATAGTTAGATCTCTATAAGAAGAATGTAGTTCCTTAGGACATGTTTTCAAGCCTTATGGATAACATCTGAGAGTCAATTGATTTAGTTTTAGTATTGTTAGCCAGAAGATTTGAATAGCTTATGAGTTGAGGGAGGATGAGGATGCATGAATGGTTGTGGGTGCGGAAGTGAAATAAATCTTCATCTCATAGCTTCTATTTAGCATGGAAAGGAGAAACAATCTTTTCTTTTATCTTGAAATGGCTACCAAGGCAATTAGTGTATGAGTTGGTTTTTATAAAGGACTTTTAATGGAAGAGGATCTTGGAGACTATAGCAATTGTGGAAGTTTGAGCATGGACAGTTGAGTTGCTTGCTCTCTCAAAGTGTGTCAGAATAAGGTGTATGATTAACAGTATTGGTTATTAGTAGAAAACTAAAAATAGGTGGATAAATCTAGCATGTATTCAACCTTTTAATTTGCAAGTTCGTTTATGCTATGTTTGGGAATGAGGATTTCATTTGAAAATATAGATTTGACTCAAAAATAGTGTTTGACAAATACTAGAATTTCAAATTCGGATTTGAGTCAAATCCACAATTGTTATTAAAATGGTTTAAAGATGAGGATTTGAGAATGACCTCTCAAACTTTGTCATTCTCAAATTCTACATTCATGATTTCATAATTGAAATCATTAATTTGAAATGAAATGCTAGTTGCCAAACACAACCTTAAGAGATTTTTGTGCTAAATAGGTGAAATATGCGCATATGTGAAGGTGTTTGCTAAGTAATAGGTATTCCACATTGTCGGTGTTGCTTTAGCAGAGAATGGTTTTGTGTGATATCCTTGAAAAAAAATTTTGTAAGCTGATTTTTGTTGAAAATTGAAATTCATTTATTAATTTACCATATTGCAGAAGTGTACATTGTAGTCTCCTGTGGTGTATACTTTCTAAAATTAGCTTATGCCGAGATAATTGTGACCTAATCTGCGCTCACCACATCATTTTGACATGGAGACATATTAAGACAGTTATCGTGATGGTGACTAAATCTACGTTTTTTAACCATTGTACAAAGACAAAATAGTGTATATTTGAGGGGTCTTTACCGAAGGATTTTGGAAACTATTATTGGCATAGGGATTCTCTGTTTACCGAAGAGTTCTTAAGGAGTATTATTTAAATGTATTGGGTCTCCTTTACAGGGTTGCTCTTTTAAACTGAAAAGATTAGGTCTATAAATTTTATTTGGCGTGCAAAAACCTTGCTGAGACGCTTAATTACGCTCTTGAAAATAAATACTTGTGAGGTTCTCAACTCGTGACGTGTGTACACAAACATATTTCTTCTTTCCATCTGGAACTGGTTGAGTTAGATTTTGATCATATTTCTTCTTTGATGTAAGACCTAATTTGTTTATTTTATATTTGACCAGAGCTGGTTACTTACTTTTTCTGGTAGAGAGGGCGAAAAAGTGCTTAGATTTCTCGGCAACTCTCTATATTATCCATCTCTTCATTTGCATTGTATATGGTGGATGGCCTTCGTCATTTACATGGTGGATCGTTAACATCACTGGACTTGCAATTATGGCACTGCTTGGTGAATATTTGTGCATAAAACGTGAACTGCGGGAGATTCCTATTACTCGTTTTCGTCCAAGTAAGCACTTAATTTTCTATATGATTTGATATAGATCTTTTCTATTCCCGGTATTTTCTTTTGTTAATACATGTGTTAAACAGCCTTGAAAAGACTAGACTGTTTATGTTCTGAAAACAAAATTGAAAATTGTCCGCTATAATATGTTAGTATTAATTGAAATTGTGCTTGTACAGATGTATGATTGACCCGAGAATCTCGTCGAGCTAGAGGAATTATTTTCGTTTTTTTTTTTTTCAAATCGTAATTGGTGACCTTGCTGTCAAGAAGATCATGGGTGGAAGCAACTATATATTGATTATGTGGTAATATTTGGCGAGGCGAGGAAGAATTGACTGTAGTACATTTTCGTGGTGCTTTTATGATTTTGATTGATTCTACATGGGAGCGGCCATTGTTTGGAGTCGAAGGCGAATATGTAGAAACATAAAGCATTGGTTGTTTCTAGGTATGCAAACCTTTCCGAAAACTTGTATAAATTCTAGCCAGCTTCCTTACACAAGCTTTACTTGTTCCAATTTTTTAAATCAAATCTGAAAAATGGATGTAGTGATTATTCAATTTCCGACATTAGAAAGAAATTTTCGTTTTGATCATTAGCGCTTTTGGCATGAACTCTTGCGTAACATTCATCCGTGTCATTGTTCGTGTGCACTCGTGTGTCGTAGGCCTCTTGGCCGCACAATCGTCCTTTATGTTCTTGCGATACACACCTATATGCAATAATTTGTTTTGTGATAGCCCAAGTCGTCTTACACTTGGATTCCACATGGTTAATTATTCAACTGGTTTTCCGAGAGAATACCTGTAAGTTCATCCTTTTGAATTTGATTCTCGATTCTGTGCCGTCTTGGACCAATGCTTCTTCCTTTCCAATTCCGGGGGTTATTCAGATTTTCATTTTTTGGCCTCTGTGTGGTCGATTACTTTACACATACGAGTATGATTGAGGAAAGTTCTTACAGATGGTATATGAGAGTATGGATGTAGTGACTATTGTCTTTTTGATTGACTTATGGTTTTTGACTTTTTTGCTGGTCAAGTGACAAAAAAAGTGTTTATTAATTATTACACTAATTTCTTTTACGTTGACTTTTGATTTTTACTCACGTTATCTCTAATAAATAACCAACAAACAATTATTTTTGTCAAACATCTCCATGATGGTTAGTCACTAGTCAACTAACAGGTTTACAAATATTTCTATCTAGTCAAATCAGTCAATAACAACTCGACAAACGAACTCTATGTTGCCTAGTTGGTAGTTGTACGTGTTCTGTCAATGTGACTTCTAATTATTATCAATGCGAACCTCACTGAGTTAAACCCGATCCGAAACTCAGAAGAAATAACTCATTGCTCAGCTCGAGATTTAACGGTTCGTTTAGTAGGTGGTATTAAACTGTGGTAATGGGAATGATAAAAAGTGTAATTTTGGTTGAAAAATTTCTTGGTTACCTTGACGGCCATGTGTGTCCAACTTCAATCATCTCATTTTCTTCATAAAATTCGTCTCAATGCATTACCATTGGAAGATATGGTAATAGGTGGTCATGAAAATTTGTAAACAAAAAGAACTTTTTTGTAATCAAAGTTTCATTACCATAGAAATGATATAGAACGTTTAATGAAATTTTACACTATAACCCATTCTCATTATCGCCATTTAGTCCCACTAACCAAACTGTAAGACTTGGTCAAGTGAATTTATTTATTTATTTTGTTATTTTAGGATTACTTTCAAGCTAATTCATTTTAATCATGATAAGTGAATAATCACCTTATGTTTAGGATAAGTTTGTTTTAGCTTAGGTGTCAAATATTAATTATTTTAGATAATCGTAATCAACTTTATTGAATAATTTCCCACTATAATATAGCACTTTACACTGTTCTGAAATTGGTGAACTATCAATTTTAGAGTTTGCATAAGCCCATTAACACTTGTGAACTGTAATAGAATATAGGTCTGTTTTCAGGCTAAATACAAAGTTTATTGATTTCGGGTTAGATTTTTCGAGTTGGATTGAAATCAGATCTCGTATTTATATTGATTTTTCAATAATTGTAAATTTAAGTCGGGTTTCGATTACAAAGTCGGATAAATTTTAAATTGTCATTTTTGGTTTGAATGTTTGGTTGAGATTCACAGTTGAATCCCATCCCATCCCATATATTTCATTCTACCAAAAGCAGATTACAAACAGACTCTTAAATCATTGCAAAATTCTGAGTGCTATTTTTACTTTTATTATTATTATTATTGGCTTACTATATCGGTTGCGATATTGTTTATGTGAAGTTGTAGATTATGCTTACAGTTTGTAATTGTGGGTCAATTAGAATTATTATTAGAATAAGAGTGCTTATAATGTGGATCTGAACCCTTCGAACTAGAGCCGTTTAAAACAGATGTAATAATCCGAAATTTCCCCTATCTTGTAATCGAACCTAATTTGACCCATCCTATGATTGCTCCCCACCAAGCATGCTTAACTGTGGAGTTCTTAGCAAATGGGCTCCCATGAAAAAAAGATGCACCTTATTGATATGAGTAATCTATCAATCCTTTTTCAAGCTAAATCTGGAGTATCACAGATACATGTCAACTATCAAGAAACTAACTCAACAAAAACCTTAAGATGATTGCAACTTGAAACCTAAAATATGTTATATACGCTATTAAATAGATCAACAAGTGTGTTAATTTATCATTGGGGTTGCTTTGAATGACTCATCTTAGAGATGAGGCAGTGTGCATGGCTGCTATTAATCAAAGAACCACCTCTCTTTTTTCTTTTTTAATAAAAAAAACTTGTGATTCTGTTTAGGGAAATAAAGAGAATTTTGGTAGGGTTGCTTTGTTTTAATATATATGCTTATATAATCAATTATAGGATTGATTGTTTTGTCTCATCTGATGATTCCTTTAGAATCTTGGTAATGGGTTTTTCCAATCTTTACCAAAAGATCTATACTCATCAACAAAAGTTCAAATAAACACTTCTCCTCCTTCACTTTTCTATGAAACATTATCTTTTTGAGAATACAATTTTCTTTTCTTGAGATCAATTATTCTTTTAATGAGGCTCATAAACTTAAATTAGAGAAAAATCACATTGTATAACATCCTATCAGTTTTGGATCAAGTATTTCGAGTTGGTTTAAAATCACATCTTGTGTCCACATTGATTTTTGCATAATTGTAAATTCATTTAAGTCGGGTGAAATCGGATTCAGGTACTAAGTCGGATAAATATTGGGTTATCTTCTTATCGAGTCTGTTTTGAATACCTCTAACGCACGTTATGAGTTTTGAACCTTGGTTACTCATGTGGAATACAATATGCTAACAAACTCATCTAAGGTAAATTTACATATCCTATCACTGTATCACCACATTGTCATTAAGCAGCTTTCGTCTAATTGGGAGTGTAGAGGTCAGATGTACGCTTTGTAATAGCAAAGAAGTGGTTTCCGACTATTATTTTAAGTGCAAAAACAATTGAAAACACTTCAAAAACTCTCCTTGAAAGAGCTTGAACTTATGGTTTACATTAGTTATTAGTTATTACATACATATATATATGCATATATTATTACTCTGCTCTACTAGATCTAAGCTAATAATGATTCCGGGTTTTATGAAGTCTAATTATAAATCCTCTTAGAGGGTGTTCAAGGTTGAGTTTTCCATGTTGTGGAAATGTCAGCTATAGCTTCTCCAACAGTCAAGTAAAGTCCTTGTGCACCAAAAGATTCTAAAGTTTTTGATTGGTGCAGTTTTTCCGTCACATTTCCTGCCGGATTTGCGAGTACAAGCTGCAACGATCTTCTTTCGAGCATCTTTCTCAGCTCGCCTAGCAGCTCGATTCCACTCGTGTCTATTGCTGACACGGCTACATGAACGATAACAAATAAGTTCATAATCTCGACAAATTTCATAGGTTACTTTTGAATCTCCAATTTTATATATAGGGGTGATTAATCCATCTAAGAGTTTGATAGGAAAAAATCCTAATACAAGCATTTTTTTTTGATATTTTTGACACACCAGGTCATGTTGGAATTAAGACTTTGACAATTAGTTGACTTTATATATCGGGATTAAGGTTTTAACAGTATTATTGTCGTTGTTTTAGAGCCAGAGATACACGAGGGCACATTGAGATGTTTAGTCGAATACCCGAGATTGAATGATTTCTTGTATAAAAAAAGTTCTATAAAAGGGCACACCAAGTTTTAAACTTACCACTCATGTCTAAGACTACACATTTCATCATGTTTTCATTGTTGGCCTTCACTCGTTCTTCCTCCTCTCGAACCCATCTTAATACCCTATAAGATCACGAGAAATATCGTTAGTAATTTGACTAAATAAATTTTCTTTCATAAGAAAGTAAAGAAATTAGATGAAACCTCTCTTGAAGATATGTCGAGTTTGCGAAGTAAATGGGAGATTCGATCGATAGGATGAGAAACGAAGGGATTCTCGTTGCTTCTCTATATCTTCCTAAGCTTTGGTAAATCTGAGTTCCGGGAATGTTTCCTAGAACGGTAGTGTTCGGTCTTGTAACATGAAGTAGAATCTTGAAAACCGATACTCCTACCTGAAATTTCAGTAATATCACAAAATATAAGGCATGATTTCCGACAAGTTAGAACCTTTTTAGACACGAAACAGAACGATTACTCACTGAAATCGCAAGCCCCAAAGGAACCGAAACGAAGAGCACACCGAAGAAGGAGCATATACAAGCTAAGAAATCGAGTTTATCGACTTTCCATAATCGGAAGGCTGCTTGATAATCGATCAAACCGATGACCGCAGTGATGATAATAGCAGCTAAGATGACAGTAGGTGTGTAATAAAATAGAGGCATTAGGAACAACAATGTAATGAGCACTGCTGCTGCCATAATTATGTTTGAAACTGCAGTTTGAGCTCCTGCATTGTAGTTTACAGCGGATCTCGAAAACGATCCTGCAAAACATAGGAAAAATCTTAAAAAATCGTCACTTTTGATTTCAGAACGCTACAAGTTGCATCGTTCTGATAACAACTACCTGCACCACTAACACCGACAATTTTTTAAAAGTTGTGTTTTAGCTTCATATAACGACTAACAACTACTTAAACTGTTGCATTGAGCATGCGCTAAGTGGTTTCCGACCAAGTGCAGTTCCGATTTACACAACTTTACCCTTGTTAGTGATCACGTGAAATCGTGAATACATTATGATCTAAAATCGAAAGACCGTCAATTGTGAATGAATTACCGGTTGTGACATAGCAAGAAGAGCAAGAACCAGCCATATTCATGAGACCAATAGCCATCATTTCTTTGTTGCCATCAACTTGGTAGTTGTTAAGTGTTGCAAATGTTCTTCCTACTGCAATTCCTTCCTACAAAAGAACATTCATATTAATTTCACAATCTCATTTTCTTTAATTAAAAAGAGAACATAGATTATACAGTCATATTTATACTCTTACGGCCTGTTTGGTAGTTAGTATTGAATAATAAGAGTGGTAACGAAAGGTCGGTGTTGTTCTGATTGGAAATCTCTTTAACAATTTTAATGTTTATATTTGTTTTCCTTCAATCATCTCATTTTCTTCACAAAAGTTATTCCAATGCAGTATCATTAAAATAGGTGGTAATGAAAAATTTGTGAATAAAAAAACTTTTTATAATCAAAGTTCCATTACCATGGGAATGACATTGTACATTTCGTGAATTTTCGCTACAAGTCATTTTCGTTACCACATTTTAATTAGTTTCGATAAGCAAACAGTCATTAACTTTGATAAAGAAACCTTACAGTGAGAGCTAGAATGCCGCTAACAATGCCGGTTTTAAGCGCAAGAGCGAGATACGAGCCATGGAAGTATAGCATATTTGTTGAAGGTGGATTGAGTCCCTTGGGCAAGTATCCGATCTAACCAAAAGACAAATATGATTTCCTCAATGTCAACATCTTTTAGGAATTATGTAATGATCGACATTTCTTCAATGTCGACATTTTATTATCCTAATATCATTAAGTGACTTCCAAAATTATATAATTATCGACACTTAAAAGAACTAAAAGTTTCTTACAATTGGGATTTGGCGAGGATTAGGTTTGACAGCAAAAACTATGATTGTAGAAAGTATAACTGATGTCAAAGGTGCAGCTGCTGATATCCAAAACAACTTGGGCCTTTTGGCACTCTGAATAAAACAGTGGAAAAAAAATAAATTAGAAAAAAAATTATATAAGAAAAATATTTGTGTTGGTGTCTCACGGTGAAACGACCTCAAAGTAAGAGTCTATATACATATTAATAATTTGTATTGTTGAGCTATTTAGACCATTAATGAGGCACGTTTCACGGTAAAACTGTCTCATACAAGAATTTGTGCGTTTATAAGCATAAAATAGAAGGTACTTGTTTATTGTAAGCACGATACATAAAACCCGAAATTTTGACTAGTAGCCCGAAAATAATATGATCCAAAATCCGGCCGTTTGTTCGACCGACTGTTTTGACATGTCTAAGTATGAGACTTACAATTTGTCTTGCTGCAAGAAGAAAGAACAGGAAACAGAAGCCCATCAAAATAGTTTGCCATGCCCACTGCGCAAAAATAAAAATGAGAATTTATTTTACTTATTTATTTGCATTATAATTAAAAATATATAAGATAAAAAAAAGAAAAAGAATAAAAAAAAGACCTCATTTTTGTACTTTAAAACAGAGGACAAAACAGGAATGATCTGCATCTGGTTAGTGAAATGGACCATCCCAAGCAAACCTTTGAGCTGTTGCAATGAGACTATGACTGCTGCCCCAGCCATGAAACCAATTAAGGTTGCTTTTGACAAGAAATCTATTACAAAACCCAACCTGCATCCAAATTTCTCTACATTTTAGAATTTTACATTTTTGGATATATTTTTTTCATAATACTTTTATTAAAACCGATCCCTTTCCTCTAGTCCTCCCTGTGAAGTGAGTACGGGTATAAATTATCCGTCACCTTATCTCACCCACATCCTGCTTTCGAGCGGGATATTGGGTATGATGATGTTAGAGTATATATATAACATATTCTGGGGCTTCAACCATCAGCTTAAGCTTTTGGTTGAGTTGGTTCCTTGACATGGTATTAGAGCCAACGTGACAAGAGGTCACGAGTTCGAATCTCAACCACCCCTCATTTAAAAGTAGAGTATTCAGGGCCTGTGTCGTATCCACACTTCTAACCCATAGTGCTCTCGTGTGAGGAGGTGTGTTAGAGTATATAACATAAATGATGATGACGATATCTATCAAAATTATTTACTTTAAAATGTCGCTTATACAACATTTTATTATTCCAATGTCGCTCCAGCATTCCACCTAAGAGAGTATTCAGGTCGAATTTACATGATCGTACTCTTAAAACTTAAAATCGGTTATCTTAATCGACTTTTTATAATAAAATATAAGTAAGAGATTCTTATAGAGGAGTTTTTAAAGTATAATTTATAGTAAAATAAAAAATAGATAAAAAAATTGCTATTAAAAATTAATTTTTTTTCCCTAATTATTTAGGCTCATCCTTTTTGGGTACAAGTCCAAATTCCTTTGTCTAAAGTTGATGGCATTTTCTACAATCACACCGCTAAATAAACTAAAGAGTATTTTTTTATTTTTAATATGATTCTTTTTGATTTAATATCCTCTAGTACCATTTTTTTTTAATTAGGGGTAAGCTACAGAATATTTAGAGAGTAAATTAATATTTTTGTAGATGGTGAGAAATATCAAATAAGTGAAAGAAAAAATCTTTACAACTTTGAACCATAAATATCAATAATTATATATGACAAGATAGAAGTTAGTTTTATGAACAAAAATTAGTTAAAATTTGTCAAAAATAGTTAGCTTATTAAGAATTTAAAAGAAACATGCCTAACTTTATATGTATGTTTTAGTTATATAGATAGATATAGATGCCCATATAGGGAAAATCTTCTATAATTACTTTACAATCTTTATACAAAATTAAATTGAAATGAAATTATCTCTACTAGGCTGACCTTAAGGTGATCACGTATAATCTTATAGTTTTAAGTGATTACTTATAATGATAAATTAAAAAAATGAGCTAATTATATGAACCAGTTTTGACAAATGTAAATTAACAAAATGTAAGATAATATAAGTGTGAGATTAAATTCATGATAATGTTTTAGACCCATAAATATTTTGTAACCATTAAATGTGAACCCACCAATTTTCTTCCCCACCCACAAGGAATATTCCCATAAAAAAATTATTAAAAAAAAGAAAACAAAAAAAAAACCTGAGAAAACCAAGAGAAGCTTGAAAAACACCAGCAAAAAAGGTAGAAGTAAAAGCAAGTTTAAGATAAAGAGTGGGTTGTTGAATAGGAGATACAACTTCACTCAACATAGTCCCCATCACTAAGGATGCTATTGAAACTGGCCCCACTGCTAAGTGCTTTGAACTCCCTAATATTGAGTACATCAATGGCGGCACAAAGCTTGAATCTGCATTTTCCCAAATACCCATTATTATAATACATTTATTATACAAATTTAAATTTCATTTTAATCGACAAACAGCTGATAGCTGATTATGGTAGTTAATTTTGAACTTGCTGACATGAGCAGCTTGTTCAAAAACAGTTTTTTCATATCAAAAAGTTGTTTCAACCAGCTAATTTACCAAACATTATTATTAGCTGGTTTGACCATCCAACTCGCTAAAATTGCTTATAACACTTTATTATTACACTAAAATTATGTAAGAAAACCTCCCTTTTAAGTTATTTTTGGTGTTTGTTAATAAAATAAAAAAAAAGTTTGATTTAGGAGGGAATTAATGTATTAATATTAATTAACTTACATAATCCAATGATTGGAGGTAAATTTGCAAGCTTTGCATAGCTAATTCCCTGCAATCCAAGTAATTCAAGATTTAGTTAATTATTTTTCATTAAAATTTGATTGAGACTTTTTTAATTCCCTGTTTGGTATTTGCATTAAATACCCACTAACAATTCTATCATAAGAACCAGAAAAACTTGATTTTTTAAAAGAAACTATTGTGGATTAAGTATCCCATGTTTTCTGTATTTTTCTAGGGAATTCTGATTCTAAGATGGAAAAAAACAATATTTTTGTGAATTTCAATAAAAATTACTGCAACCCATTTTATTATTTAATGGTATTTTTTATATTTGAAATTTTTTATAAATGCTGCAATAAAAGTTCTCGGAAAAAAATGTTGCCATGTGTTGGGCACAAGCCTTTGCAAATCACAACCTTTTTAGAAAGAGAAATAAGGGATAGAAAGATTTAAGCTGGTGATTACAAACATGTGTAAGATGTTCAATAATACAATCCGGCTGTTTGGCAGATTAGCTTATTGAACAATTTTATCGACATGAATAAGCTGTTAAGAGCAGCAGATTCAAAATCAGCTGATCACCCATTTTCCAAACACTCTCAATATATTTAAATATTAATTTAAATTTTTTATAAAAAATTAAAAAAATTATTCTTATTTTTGTACCTGAGGGATAGCAAGACTAGCAATGGTAAGACCAGAGATAAGATCAGACCTAAAAAGTTTAAGATTATAATTTGGACCCCAATGAAAAACAGGGAAGAAAAATTGAAGGGAAAGAACAAATTTTTTAAGCCATGTTTGGTTTTTAAACTTATGAAGTGGGTTATCAGGGAAGAAAATTTCAGAAAGTCGGTGTTTTAGCTTATGTAAAGTAGTTGTTTTAGGAGGTAGGCAAACACGGTGTATTTCTGTAGGGGAAGAAGTATTATTAGTGTTAGGTAATTGTAACATTGTTTGTGTTGTGTTTGGAATTATATTGATTGTAGTTTCAAAACATGCATGATTATGAGTTGAGAAATCTTCTACTCTATTTGAGTTTACTCCCATTTTTAAGAGCAAATTGTGAGGATTTTAGGGTTTTTTTTTGTGTTAGTTTGGAGAGTTTAGGTGTTGTTTGGTTTGGGAAATGAGGGAAATGGAGGTCAAATTTATAGGGGTGGTCTTGAGGAGGTTTAAGGTTTGGTTTGCTTCATGGGTATTTTGGGAATTATATTTTTTTTAGTACTATATCATATTTCTTCCGTTCTGAAATATTTGTTATATTTTGGTTATTAACATTATTCATCGTTCAAGCTTATTTTATATATTACGGTTAATGTTTAAGAAAAAAAGTATATAATAATATAGTCAAGATTGATCTTTTTTGAACGGTCTAATCGTATATTTACATGACATTAACTTATTATAATTTTTAGAAGTGTAGGGTTCAATATATAAATGATCAAAATAGCACATTGAATTTCGTAAAAAGTCAAATGTATCAAGTATATATATGTTGGAGTATATGTGTAAATTATAATTTCTTTTTATCTAACAGATTGCTACACTTTTTATTTTAGTCTAATTTTTTAATGTTGTAATTTTTTTAGCGTTTTCTCAACTTTCTCTAATATGTTTCTCTCAATTTTAATGTTATCCACATAAAATAGTGGTGACTATTAATTTTTGATATATGTACTAATTATTAGTGTTTTAATCCCTAAATATTTTTAAAAAATAAAGGTAGTGGACCTATAAGGCTTGTGCAAGATTTTTGCCACAACATGCTTAAAGTAGGAAAAGTTATACTAAATGTTTTCTTTGGCTACATGTAGAGTCGGCAAAAGGGTGTTTAAGTTGTGTTCGGTTCATATTAATTTTGTTAGGGTCATATTCTCATCTTATTGAGTTGCATGGAAGTAGTGACGCTATTTAATTAGGGTGGAAGCTTTAGTGACGCATCATGAATTATTTTTTTAATAGTAATTAATAAAATAATATACTAATCAAACTATTTCAATAAATATTGAAGGGTGCAAATAAAATGTTAAGCATTAATTGAATATGTAAGGCCTAAGGGAATCGGACTCTAAATGCTCTCATATTAATTCATCATTGATGGAAGAAGCCATTTGTTGAAATTTTATCAAATATTATAATATATATATATATATATATATATATATATATATATATATATATATATATATATATATATATATATATATATATATATATATATATATATATATATATATATATATATATACACATACACGAGAGAGAGAGAGATAGCTGATTTAGTGATAAACCTAATGATATATATATATATATATATATATATATATATATATATATATATATATATATATATATATATATATATATATATATATATATATATATATATATATATATATATATATATATATATATATATATATATATATATATATATATATATATATATATACACACATACACGAGAGAGAGAGATAGCTGATTTAGTGATAAACCTAATGATATATTTATAAATTATATACATGTAAGAGCGGTCTAGTATGGACCCATAGCAAAATATTAAAAGGAACCTTCTAATTTTAAGGCGTAAGAAAGAATATAATACTTCTTTTATTAATTTTGTTGCTAAATTAACAATTTTATATTATTTAACAAAAAAATTGTTAATTACTTTATTAAGATCTAATTCAAGTTGATATCAACTTGGTATATGAAAACAAATTATTTGGACCCTATAAGAAATTACTCTTCCATCTCAAATATACTTGGTCCACTTGCTTTTGGCACGAATAATAATAAGTTGAGTAAATGGATTAGAGTAGTGAGATATTTCAAAATAAGAGAAATAACATAAATTGTAAAAGTAATTGGTACCTAAAATAAAAATGTAACAAATACTAAGAAACAAACCAAAATAAAAATAAGACAAATTGAGTGGATTAAATTAAAAGTTTTTAAAAAGGATTGTCCAATGCTAATGATGTTGTAATAAGAAAAAAGTCTATTTGACTTATTTAATGGTACTATTAAAAAAATATGGGGATTAGGTTTCTTCGTAAAAATTAGTTGTACGATGAAAGACTTGGTTTTGGTATGGAAAGATTGTGTATGTAAAAGACCAAATGACGAAAATGGTTTATAATGACAAGATAGTAGTAAAGCACTTTTGAATTTCTTGAATTAAGTTTGATATACTAATCTTTTGAGTATTAGTTTTAGGGCGTGTGAAAAATTGTTAATAACTAACTAATCACTTATTGGATGAAAAATTTAATTAATTGATTTGATCGACTTATTTTAATACTATACGTTGATGGGTAACTTGTAGATTAATTAATTTAACAATAAATTCTTTCAAATAAAACTTAAAAATTCAAATATAATAGATAAGATCGAGGGTAAAAAAAGGGAAAATGACATTAAAAACTAACAACTATGAGCGGTTTGAATATAAAACTCTTAACAATTGATTAATATTTAAAACTCTCAACTTTAGGCCCATATTAAATTTAAAGTCCAAGATAACTTATAACCGAATAAATTAGTTTTAGTAGAGAAGTGGTGAGACCCAATTATATTTATTAATCACCTCACCCCTTTGACCTTACACGACCTTTCACATACCCTTTCATTTTAACAAAATGTTAACTAGTTAAACAGGTTTTGAAATTATATCAGTGCTTTAAAATTAAAATGGGTTTAAAGTTGAGAGTTTTGAATAATAATCAATAGTTGAGAGTTTTAAATTTAAACCGCGAATAGTTCAGAGTTTTAAAAGTAGTTTTAAAAAAAAATGGTGCACAGAATATAATTAAGAATAATATTTAACATGTAAAATGATCGAGAACAAAAAGTCGTCTGACCGCATAGCGCAGTGGATTAGCGCGTTTGACTTCGGATCAAAAGGTCGTGGGTTCGACTCCCACTGTGGTCGCTTTTTTAGTTGCAGGTAATTTCTCTCGCTTACCTCTGGAGCTGAGGGCTTCTTGACCACACTCTCCTCTATTAGTATGAGTTATCGTCTTTTTTTCCTCCTTAAATTCTAATCATAATTTTCTATAAGTAGGATATACTAGGTATAAATTTGAATTTGTTCTTAAGAAATAAACTATAGCTTAAACAATTTATTATTCATCTTCTTCACTATAGCTAACCATCAACAAATTCCAAATTCTTTATACTTTGTTAATTAGTAGTTGGCAAGGGTGTCGTTACCTTTGATAAAGATTACTTTTATTTTAAATATTCGCATAAAATCAAAAAATTTGTACAAGCAAAAGATAATAGAGAATTAATTTTTTCTATAAATTATCTCAAAAAAAAAATTTTTCTATAAATAGTTAAAACCGATCTTTTATCACATAAGTAAAAGGAAAAACTTTCGACCATCAAGTTAACTAACCATGATTCTCAATTTTGAATACAATTCTGGACGACTAAAACTCTAACTAATAACTATCGGTTTTTATTTTAAATTTTACTATAAAGTCATTTAATGACACTTTATTTGACCTTATTAGTGACACAAGTAATTATTATTACGATAGTCTATAGTGTCATTTATGATAAATGTCACAAAATCCTAAAATGTTACGAAAAGTAATTTTAGTATAATTATTTATTATACAACTAAAGAGTCTAATAAAAGTCATTAACTTCATTATATATATTATTAGGAATTTGAATAAGTAACATTTAAATTAAATATTAGCTAAATATATTATCAAGGAATCAACTCAACCAAAAGCTTAAGCTAATGGTTGAGGCTCCGGAATATGTTATATACTCTAACATGCCCCCTCACACGAGAGCCCTTTGGGCTAGAAGTGTGGATGCAACACAGGCTCTCCTCATACCTGGTGCTAAATATTCCACTTAAATGAGGGGTGGTTGAGATTCGAATCCGTGACCTCTTGTCATGTTAGCTCTGATACCATGTCAAAGAACCAACTCAACCAAAAGCTTAAGCTGATGGTTGAGGCGTCAGAATATGTTATATACTCTAACATATATCCCACTAAAAGCAAATTATAGTGAGAGTTGAATATTTCGTTAAGGTGCATGGAAAATTGTTGAGTGCGACTTGTAATCAATTCATGTTGTGTACTTCAGGTAGATGATGGTGTGGAGGAAAGTGTGCAATTGCAAACATTGTTTAAAACAAGTAGATGCAATCTAGAAGCAAGTAACTGTAGCCACTAGCAAAAATCTTGTTTTATAAAGGAAATTATAATCTCTATTTTCTTGTTTAGCTAATCATTTATAGATCATATTCAATTAAATTAAATTTAAATTAGCCCAAATTAGCTTAATTGCTATCACATTTGACTATTTTGTCAATTTAATTATAACGTGTTTATTAAATCAGTTTAATTGTTATTAAGTCGTACCAAAACATACCTCTTGTTAGCTAGAACTATTGCTATTTTTGATAATGTCAATTAATTTTAAAATAAAAACTCATTTAAAATTATATCTTACTCCCTCCGTTCCTTTATGTTCTTCCACCTTACTATAACGGGTAGTTTCAAAAGTTCTTCCACTTTAGAATACTTTCTATTTTTGGAAAGTTTTCATCTCACTTTTATCCCTTAAAACCCCACTTTCCTTACTTCACACTACTATTTAATTATTTTCTCTCTCATACTTCCAATATAATCATTACTTTACACCACTATTTAATTATTTTTTTCTCTCATAATTCCAATACAATCATTAATTCCCACTACTATATAATTAAAATAATACCCACTACTACCAAAGATTCCATTTTTCTTAATCTTTGTGAAAAACCCAAATAGGAAGATCAAATAGGAACGGAGGGAGTATCAAACTAAACTTTCCTCCATAACAATAATCTAATCATTATTTTCATAACAAGAATATTCTTTAATGCATTTTTCTTATAGTTAATCTCATCCAAATTATGAAATTGCATGATATTAATAGAAGACTTATCATAATAAAGCATTGAGCAAATATTTTACTCATTAAAATTGAGCAATCTTATAAGAGAATATTTAGAAGTATATAACTTTTTTTAGCAATCCCATATTATTTTATTATATTTTTTGTTATATCTTTGAGAGTCAGCCCATGTTTTGACACATTTCAATTCGATATTATAAATTTAATAGAGTATAAAGTCTGTATTAATTGCCTGGAAGCTGGGTTGACATTGTTATGCATTTTGACACGTGTAGCATCCTTAATTTATTCTCCTTTGTCCCATCAAATTTACCCCATAGACATTAATAAGTAAACTAAAAAAACATGGATTTATACTAATATATTTTTCTTAGAGTATATAACATATTTTGGACCTTCAACCATCAGCTTAAACTTTTGGTTGGGTTGGTTTCTTGATCTGGTATCAGAGCCAACGTGACAAAAGGTCACATATTCGAATTTCAACCACCCCTTCTTTAAGTGGATTAATATTCAGTACTTATGGGCATCCACACCTCTAGCCTAATGGGCTCTCGTGTGAGGAGCCGTGTTAGAGTATATAAAATATCTTGGGGCCTCAACCATCAGCTTAAGCTTTTGGTTGAATTGGATTCTTGACAATTTTATAGAGAAATAGAAGAAATGTGTGGATGTGATGATCGAAAAACAGTTAAATATGTGACAAAATAAAAATGAAACAAATTTATTCAGATGAATTATAAAAAAATGTTGATAAATTTCGTGTGATAAAGGGAGTATGATCACTAGAGTAATTAGTGTTCAACAATCGATGTTGATAAAAAATTTGATCCGAAACATATAATTCGAAATTGACCTCTATAACCCGAATGAAAATTCTAGCCGTTGGGCATCGAAAAAATGAAATAAAGAAAGTGCGGAATATAATGATGAAATAGTTAGCAAGAATTTATGCTATTTCGAATTTTCGGTTATCAGGTACTAGTATTTGATTCAATGAACTTCGTTCATTTGAGCAAGGTAAAGCTTGGAGCCTGCTACTTTAAATTTTAGTTTACATTTGGTATTTAAAAAGGTGATGATGAATATGTTTGGCGTGTTTTTTTGCTAGAAATTCATATACGTAAAGGTCCCTTTTGCACTTATCTTTTTTTTTAAAATAAATATTCTATAGTGTTCATTTACATCTGGTTTTTAGGGCCGGCCCTAAGGGTGAGCAAGAGGGGTCGTCGCCCAGGGTCCCATGTCAAAAAAGCAAAATTAATAGTTGTAAAAGGTTTATATAGTTATTAATTACAAAGGAAAAGGCCCCAATACACCATTTCGCCCAGGGCCCTAATATAGGGCCGGCACTACTGGTTCTCTATGGCTTTTTGATAAGTGGTATTAAATACTGAGTAATACTTCCTCCGTTCCATAATACTTGCTACTGACAGTGATATTTTTCCACATAATATGTCACACTCAGTAGCAAATATTATGAAACAAAGGAAATATATTTAATAAATATTTGTAGAATAGTAATTAAAGAAATGAGAATAAATTTTCTTTCTAATATCACTAGCGCCTTAAAATAGTTATTACACTGAAATTATAATCATACGCATATAGTCATTAGAAATTTTATTTAATACGTTTCAATGTATTTTTTTATAATGTTAAACTTTTATATTTTTTAATTATATAATAATTAAAATTAAATAATATATTAAATAGTGTGAAAATAAAATATATAAAAATAATTTTGTGCATGTGAAGTACTACTCGACTTTCCGAGAAAATTGATTCTAGAAATTTTTATTTTTTTACCATTATATGGAATACTATTTTTTGCCTTGTTTTTACTAGACGAACGTTATTAACTTATTGGTAATTTTTCAATCTTAATGTCATACTCCTAATAATTAGTAAAATATTTGTGATCAACGCACATTATATATTGGTTTAGTAATTGAAAATTTTATGATCATAGATTAGTTTAATAGTTGAAATTTTTCGAATCCCTTCAAGAATTGAGAATCGTGATAGGAGTTCAATTCACACTAATTATAAAAAAATAGAATAACTACAAACACTATAACAAATTTAACTGTTTGCGACAATAAATTTAGTGACATTAAAAAAATGCCACTGATGTATATTTTTACTGTAATAATTATTGTTTTTATTTCACTATAAAATGATTTAGCGACACTTTATATGATTTTTAGTGGCATATGTAATTGTTACTATAGTCTATATTCTATAGTGACATTTGTGAGAAATGTTACTAGATCCTATGTTGCAAAAAACTTTAGTGTAATATTATATTATGCTGCTAAAGGGTCAAATAAATATCACTAAATCCTCGATCTATATATACTGATAAAAATATGAAGTTATGACATTTAAATTAAATATCGCTAAATATATCTTACTAAAGCAAACGAAAAGAATGCTTACGTATAAAATGCAAGAAAATAATTTAAATTTATTGTGATATGTTTTCTACAAAGTTCAATCCTCATATGAATGTCCTAACTAAGAGGTACAAACGAATTAAGTATACATGCTGATCCGACCGGGTGTACCCATTATTAAGAACCACTCAAATCCCAAATCTCAATGGTTCACCTTATTTTCTTATGTCACTTGCGACATATTATAGCCATTATAACACATGTCTTCCTCACACGTAATAATAATAATAATGATATATTATACTCCTTTTAATTCACCACTAAGTTTTCATTTGTTTTTTGACATTATTTACTTTAAATTTGTATTTTATTATTAATCTATAAGTTCAAACATAATCAAGTGAGATCTTGTTTGATTCGTCTCAATGCAAGGATTATTTATATCAAGTTTTCATAATTTAATTATACACAATTAGAGATATTAACAACTAAATAAGTATATTGGATGATAGAGTGTTAAAATAAATGGGACTTTAGTGGTGAATCGGAGGAAGTATCTGTATAATTTTATTGCTTGATCTGTTGGTGTTTAGTGTGTAGCCAGTAGCCACCCAAAAGTGTCCTCAAGGAAAAGTTTGGTGTGAGGGGACAGTTGAAAAATAGAAGGTTACGTTGATGCTTTTAGTCTCTTGCTAACGTATAATATTGGACGATCATCATTTACTAATTACTACCCCTCAAGCAGCAACCATGTCTCTTGTTTTCAGCTTTCATATACATCATCATCATAAATAAATATACTAATTTAAAAACAATTATGACAAGTGTTACTATTTTAAAATCATTTTGCCAAATGTCACTCTAATAGTGTTAGGTTGTTGTTTTGGAACTCATCTCTTCATCTTCCCTAATGCAATCTAAATTGTCAATAAAGAATTTTATTTAAAGTGGTTTTATTGACATAAACTCTACAAATTCATATTCATACAAATATTAAAAATGTTGTTTTCAGCTAAATAAGAATTATCATGTCTTATCATGCAATGGTGAAAGATTTCATATAAGGATTTTGTTGAATTTTGTAAAAGGTCCTACATGTTATTAGCCAAAACAATTTATAAAACTAAAAGTAAACCTACAACGTGCATTGCACGGGTATAATCCTAGTATATATATAATAGTCAACCATGTAGTAAACATATATTTGAGTATATATATATATACATACTTTCTTCGTTCCGAAATACTTGCTACATTATGTTTTTGGGCACTATTCATCGCTTAAACTTATTTTATATATTGCGACTATGTAATTAATAATATAGTCAATTGAGATCTTGTTTGAATCGTTTAATCGCATACTTTCATTATATAAACTTTTTATAATTTTTAAATATGTATATTTCGACACATAAATAAATAAAATAGTACATTCGGTTGCATAAAAAAATTAAATGTAGCACAATCTAAAAACGTAAATGGGTGAATAAGAGGGAGTATATAATTCTCGACACCAAAGCCAACAATTTGAATTGGGATAGGATCCATATAGTCGACACTCAACAATGTCAACAATGATATACTAGAGCCCTAATTTTACACGATTGGGGTCTCTTACATGAACTAATACATCAGTTCTAAAAATTATCTGATTTTAGGTTCATGATTATGAAATATGACTTAGTTTTACTAAGCCATCATCATTATACTCAGTGTATCCCGCTCAATTGTCACTAATAAATCTCTCAACCCCCCGCCCCCCTTTATTGGGTCGTCTTTGCTATATTAAACTTTTATGTTGTATTTTAATAAATCTAAAATTAGAAAAATCTGAATAATAATTTGTGGTAGATCTTACCGGTATGTTAGGCAATTAACACAAATCAAGTTTTAATAATACTTTTTAGCTAGGTACCATACTCATCAATAAAACAAAATAAATAAAAATATTTTAATTAAAAAGGGCATTAAAAAGATGGGTCTAGTGTGCATTTTGATTTAGCAAAGATTAAAAGGCCTACCATAGTCAAAGATACATGACTTATTAGGCTCCATTAGTTGGGGCGAGATGATTGTTTAGTAGTAAATCAAGTAGGAGTATTAATTGTACAAGAATAACACAAATAACGGTTTATTACCTTTCTACTTTTAGGCTTTAGCTTTTTTATTTTTTTTTACGTAATAAACTAAGAAAAGGTTTTGGCTAAATTAAAATCTATTTTAGAAAATGTAATTATTTTGAGTCAAGATTCGATTATTAAATTTGGAGATTGTATTCTATGGTAAGCTAGAGAATCGCTACTGAAGAAATGAAGGGGGAAATAATTATTCTTGTAGATTCCTATTACAAAGAAGAAAGAAAAAAAATATTCAACTACTAGACCAGCAAAAAATTTAACTGGAGTATAAAATGTTATATTTTCCTTATAAATGTGATTGAGAAAAAAAATTAATCACCTTACTTTAATGTATATATTTTACAATCCTAATTATATAGTATTATATTAAATTTTTAAATTCTCATATTCTCTTCAATTTTGGAAAATGTATATTGCGTGGCCCACAAATATGTGTTCATATTAGGTTTTCTAACACAAATATCTGGATGAATAACATACTGTAGATATTGATCAATGAAAGTCGCTTCATTCTTGAGAAAATTTTAGAGCACATTCTGTATGAGATTGTCTTATTACAAGCTTAAATAATTAATTGATCACGTTAAATTATAAGTAATTATTTTAAAATTATAAATGATTAATCTAACCTATAAAAAGTAATCACTACAAAACTTTAAAGAACTTTAAGTAATCACTTTAAAAAACTAAATGTACATACATAATATTGGACTAGTCCAATATATATAGGATAGAATAATATAATTTGTGATTTAGTAAATATTTAGATTCTAGTAAATATTTTTTAATTATCTTGTTTCCTAAAAGTTGATGATACACTTTGTATTTAAGTTGATTGAATTTAATGAGGATGCATGACAAGCAAATTAATTCCAATTAAATAGTCTCGTCGTAAGACCGTCTGATTTTGAGAGTTTTTGTAAGTATTACTAATACCAATTATTTGATTTAAAGTAATTACTCCCTAATTCGAGTGTTGGTACTTTTGGTCAATAAAAAATGGATCCTTTTTACCTAATTGAACTGCATTTATCCACTCACTACTATATACGTCATGACAAGGATATTATACTATTATTATTATTATTATTATTATTAATTATTAATTAATTATAATTATGCAAGTTAACTCCTAACATTATGTCCCCTTTTAGTGTTGCATATATGAGATAATATCTCAATTGTCCAAATATAGATGATCAAATGTTGAAGAAGATATGTAGGAAGATTTGAGACTTGAAAAAAGAATCAAGATTTGATTTTCACTTAATTGTGTATAATGTACATCCAATTTTTTTGATTTTTGACGCTATTCATCATTCATTTTAAATTTTATTATTCATAATTTATAAGTTAAAGCATAGTCAAATGAGATTTTGAATTATTCCTCTCAACATAAGATTTATTAATATTTAAGTTTTATAATTTTTATTATGTACAATTAGAGAGATTAGGGTACTATTAATGCATTGACAAATATAATACCCAAAACAAATAGGGCATTTAAAAAGAAACTGATAAAATACATGAAAAAGGATTTTTGTGAAAAAATATTTATCATCAAATTGAAACAATTTAGAAAATGGGTCTGGGTAACCCAAATAAGAAGGAGAAGAAGTAGTCCACTCATAAACCCAAATAAGGTTCACTACCAAAACCAATTGGTGATAGTAAGAGTTACTCCTTGAGTTTATAAAGTGATGCATACTCTTTTCTTTTTCCTGTGGGAGCACAACTCACATGTGGGTAACATATGGGCACTTCAACACCAATTACACTCTGTGAACTTATGTACACAAAGATCATCATCATAGATGAAAAATCAAGCTAATCTTGACAAATTAAAGTTAGAGAAAGCTACTTATATATATTCATCTTTTCCTTTGAGTTTACTTTATTACTCACTTTAACCTGTCCACCCAAATTTATAAATCACCATAGTATCTTATATAATTCTCAATTATACATTTTGTATGTTCATTTCATCTACACATTTAAAACTATTTTATCGTATACTCTTCAAATCTTAAAAACATTTTACAGAAATAAGAATTTATACGAGTCGCAAATTTAAGAGAACGGAGGAGAACATACATCAACTCATTGGTTCATTCCTTTTGCTGAACAAGTTATAAGTATGGTTGGATATTCCAAATTATGCTAAGGCTATACCAAGACATATTAAATATTATGTGGTGAATAAGTAAGTAGCAGTAGTAAGTTGGAAATGATTTTGTTGTGAAACAGAAAAAGAAAAATTCATGTTTGGACGGTTAAAATTCATGGGTAATCTTTTGGTTGTCAATACAAGAATAAATGGGCATTCTAGTCAAAAGTTTCAACTTATTAAACTTCACTATATTTGCGTTCAGCCAATTTGACAGGAAGAACCAATCATGATGTAATGCCAAAGAATATCTTCTAATTGACTTTCACACTTGCAACAATAGACTGAATCTTACCCAAAACAAAACTTATTATTATTATTATTATTATTATTATTATTATTATTATTATTATTATTATTATTATTATTATTATAATTAATTATTAATATTATTATTATTATTAGGGTGTGTATTCTGCAAAAGGCTTATAGCTTTTATTAGATTTATACTATTCAAATAAGACGATTCTGTTTGGGGTGTGCATTTAGGTTTGGGTTCGACCCCTACTACACGCATATATCAATTAAGGGGTTTCTTGATTGCACGCATCTATCTTTACTCCCTCATAGAGAAACGAGTATAATTTGTTCGCATCTTTCAGGAAAATAACCCCCGAACCCTACCTTGTGTGGGATACTAGAAGTGTTGTCCTTTACCTTTTTACCTTTTAAATAAGTCGATTCTGTAAGATGATTGGTAAAAACAGATATATTCGCACAATGATTGTTCCTCAATCCGCAAAATGTATTTGGTGGAGGTTAAATTTATAAAAATTTTACATTATAGTTAAATTTATTCCGGAATTATATTTCATTAACTACATAGTTAGAATTACACTAATGAAATACTACTTGTAAAGTTGTAATGTTTGATCATACACTATCAAGTTTAAAGTTTTCCCCTTTGATGAAGCTCACTCATTTAAT
This sequence comes from Amaranthus palmeri, assembly GCA_019776075.1. Lineage (NCBI taxonomy): Eukaryota > Viridiplantae > Streptophyta > Magnoliopsida > Caryophyllales > Amaranthaceae > Amaranthus > Amaranthus palmeri. Next base: position 1,071,512 of record JAAKBH010000285.1, on the reverse strand, counting down.
ACAATAAGAACTCTCTAGGGTCTCACTGCAGAGCCGTCTTGGAAAATTTGGGGGCCCTGTGCTAAATTTATTGTGTGTCTTATTTATAGTAAATATAATATATTTTATCAATAAATTTAAGATATTTCTTTTTTTATTAACTTTTTTATATACGGGAGAAAAAGGGGCCCTGTGCGATCGATCACCTCGCACACCCTCAAAGACCCCTCTGGATCTCAACTCTCAGCCTCTCTTTTCCCTTGTATTAGCCTATCTTCCCTTATGTTTAAACTTGATTGTCTCGTTCAAGCCATCATATCCAAGATCCTCTCCTTCAAGGCATGATCCAAATAATCTTGTTGTGCACCTTCTTGCTTTGATCATGGCACTTATTACCTGTTCGAGGCACACTTTATGCATTCCTATCTTCTTATTCTTTATTTTTGTATCACTATGGCACATTAAAACCAAAAGTGCTTGTGGCTCAATAGATAGAGCATCTGTATGTGGAGCAGAAGATTTGGGGTTCGACCCCTACTAGGCCCAGGTATCAATTGGTGGGTTTCTTGACTGCGCGTATCTCTCTTTACTCCCTCCTTGGTGGTATGGGTATGATTTGTCCGCACCTTTCAAGAAAAAGAAAACTCCCACTCGGACCCTGCCTTGTGCGAAATACCGAAAATGTCCTTTATCTTTTTATGGCACATCAAAGACTTTCTGTTATTGCTTCCTAGAATAAGACTCAACTTTAGTACACTCAATTATCCCTTTGCATCCTTATTATTGCTCGCAACATATTGTCTCATTTAGTGATAACCATCAACTCAAATCATAGAGAATTTGACACTAATTGCACTAACTAACAGAATAAATGTAACATATTTTATTAGTGATCAAGTTCAACCAATATAATTGATACATGTGATTTAATTGTATATACTTGTGTTCTCCAACATCTTTTGAAATATTTTTTATTAGAAAAAAAAAGGAACATTATATATTTATATTAGTTGGATCATTAGCTAATTACCAATATAGTTAAGGTATGTGATCTATATTTGTGTACTCAAACATCTTTAAAAATATAAAAGTATGTACTATATTATGTGATTATTGAATTTTTTTTAATTCTTAAATACAAATATCTTTCTACTTAACTTTTTTTAATTATTTATAAAATTTCTTAGTTTGCTTTCAATACATATAAAGGTTATATAATTCAAAATATTCCTAGTCGTCTTTTCTTTGTTTTTTGGAATGATAATTTTAAATAGTCTTTTTCAATCAAAAGTTGAGACAATTAACTTTGCGAAATTTGACCATCAAAATCAACTAGTATAAGTGTATAACATTGGGTCATCTTATTAAGTTTATCACATTTATTATTTTGGATATAATAATTTTTAAACTCAAAATATTAAAGATTATAGTTTACTATATGTAATTCCAAGTATTAAGATAGAAAAAAATAATCATGAATTTTGATAATTTTTTATTTTTATGTCAAAAAATAATTTTTATCAATCATATCTGTAAAAATTCTCTAGTCTACTCCTAAATAAAAAAATCAATATCAAATCAAGAAGGAAGAATCATATGTACGCGGCGACGGGTCTTGGGGCTTCCATGTAGCAAAACTATAGATGAAAAAGACTCCATTATCGTTTATACAAGTTGGTATTTAGGTTATGGGACACCCACAAAGAGAGAACCAGATTCAATCAAAATATAATTGTGAAGGATCCAACTGTTTTCTCCTCTAGGTTAAAGGGAATGTTCTTGTTTTTATTTGTGATCATAAATAAATGAAATATGTACATTTGTCACAATTTCATTGGGAGTTTTTTTTATTTCTTTTAGCATGGTTAGCATTAATTTTAAGCTTATTTTTTACTTATAGCTTAGTAGGAATTGATTCTTCTCCTTTTTTGTATGTTGAATTTGAGTATGTGTTTTGCTATAAGTTTGACAAGTTAATAATCACTAGCTTTTGAACAAATTTAATGGACTAAAGTCTTAGAATAATGAGTTGTGCTACTTCATACACATCAAAAGGTATTATAATTGATTTGTTCCTTTCATTACAATATTAAAAAAAAATTAAAATGTGATGTGTTTATTAACTGTTATAGTGGTCTTGTTTTGGTAAATGGCTTTGACCAGATTGTTGATTGGTCAAACACTTATTTATTTATATGTATGTATGTATGTATGTTTTGGTGAATGGCTTTGACCAGATTGTTGATTGGTCAAACACTTATTTATTCAAAAAGGATTGTTGTAATTTGTAAAAAAATATGCAATGCAAGATAAAGGAAGCCAAGATGGGTTTATAAAGTCAACGCCCAAACTTATGACTTATAAGTAGATATATATGTAATATGCTCAACAAACACTTTATTACAATATTATTATTTGAAAATGAAAAATACTCGTATATTTTAAAAGGAAAACTATAATTTGAAAGATCACAAATTCTTACTTGAGATCGTCTTTACAAAAGACGTCTTAAGATTGGGCCAATCCAATGTTTAAATTTAGAAAAAAATAACTATATTTACTAAAAATAGAAAGTAGGTTGCTTTTGAGAGCCGTCTTTAGAAAAGACGGTCTCTCAAGAGATTACGTGTTTGAAGATAGTGCACATCCAATTATTTAGTGAATGTTGTACTCTATGATGTCTAGCTATTTCATTGGGCCCATAAACAATACCTCCCTTTGAACATGGCTGAATCAATTGAACTGTACCGACCATATCTTCATTTTCCATTATCTACTTTAGGAAAATTTATCAGCAGATATTTAAAGTGATGAAGAATATTGTGAGGTAAAATATTTATAATCGGTTAGGGTAGCTGTTTGGAGCCCCTCTTCTTTAAATTCAGCTATAACATCAAATGATAGTACGTCTTTCGTTTTCATATGTTCTTCTCAAATAGAAATTATGAATTATGATTATCTCATAGGCATATCTGGGCATTTCCAATTTTAATCTTAAAGGTATCAATTTTGACATTAAAAGTATCAATTTTCAAAATTAATACCTTTTAAAATTCGAAATTGATAAATGTCCAGAAAATGGAAATGTTGTTACACGCACGTATTGGGTCGGCCCAAATTGACGGTCTCATAATAAGACCATCACGTCCAAGTTTTTATGAGAAATAATTAATGTCGAAATTATTACTCTATCTCCTACACATTTCGATTAAGTGTTTTCCGGATTAGATTGTTATAATATGGAGTTATTAGGGTCCTGTTCAAAGTCAACGGCGCATTTAGAAAATTTTTCGAATGGGTCAAATTATAATAGTTAAAAAATAATTGGGTTATTTTGCGTCTTTCATTAATTAGTAGCAAAAATATGTACTTTCTATTCCTACTAAATGTAAATGTATGGATTGCACAACGTCATGTACTAGTTAATTTTTATATCACTACTTAAATATAACTAAAAATTATAAAAAATTAATATTATTAAAATTTACATTTATATGAATTAAATAAAATACAAATTTTGAATATTTTAATTAGAATATACAACAAGTTAGAAGCAAAAGAAAGTAATTTTTCGGTAAAAGTTGAGAATCAAACTCCAATGTTAAGCGTAAAAGAGAAAGTCTCTAACGACTATCCAACGGATTTCAAATAGCAACTTGTACAAAAGTAGCTTATTCATATCAATAAGATGTTTCAGCTAACTAGTTCACCAAACACTAGCATTAGCTAGTTCATCAAATACACTAAAATGCTCGATAAGCTAATTTACCAAATACCTGTCTAACTCTAACCTATGATTCTCTCAAGAACGTAATTTTATTCACACTTATAATAAGAGATATGAATCTCAAATAAAATTTTTTCATAGTTAGTGTTACTAATACTTTCCCCTAATTAAAGCATTCTAATAACCATAATTAGCAATAATAATAATCCTTAATGGATTATTAGAATGTGGATGATGTCATGTATTTTCCTAGAATTGTAGCTAACACAAGAGATATATACATTGCGTAAAGTAGCTTGATTTGTTGCACAACTCCGGCATGAACTCGTGGATCATGGTAAAAGCTTTTTAGAGGACATGGATATGCTACGAATATACCATTACCTATTCATAATATTTCCCCTATTCATGTGCACCTCTCTATTCATCTTTCTCCTCTACATTCAAAAAAAAAAAAAAAAACCCTTCTACTCTACTTTTTCATGACAAATGTACTTCCTTCGTTCTGAAATACTTGCTATATTTTGTTTTTGGCACTATTCATCGTTTAAGCTTATTTTATATATTGCGGTTAATATGTAAGTAATAATATAGTCAAGTGGCCTGGATTTTGTTTGAATCATCTAATCGCATACTTTCATAATATAAATTTTTTATAATTTTTAAATGTGTATAATTCGATATATAAATAAACAATATAGTACATTGGATTATGTAAAAAAGTTAAATATAACAAATATTATGAAACGGAAGAAGTAACATTTAAAATTTCACTCATAAGTCATAACCTAATAGTCTTCCACTATTTTTCTAGAGTGCGAGCAAGTACAATGAAAATCAAATGTGATATTTTTGGTTATCCTAAAAAGTACTCCATACATATTTTCAATTCAAGTCTTAACTTCTTATAAATATAATTTAATATCTATAATTTTCTATAAATTGCCTTAACTTAAAGTATATTATGGATATCTCAAAAAAAAAAAAAAGTATATTATGGTTGTTTGACAAATTAGTTTATTGAGCCGTTTTAGCTTATTTTAATGTAACTAAAGGATTAGGTGGTCAAACCAGCTAATGCTAGTGTTTAGTAAATTAGTTGGTTGAAACAGTTTATTCATATGAATAAGCTGTTTTTGAACAAGCTGCTCATAGCAGCGGGTTCAAAATCAGCTAGTCAAACCAGTTAATATATAGTCAAATCAGCCATTATAATTAGCTATGAGTTACCAGCTATCAGTTGTTTGTCAAACACCCACATTACCTTCATCACAAGTGTGCCCAAGCAAATGAGACAACTAAATTGGTTCAAAGAGAGTATATATTTGGAGACAACCATTGAATAGGACTCCTAGCTAGTGTTGATTAGTCAATTCCAATTTCTGTGATCTTAATGCAATGAAAATCATAGAAAAATTAAGTATATGCGTTATATTGATGATAATACAACAATTAAATATTGTTAATAATAAATAAAAGTAAGACAATGCTAATGGCGCATTATATATAACTATCTCCTATTTGAAGAGGAAAAGTGCAGCTAGTCAACTGGTTCAGGTCAGTTCAGACATGGGAGTCTAGCTAGTTAGGTTGAGGGTGATGATCATGATTGTCATGCATGGTACTCATTTTGCTTATTTGTCTAATGAAGTCAACGGTCTTCAAATTATTCGTGTCAATGGAAGTCGATCTTTCGTGTCCAAAGTCATCGATCTGCCTTAACGGCCTGTTTGGTAGTGGTTATCCATGCGTTATCCACATGTGAGTTGTTTCATATCGGAGAAAGAAGAGTATGCATTATTTTATAAACTCAAGGGGTAAACCCTACTATCACCAATTGGTTTTAGTAATTAACCTTCTTCGGGTTTATGAGTAGACTACTTCTTCTCCTCCTTATTTGGATTGTCCAGGCCCATTTTCTAAATTTTATCAGCATCATTAATATTTTAACTATTTTATAAAAAAAGTCTAATAACTCATATTATACCTAAATTTAATTCAAATTAATATCAATTAAAATTTTAAAACTCCAATAAAAATTAGGGCCGTACGAATGCTAATGAAAACATACATGCTTCTATACATAACAACAATGCAAGTTGACCACATGCCCATGTCATAAGTTACAAATTGATTTTTTTTTTTATTTTTCCTCTTTGAGCCATTATACCTCCCTCCTAGTTAGCTAAGGAAACACTTCTAAACCCTTTTTCTATTTTTTAAGAACAATAATGTAATTATAAGTTATGAGAAATGGGAGTAAACTCTCTCCAATTTTTATCTATTTTAAATTTTTTTATGAGACGAATAATCTAAAACAGCAAATAGAATATAGTCATATACTACCTCCTGCTCATTAATCTATAGATTAGAACATAATCAAGTAAGATGTTGTTTGATTCGTCTCAATGCAAAGATTATTAATATTTACTGTTTATACTATTCTGTTATGTGTAATAAGAGATATTAAGCATTGAATAAGTGTATTGAATAGTGTGAAAAAACAAATATCAGCAGTAAAAAATTAAGTGACTAAATGAAGCTATTTATTATTGGATAGTTATAAGTTATGACATCTATGTCCATTGCAAATATACAAAATCATTGTGTTATACCAAGCTCATTTTTATGACCCTACATTTTTTTTTTGAAATCAATGGTAAAAAGAATTATTGAAAAAGAATATGTTAAATATAGGAAAAGTGAGCCTTTGTTTTCACTCTTTCTAATTAAACTCTTATTTAAAGAACCCAAAAGTCCAAAAGTGCATGATTTATTATTTTTTATTAAAATGCTTTTGACTTTCTCTTTACAAAAAAATTAAAAAAATTTTAAAAAAAAAATGAAATCATGCATGTCTTCCTCATTTATTGACCGTCTAAAATTAAGATACACGGCAGCCTATAATACTGAAGGTTGCATGGACGCAATTATGGCGAATTACAAGTGCTGTAAGAATCTTCTAAGAATATTCTCCTTACTATTTTCTGTACACTATACTGGAAATCAGCGTTTTACTATTACTGTTACTATTTTGAGTCTATGTCTATCTTAATTTTTCTCTTTTATTTTGTAAAATGTTTATTTTAAATTACTACCTCCGTTTATATTTATGTGCAACTTTTGGGGGTTGCACGGTTACCAAGGCAAAAGATTGTAGGGGGAAATTAGAGAAAGTAGGTATATGTAATTAAGCAAAAGGTGGAGAGAGAAAATGATGGAAGTAGAGATAGGTAAGTAAGAGAAAGGAGGAGAGAGGAAATAGGGATATGTAATTAAGGGAAAAGAAGGAGAGAGAAAATGATGTGATAGGTAATTAAAGGAGAGAGAAAATGATGGAATAGGTATTGAGATAGGTTATTTTTTACTAAAAAAGGAAAGAAAAAAATGAGTTGCACATAATTTTTAGCGGACAAAAATGGCAAAAGTTGCACATAAATATAAACAGAGGTAGTATATTTTATCATCATATTTTTTTCTCATTTATCAGTGTCGTTCTTGGCATTGTATGGGCCTTTAGCAAACAGAATGATCTGGCCATCTGGGTCCTCCCTATGGAGGACCAATTATGAACTAAACTGAGTGTTTGGAAAAATAACAAAGACGAACCCTATATATTATAACTAGCATTAAAAATGTAGACGTGTCATATAAATGATAAAAGAACTACTTATAAGTTGCTAATTTTAGGATGCATTTTAAGTCTGGACCCTTGGCAAATGTCTACCTTACCTATAGTCAGGAACGGCCCTGTTCATCTTACTATGAGAGATAGTTACTAGAGTACTAGAGTTATTGGGTATAGTCTCCAATTTTACTCCCCAGTTCTTAAAAGATTGTCATATTTTTCATTTTAATTTTTCTTTTTAACTTTATTACAACTTTCTTGTATAAAAATATCTCCACTATTCTCTTTTATTATCATCACACAATTTAACTCTTCTTAATTAATAACTTACTTATAATTTAGATGGTTATTTTTCATGCAAAATAAAATTGGGATGGAAGGCATGGTAAAATAGGATCCCAAGCAAATATCTATAATCTATTAGTATTTTTTTTATATTTACTGAAGTATAAAATGAACCATACATAGTGCAAATTTAGATCTATAGGCACCAAACTTATATGATCTTGAATCATAATGACAAGACACCTAATTTAACATTAACCAATGCCTTAATTTGGTGTCCAATTAGGGATGATTATGTGCATGTGATCATAACAAAACACCTAATTATACTTTATTTGTTGTGAGACTCCATAGTTTGCTTTAAAATTAAACTTTATAACAATATTTATCTTTCGATTTCAGACATAATTTTTTATAGATATAAAGAAGTTAAAAATGCCTTAATGTAACGTCTTGTAGATTTATCTTTTTTTTAATAGGAACTTAATAATTTATTGATAAAAATATCATACAACATCTACAACAAAATATCAATCAATCAAATACATAACAATTTCAATCATTATAGAGGAGCTAATACTAAAGCTTCCCTTTTATCACATCGCTTTTTGATAGTCTCCATCGAGGGAGTCTTTAAATCTGATGTGGCTTTTACCATCAAATTGATAACAAGACTCCAAATTCTCACTGAGAGACTTTAAAACCCAATATATGGGTAGATTGAATCCAAAATAGATAAAATAACTCTATAATATAGAGAGAATGGAATTTATTTATAACTAAAGACAAAAATAAAATAGAAAACAAAAATAAAGAAACTAAGGCTTAAATAAGGCCAAAGTTAACAATGGAGGCTAAGGTTTTTTGAGAGAAGAAAGAATATTTATGATTTTGTAAAGTGGATTTATTAATATTAAGACTCAAATATTACTTACAAATGCAAAAAGTCACATATAATCAGCATTGCCAAATGAAAAGACTAGTAAACTATATAGTTAATATTTTCTTTTAATATTTACTATTATTCTAAGTTTGACCTTAATGTGTCGCCCTTATCTGAAAGATAAATCTATCAGAATGATTTATCCCATATCGACTAATTAAAGATGATGTGCCCACTTTATGCGTTATTGGAGTCCTACCCATTCTCATTTGATTTTGGAATAGTAAATATCTCATTGGCTTATGCAGTATCTGCACCCCGTGTCTCCCCGTTAAAATGCTAGCAATCGCAATAAGTTCAGTGTAATTTAACAAACTCTTATTTTAAGGTAAAATAAATATTATCATTAAGTTTTATAACCACTAAACACGTTCTACAAAGTACCGTAAAGAAAACCCATCGAACCAACCCATGGAATATGTAACAAAATCTTTTTTAAGATGCAAAATATACAATGCTTCAACATTCAACGGAGTACGTTTTTTGGGTCGTGTGTTAGGTTGAACATAAAAGGGATATTTACGTCTTGTATGAAAGTAATAAAACAAGGGATATTTCGCCAATAAATTATTTTACTTCTAATATAAGTCACGATCTCACTATCAACATAATAAAATTGCACGAATATTTACACCATATTTAAATAACAATTTTATAAGGAAAAGAAAGGGAAAGAAGATTAACGTGTTTTCTTTAAAAATGCAAAGCACTTCTCCTTCCGACCTTTCTGTCCCCGTCCATCCATTTCCGTCCTTTCCCTTTTGGTATCCAAATGACGCTAATACAATCTTCTATTTCCGTTCCTTTTCTCCTATCTACAACATAATGCTAAAGAAGGATAGAGAAAGAAAGCAAAGATGATCATGTTTTAGTAGAGCATTAGAATCTATTCTATGACTATCACCTTTCCACTTCCTAGCTCACTTTGAAAGATTGTATGTCATGGTGTCATACAATCTTATTTAGCAGAGGATTTCTGAAATTCAGGAATAAATGATCAGATCGTGTTGGGATGATTTATCCCACATCGATGAATTGAAGTCGATGTACACATTTGATAAGTCATTGGAGCTTTTCCTCTCATTGCCATATGGTTTTGGAATGGTATCTCCTTGACGTGTGAAGTATATGCACCTTGTGTTTCCCCGATTAGCTGGCACTGACATTAAGTCCAGCTCAATTTAACAAATCTCAGTTGCGTTTGCAATAACTATGGTTTAACTTTTCGGCCTCCTCCTGAGATACAATGTGATCTGGCTTTGCAACCCCTTCCCTATTTTATAAGTATGGCTTATCAGGCCTCTTGCCTTAAATGCCTGGCCTGGCTTCACCTCTAAAGAAGTATAGGTTCAATAAGGACGGATTTGATGGAAAACCCGACATTTGTAGGATTTCGCCAAGTACAACGCAGGGAAAATTCTGCACTCCTAACAGGTTTGGAGTGGGTATCAAATTCACCTATGAGAATTTCTATCCATTTTTTCCTGGGTATGTCATTCAAATTATGTCTTCGCTCCTGAAATTTTCCGTTGGGCAGGAGAAATAGAGAATGCATAACCTCCGCAGATACTGAACCATCTAACATGATCACATACCTGATTGTATACGTGAGCCGCGGACACAGATCTTCAGTGTTGAATGTTCCACCCACATTAAGCACAACTACAGGGGATTTTAGCTTTGCCACTTCAGTCATTGAACCATCGCTGTTGCAAATGAAATCTTAACATGAGTTTGCACCCAAAAGATAAAGGAGCAAAAAATAAGTGAAATATTTTGACAATGGTGGAATAAGGATAGAGAGAATAAATGAGGAGAAATGGATGAAGAAAATCCGATGGCCAGAATCCGATAAGATGCTTAATAAATTGATGAAGAAAATCTGATGAGCAGAATCCGATAAGATGATTAATAAGTTGTAACACGATGAACAACATTTTAGTTGACAATATAATGATCAACAAAGAACATAATTTCTCCAGATTTGCTACAATTAACAAAATTCTAACACGATGAACAACATTTTAGTCAGATGTAAATACCTTTCGTTTGTTTGAGTCCATTCCCATTCTTTCAAATCGGTTATCTGCACTGGTAAACCATCAATATCGAGTCTCGTTGACAGTATGAGAGCTTTTGCACACAACATGAAGCAATTACAGTACTCGCCATCTGCCTTCTTAACGACCCAGAACTTCTGCTTTTAATCATTAATCAAAATTGAATCAAAAGCCATTATAAAAGAAAACAATTCAAAAGATCAAAAGAACTTTTAGCAGGGAAACAAACAATAGCATATGAATTTAGTTCAGAATTGTAAAAAATTGTCCAGAAATAAAGATCATTGATGAACGTGCCTTCTGTTTGTCGTTTATAAAAATTCCCTTACTGAGTTGCTCATAGATCTTGTGAATGGAGGACATGTCAAGCAGAGTGTCACACTGCTCAATGATGATGTTCAAGTTATGGGGCAACCTATACCTTGCCTGAGACCATCCATACTTAGCCGCTTCTTGGCCAAAGTTAAAAGGCATTTCGTGAAACTCAAGTTGTTGGAGGGTGGTCACAAATTTCAAGCCTGGAGGAAAGTTTTTTAACTTTCTACATTTACCAATCTCAAGTTTTTTAAGACCCAACATCGATCCCTTCTCGATTGTCCATTCCTTTAAGTTCTCGAGGTTATCAAGATAGAGCTCCTCAAGCTGAGGAAACGAGCCAATGTTGCAGATTGATGTAGTACCTTTGTAAGAACTCGACAGTCTTAAGCGCTTTAGGTGAGCCAATCCTCCAGCAACTACGATGGGATCCTCATCTTCAAGAGCACTATCCTTCAATTCCAAATCCAAAAGATTCGATGGCAATATGTTAGACAGTTTCTCCACTTCTATTCTCCCAACCAATACTAGTTTGTGCAAATGTTGGTTGTGAGAGAAACTTCGATTTACACGTAATACAACACCAGAATTCCACTTGCAGGCGAATGATTGAAGCGTATCAGACATAAGGCTTGGGCAACTCAAGGCCGATTCCAAACCTATTTCCGTTGACACAACAACCTTCAACTTCTTCAGAGTTGTGCTTAGCTTTTTCGTCTCTCTTGCAAACCATTTACCCTTTTCACATTTTATGCCCCAAAGTACTTGCAGGTTCTGTAGTGTATGCAACTTTAAGTCTTTAAGACTCCAAGGGCATTCAATTGGCAAATATAGATGCCTAAGTAGCTTAAGCTTGTACAAGATATTAGGAATTTCAACATTTTTATTAGACTCAATATTCCTGTAGTCTAAAGTCAATAAATACTTCAAATTTCCGATGGATTTAGGGAGTTCTGTAATATTTGAAGCGCGAATTCCAAGGTATCTCAAGTGTATTAAGCATCCTATTTGTGAAGGCAAAGCTCCAGTCGGAGTCTTAATTCCCCAAAGATTCAACAATCTAAGCAACTTGAAATTGTGATGGAGATTACCTAAGTCTAAAGCTTCTTTAGAGACATAGGCAGAGTTTATCATAGTTGATCTTGTCAATATAACAAGTGACCTCAAGTTTGGAGCCTGTGCAGGAAAATGTGTGCTGGAGAAGTCCAAGGAAAAAAATGTGAATTAATCTTGTGTGTAAATCACGAGATAGCACACATATAGCAAATATCAAATCCTTTTCACAAAAAAAAAATACAATTGCAGTCAAGTGATACTTACTTGAGAAGGAAAATGAAAATAACAACGATAAACAACAACATTCTAGTTCCCCAATGGCAAAAAATGGATCCCACGTACGTGAGGTTTAGGCCTTTAGGGAGTTTGATGTACGCAATTTTACCCTTGTTACTAATAATGTACCCATGTTTTTAGTTTTCACATGATCCAAACCATGTGTGTGTGTGCGCGCGCGTGCGCGTGTGTGTGACATACATATATATATATATATATATATATATATATATATATATATATATAGGGTCAAGTTCCAGTGAGAACCAAGCTTATATGAGAACCATGAGAACCAATCTCCTTGATAAAAATATGTTACTTTCTTTTACAGAAAATGTGTTACTTTTGGATGAAAAAATGTTACTTTTGTTGTAAAAAAAAACTACTTTTTTGCAAAAAAAGAGTTACTTTCAAAAAAAATTATTTTTTTCAAAAAATCAAACATATTACAAAGTAACACGTTTTTATGTAAAAAGTAACACCTTTTTTTAAGTTTTTTTTAGAATTTTTTCTTAAAATAACACTTTTTTGCCTAATAGTATCATAAAAAACAGTAACATCTTTTTGCCTAAAAGTAACACCTTTTTAGTAAAAGTAACACTTTTTTGTAAGACAGATTGGTTCTCACGGTTCTCATATAAAAATGGTTCTCACTGAAACTTCTTCCTATATATATATATATACACACACATATATATAACAATAACCGGTAAGACACCAACAAAACATTAAGCAATCATTGCAACCAATATTAAGTGAATACCAACGATCTCATGTAAATTCAACTTCTATTACCTGGAATGAAGAGCGACTCTACGTGATGGGATATTGATTGCAGATGCGTCATTGGCAACAAAATTGTCGTTTGGAGTAGAAATTCGAAGAAACCATTGTTCTCTAGCCTTTTTGATACAAAGTTCACGCAATAGATCATGTATGTGTATTGTTTTAATGGCTCCCTTGAAATTGGTCCTCGCCACTCGAATTAAGAACCTTTTGCTCAATTCTTCTAAATGTTGCATTGCAACATCTTCTGTGGACATATACTCATTTTCAGTGACAAGACCCTCAGCAATCCACATTCTTGTAAGCATTCCAGCCGGAATTTGGCAATCTTCAGGAAATACACCAAGATAAAGAAAGCAAGGCTTGAGATCACAAGGTAAATCATTATAGCTTAGAGCTAACATGTCCCCTACTCTGCCATACAAGTGTGTACAATTACTTTCCATGACCCTAGATCGTACTGCTTCATTCACTTGTTGCCATTCACGTATGCTTCTTTTTGTGTTTAAGATCCCGGCTAATGCTACTATAGCTAATGGAAGGCCATCACATTTCATAAGCATTTCCTTGACTAAACCCTCATAGCTTTCATCATCAAAATTTGTCTGACTATTAGAAACAATTTTGCAAAATAGCTCCCGACTTTCCTTCATGCTAAGTGGTTGTGGCTCATGCACATATAGGTGCCTTTGAAGATTCTGGAATTGAACAACATCTTTGTTGCGAGTGGTGATCAGAATTTTGCTCCCCTTATTGTTGTTCAATAGCGGGAAGGCAGGAAGTATTTCCTCTAAAGCTTCTTTCCTCCACACATCATCCAAAACCACAAAATACGACTTCTTTTCTAGAATGATACGGAGCTTTTCTACTATCTCATCTAAGCTTGAATCGGCATTCAACTTGGATATCTCCATAGGGAAACTAACCTTCCTCAATATTTCATATAATACACGCCTAGCACTCCATTCTTGAGAGATATAAATCCATGAACAACAATCAAAGCATTCCTTGGTATACGGATGGTTGTAGAGTTTCCTAGCAAGGGTGGTTTTCCCCGAGCCCCCCATACCAACAATTGAAACAAGATTTACTTGAGTGCTCTTTTCTCCCATCAATATTTCCACCAAAATTTTAACGTCTTTTTCCAACCCAACAACATTCTCACCATCATCATCATAAGAATAACTTCGCGGCTTTAGCCTTAAACATCTTTCGGGGTCACTTAATGATCTCTTATCAAATACATTATTGATTCTTCTTACTCCGTAATCAACTAACCTATCAGTGATTCTCTTCACATTACTTTGTATCAATTCTATCTGCTTCCCTAAACTATAGGCCCGAGGTGCAGTATGTAATGTGGATACAAATTTCACAAACCAACCCATATGTCCTAGGACATTAGCCTTTGCTTCAACTTCCAAGATATAAGTATCAATGATATCTTCAGCATCAAAAGCAAGTTTCCTGATTTGCTTGATCAAGGTGTAAATTTCCTTCCTTTCTTGCATTGCATCAGCATCTTGAAGATACTCTTGCATTAGTTCAAGTTCTGCTTGCAAACTTCTTACTTGATCTTCCACCCCAAATAACATTCGTCCCTCTTGAATTAACAAGGACCCAATCCATTGTATAGTCGATGCTACAAGTGAAGAAGCCATATTTCTTCTGGTCCAGTATGTACCTTATGTTTTAACCTGTTAAAATGGATAGCAACTAAGCATTCTTACTTTAAACCATATCATTAGTAATAATGTATATAACATGCTACGAGACTATAGCTCATCAGCTTGAACTTATGGAAAGTAAATCCCCAAACATAGAGACATGGTTATAAAGTCAATGTGACACAAGTTCATAAGTTCAAATCCAATCCATCAGCTTAAGTTGTTTAATTGTGTTGGTCACTTGACAATAAGTACTAAACTAGAAATCAGTGTTTATTATATAAGCCTTAAACATAAGATTCACTTTAAGCTTGGTTTCCCCTCGCAAATGAAATACAAAAAGATGAAATGGGGAGATTTCTGTCATGGAGCAAGAGCAGCCCAGGCCCACAATTACTCATACATATGCTAGAAGAAAGAAGCTTCAGGAAATATGATAACCGTATACCTGGACACCTCAGCAAAATGGCTGCCTTCACACTAATATGATGTCAGTGGGTTGTTATATTTGATGAGCTGTACTTTTGGATACTCTTCTAGAATATTGTACTTGCTATATATAGCTAAGGGTGTATTAGATTATATTTCATGCTTGTAGTACCAATTGAGGTCTTGTACCTTTAGGAGTTATCGAGCCACTCGAAGAGCTCGAGGGGACACCACGTCCTCTAATACATAATACAAGCATTCCACCCTCTTTTCTCTCTTCTTCTTCTTTCTTTCTGTTATCATAATTACTGTTACTGTTTTCTTGTGAATTATTTGCTACTGTGAAGTAAGGCTGCTAGGTACCAGTTATTACAGTGGTATCAGAGCAACCACGATCATGCCGGCCTCGCAAGCTTCCCGGTTGGATGAGTTAGAAGCGGCGGTAGCAGCGTTACAGGGGGATGTACCGGAATTAAGGGATTCAATGGAGGAAAAATTCAGAGAATTACGGGTTTTTGTTGAGGAAACTCAAGCTAAGGCTACGAATGAACAGAACAAGAAGTTTGATGATTCGGCCAAGGAACAGCGCAATATCACATCGGTATTGGCGGCTCTCGTGGCTGAGGTCAAAAGCATTAGCACAAAAATGGGGGAAAAATCTGGAGAACTTACTCCCATTAGCGAACAAGAGCGATCTGTGGTTGAGCAGAATCAACAGAAGACGGGGGAGTTTCTGTCCATTTTTGAGGATTTCCGGCAGTCCGTTGAACGGAATCAGACATCGAATATGTCGGCGGTAAGAAAACTCGATTTCCCTATTTTTTCGGGTCCTGATCCGGATGGATGGGTGGGTAAAGCAGAGCGCTATTTTGATGTTTATCAATTAAGCGAAAAAGAGAAGATGGGGGCAGCTTGTTTGGGATTAGAGGGAGATGCCTTGGCATGGTTTCAATGGGAAAACAAACGACGAACTATTCCGAACTGGAGAAC
This sequence comes from Amaranthus palmeri, assembly GCA_019776075.1. Lineage (NCBI taxonomy): Eukaryota > Viridiplantae > Streptophyta > Magnoliopsida > Caryophyllales > Amaranthaceae > Amaranthus > Amaranthus palmeri. The sequence continues at coordinate 1,055,371 of JAAKBH010000285.1, read as the reverse complement.
TTTGCGGCGGATGTTGTTGAAACATTTCCGGGGACGTCGTGGAGGATCGCTCATGGAACAATGGATGAGTATCCGGCAAGAAGGAGGGGTCGAGGAGTACGAAAAGCTATTCATCCAGTTCGCCTCTAATTTGGAGGAGGAGGTAAGTGAGTCTTGTTTGCTTGCCAATTTTATTAAAGGATTGGAATGGAAAATTCAGACCGAATTGAGATTAATGGACCCTGTAAACATGGAAGAAGCTTTTGAATGGGCTGTAAAAATTGAAGAGAAATTATTTGCCTTAGGTTTACTCAATATACCAGGGATTGAAATAGGGAGAAAATTACCACAATACCCCCACCGCCCATATAATTACCCAAAACACCATACCCCTATAAATACCCACAAAAATACCCAGCCTTATTTTTCCCATAACCCACGACAAAACACAAACCCAGCCCCAAACACAAACCCACCCACAAACACAAACCGCCACCACCCACCTGAAAACACCCGGCGCTTGAGTGAACGAGAATTCCAGGACCGAAAATCTAAGGGTCTGTGCTATCGTTGTGATGAGAAATGGAGGATGGGCCATATTTGTAAAAAAAGGGAGTTGAGTGTACTCATTGTAGCTGAGGAAGATGGCGATAGCGAGGAGTTGGAAGAGGAGGTTGAAATTTCGGGTGACGGAGAAACAATTACGGCTGGAATATCCTTAAATTCCGTTATTGGGATAGACAGTCCGAGAACCATGAAATTGATAGGCAAGATTGGGGAAAATCAGATAGTGGTGATGATTGATTCGGGGGCAACTCACAACTTTATATCGCCGGATCTAATTCATAAATTAGGGCTGTCGATGGAGGAAACGGAGGAATTCGGAGTAGTTTTGGGAACGGGGGAGACACGTATGGGCATGGGCCGTTGTACTGACGTGGAGATCGATTTAGGAGCCTTGAGTATAGTGGAGAATTTCTTACCCCTGGAATTAGGGCATGCCGACGTGATTTTGGGCATTGAATGGTTGGCGAAGTTGGGAACAATTTCGACCAATTGGAAAACTCCGATGATGCAGTTCGTATGGAAGGGTAGCAAAATTATCTTACGGGGTGATCCGACCCTAGAGCGATCTAAAGTTACCTTGAAGTCAATGATCAAGGTGCTTAAGAAGGCCAAAGGAGGAGTATTAGTGGAGTTAAGGAGGCTGGAAAAGGAGGATGACATGTCTAATACAGTAGCTATTCCAGGAGAATTGCAAGCTATAATATCCGAAAATCAACATGTGTTTGAGATGCCAGCTGGGTTACCACCACTTCGCTCACAGCAACACCACATAATATTAAAGCAAGGGTCGAACCCGGTAAACGTCCGACCTTACCGTTACCCTCAAATTCAGAAGGAGGAGATTGAACGTATGGTGAGTGATATGCTACAAGCGGGAATTATACAACCCTCTCGAAGCCCTTTCTCGAGTCCCGTTTTGCTTGTCAAGAAAAAAGATGGCTCGTGGAGATTTTGCATTGATTACCGTGCTCTAAATAAAGAAACGGTGGCCGACAAATTTCCGATTCCAGTGATCGAGGAATTATTAGATGAATTGTATGGAGCGACTGTTTTTTCGAAATTGGATTTAAAGTCTGGTTATCACCAGATTCGCATGGGTGAAGATGATGTGCATAAAACGGCTTTCCGAACGCATGAGGGACACTACGAATTTTTAGTCATGCCCTTCGGTTTGACTAATGCGCCGGCCACGTTTCAATCGCTCATGAATGAAATTTTCAGGCCCTTCTTGCGTCGATTTGTGTTGGTCTTTTTTGACGACATATTGGTGTATAGTGCGACGATGGAGGAGCATCAGCAACATTTGGCAACAGTCTTGGCCTTATTATCTCAACATCAGCTTTATGCAAACATTAAGAAGTGTGTGTTTGGGCAATCAAAGGTTGCTTACCTGGGTCACATCATTTCAGCTGAAGGTGTCTCTATGGATCCGGATAAAATTGCGGCAGTTCAAGCATGGCCATTACCCACGACTTTGAAAGAACTCCGGGGCTTTTTGGGCTTAACGGGATATTATCGGCGGTTTATCAAAAATTATGCTCAATTGGCATCTCCTTTAACATATCAATTGAAGAAAGACTGTTTTCTCTGGAATGAGGCTGCCACCACAGCTTTCAACACTTTGAAAGAGGTAATGATTTCTGCCCCAGTTCTAGCTATTCCCAATTTTGCTATACCGTTTGTAGTGGAGACCGATGCCTCGGGGAAGGGACTAGGGGCTGTTTTGTCTCAACAAAAACACCCTATAGCATTCTTTAGTAAGGCCTTAGGGGTTCGTGGGGAAGCAAAATCCATATACGAAAAGGAGTTAATGGCGATTGTGTTGGCGGTTCAAAAATGGAGGTATTATTTGATTGGGCGTCACTTTGTAGTTTTGACTGATCAACGGAGTTTACGTTTTATCTTGGAGCAACGTGAGATAGGGGTTGATTACCAAAAATGGGTAACCAAGTTGATGGGCTACGATTTTGAAATTCAATATCGTCCTGGGCTTAGCAACAATGCAGCAGATGCTCTTTCGCGGCATCCCGAAATATACTGTGTTCAATTTGGGGCGCTAGTTTCCTCTTGTGGGGTCAATTGGGAATCGATCCGGGCTGAAGTAAAGGCTGACGTGGTGCTAGGGAAGGTGTACAGTGAGCTCAAGCAAAGGGGAGGAATGTTGAATGGGTTTACTTTGCACCATGACACTTTGCTTTACAAAGGGCGCATTGCAGTTCCTCGTACTTCCACTTTCGTTGAGAAACTTTTGGTGGAGTATCACACCACAGCAATCGGGGGGCACAACGGCGAGTACAAAACATACCTTCGCCTCGCTGAGGACTGGTTTTGGGAAGGAATGCGCAAATCAGTAACATCATTTGTGCAACAATGTACGACGTGTCAGCAACAGAAATCATCCCATCAGCATCCATCGGGTTTACTCCAACCGCTTCCAATACCTTCTCAAGTATGGGAAGACATTACCATGGATTTTGTTGAGGCGTTGCCTAAATCCGGTGGCTTTGACACAGTATTAGTCGTGGTTGATAGACTGACAAAGTTCGCACATTTTTTGGGTTTGAAGCACCCCTTTACGGCTGTTTCTGTGGCTGGGGTTTTTGTTCGAGAAGTAGTTCGCCTCCACGGGTTCCCCTCTTCTATTGTTTCCGATAGAGACAAAATCTTTATGAGTAATTTTTGGCAGGAACTATTTCGTTTGCAAGGCACAGTTCTCTCTCGTAGCACGGCCTATCACCCTCAGACCGATGGTCAACGCGAAATAGTCAATCAGGCACTAGAAACCTACCTTCGCTGTTTCATCAATGGGCAACCCCGCAATTGGGCGAAATGGCTCCACTGGGCCGAGTATTGTTACAACACCGCTCCGCACATGTCAATTAATATGTCGCCTTTTAAAGCTCTCTATGGTCGCTCACCCCCCTCTCTTGTTCGTATCGGCCACAATTGTACCCCCGTAGATAGTTTGGATCAATTACTCCGTGAGCGCGATGCTATTATAGATGATCTTCAATATTTTTTGCTCCGAGCACAGCAACGAATGAAGAAGTGGGCGGATACTAAGCGTCGGGAAGTTTCTTTTGAAGTTGGAGATTTGGTTTACTTGAAACTTCAACCCTATCGTCAGCAAACTTTGGCTCGCAGACACTGTGATAAACTCTCTCCAAGGTTCTATGGGCCGTTTGTGGTGGAAGCCAAAGTAGGAGCTGTCGCATATCGCCTCACTCTACCCCTTGAGAGCAAAATTCATCCGGTTTTTCATGTCTCACAATTGAAACGTGCTATTGGGGCTTCCTTCAATCCAACTGAGCTTCCCACCAATCTCTCCTCTACCTTGGAACTTCTTGTTTCACCAGCAGCAGTTTTGGGAATTCGCAAAAATCCTGATCAACCTTGGTCAACAGCTCATGTCCTCATCCAATGGCAAGGTCTGCCAGCATCAGACGCCACTTGGGAACTCTATGCTAATATTGATTCGCTTTTTCCCGACTTCCACCTTGAGGACAAGGTGTCTCTCGTTGGGGCGGGTATTGTCATGGAGCAAGAGCAGCCCAGGCCCACAATTACTCATACATATGCTAGAAGAAAGAAGCTTCAGGAAATATGATAACCGTATACCTGGACACCTCAGCAAAATGGCTGCCTTCACACTAATATGATGTCAGTGGGTTGTTATATTTGATGAGCTGTACTTTTGGATACTCTTCTAGAATATTGTACTTGCTATATATAGCTAAGGGTGTATTAGATTATATTTCATGCTTGTAGTACCAATTGAGGTCTTGTACCTTTAGGAGTTATCGAGCCACTCGAAGAGCTCGAGGGGACACCACGTCCTCTAATACATAATACAAGCATTCCACCCTCTTTTCTCTCTTCTTCTTCTTTCTTTCTGTTATCATAATTACTGTTACTGTTTTCTTGTGAATTATTTGCTACTGTGAAGTAAGGCTGCTAGGTACCAGTTATTACAATTTCTAGATCAAATTTTTGCCAAAAAAAAGGCTCAGAGACAAGATTTCCCCAGAAAACCCCAAATTTGTTCCGTTGGATTTTATAACTTAATAGTGGAAGCCAACGTGACAAAAAGGTTATGGGTTCGAATCTCAACTACCCTTCAAATTTAAAAGGAATATTTCATATTAGGTATGAGGATAGAGAAGGATTTGTGTTGTATCCACACTTCTAGCACAAAGGGCTCTCGTGTGAGGGGGCGTATTAGAGTATATAGCATATCATGGCCCTTGGGGCCCCAACCGTCAATTTAAGTTGGTTCCTTGACACGTGGCTCATTGCATTTTTGACCTTGCCCATCGTACTAAAGTATCATACATGATATAATCATATACTCCCTCCGAACCAATTTAGTTGTCTCATTTCCTTATTTGGCAAATTCATATTAATTGTTTCATTTCTTTTTTTTCAATCTTTTTATACCTAAATACCACGTGTTCACACAAGTAAAGACCAAAATACCCCCACTTTTACTACTTATAATACTCTGACTACCACCTTTACAATTAATTTAATCAATTAAAATACCCCTAACTACCACTTTTTAGTGGACCTCACACCACCCTTAATAACCGTGTCCAAGCAAATAGGACAACTAAATTGGTTCGGAGGAAGTATGATATAAGGGCCAATTAAGTATCACAAAATTCACCAAAGTTTAGTGTATCAAACATATGCCCTACTCTAAATTCCTGTCATCCCCTCTAAGTCGAAGTATCATGTATTTAACAAATCACAAGCCTTGCAAACTCCACAATCACAATTGTAAACCATGACAAAGCAAACAAAGAAAGAAAAATACAGTTTTCTGAGAAATTGTACTTGTACATAAGAAGTTCAAATTCCCTTACCCTGATCTAATTTCCTAATTTCCTATGAGCGGAGTACACCAGTGTACGATGATGAAATTCACCATCATACCTGGTAAATCCCGCTTGAATCAAATTCCCTTGTTCACTCTCATTTCTGTGATTCTGTCTAACTAAAGAAATCCAAAATAGCAATTCATCATCATCATCATCCTACCCAGAAAACTATAGGCAGAATCCGGAAAGGGAAGGACGGCGGCAACACATACCGGAGAGCACGACCAAAAGGAGAAATCCAAAATAGCAATTGATTTGTAGGAATTAACAAACTTAGACTAAACTTGAAATTAACATCAAACAGAAGAACATGAAGTATATACATACAGTATATATAAAGCAAAACAAAACAAAAAATATATGCATAAATTGAGGGATATACAAGTAAACAAGCTTAGTTCTTAGATCAAAATATGAAAACAGAAGAAAACGGAACTTACAAAATAAGTAATCACCAGAAGAGGTTGATCAATTATTACTCTTCTGCTAATGAATAGAAGGTAATAATCCAAATTTAAGATTGCTGGAAATTTCCTTACAAACTTTCCCACTTTTGACTTTACACAACAAAGACAATAAACCTTTTATTTCCACTTCCAGGATGGAGAAACTTAACTCACCATGAATTTTTGAAGTTTCCATCCACCTACTCATCCCATTAGAAAAGCACACAGTGCTGTGATAGACCGTAGCCGGTCCATTTTAATTGAAAAAAAAGTAGAAACAACAATAGTTACGAAGATAACCCGAACCCGAAGCCAAACCTCTCTTTTCCTCATTTTCTCCCCTTCCCAAAGCTCAACCTTCACTAATGGCGATCGCAAGTTCGCAACCCTCAACCGCATCTCTTCTCGCAGCAGTCGCTCGAATGGTAAGGTTTGGGTCCAGGCCCAACGTTCTAAATTTTACTTGGTTTCACATTTCTAAATTTTCCACCACAAATAATAGTAACTTTGAGGTATTTTTCTAAAGTAAATTTAGTAGATAATTTATAAAAAAAAAATAAATTAAAATATTGATTTAAAATTAGAAAATGTTTTTGAAATTTCACCTAAAAAATTCTAAATAATAAAAAATTTATAAATTTTTTATGAATATTTTTTTAATATTTTTTTTGACATTTTATTTAAATTTATTTTTTTAAAAAAAAATATTTGCTATAGCAAGTTATCTAGTCACCGGATTTACTGTAAAAATCTCTCAAAGTTGGATTATTCATGGTTAATCAATAGGTGAGATTACTGTAGAAAATTATTCTAGGTGATTTTTTCTATTTTTAAATGTAATGGTTTTATGGTGAGATTATCCTTATGCATATAGCTTTTCCTTTCATGTCATTTCATTTGCACCTACACATCTAAATACTCTATCTTAGAAAAATTATCAAAAATAATCTAATATTTACTCAATCCACTAAAAGAAATCCAACTATAATTTATTTTTGAATAAACATGTCTATTCTATTCGGTATAGTTATTAAAAATAAAATTAATTGTTATTTATTTCTAATTATTTAACTAATAAAGAAACTTTAAAGATAATTATAAATAATATATGTAGTTATATCTGACTATATCTGACAAATAAAACTATTTAAATATAAGTAATAAGTGTATTAATTTTCATTTTTCAATTGATCAAATAGAAGTTAATTATTAACAATTCCCTTTATCTTATTGTGTGTAATACTCTTTCACCCCTGTGTTATGTAATTTTTTTAATGTTATGTAGAAAAATTTAAAAGAAAAAAAAATCTTCGGAGATTAATAACAAAAAAAGCCAACAGACCAACGAAGATGTAACATACCAGAAGAATGAGACATGATATTATAAAAGAAAAATGGAGTCCTCGTTTAGGAGGAGAAAGAGTTGAGGTGTTTCAAAAACAATCACCAATAGCTATAATTACTACTAGCTCTTATAACTATGCAACATCTTAAAACGCTTAAAATTGTAACCACTAATATAATCACACATGTATCCCATACAAACTTTTTCTAAGCAAAAGAACCAGAGGCATTAGGTGCACCACCACCAAAACCTCCAGCACCACGGCCAAAGCCAGTCACCCTGCCACCCTGTAGATTTAGAAATGGATCTATCAATACACCATATAATAACTTGAACATAAAGAAACAAATGAACGGATTTTGGTTAACTCTAGTGTAGATTGCATCTAGAGTCGTAAATTGAGCTTAGAACAAATCAGGTTTTGACAAATCAGTTATAGTACAAAAAGGGATTATTAAGCAATTAAAGATGATCTTTGAAAAAAAACTACATACAATATGAAGATTGATGAATGAAGCATTGACAAACTAATTACCATTGAGTATTTTAGGGAGTCCAAATACTTAATAAGAATTTCAAATCATGATGTGTTTAGAAGAGTTCAGGGGAAATAGAGCTTTGAACAAAAACAACATTCAATATGAAGATTGAACAATGAATTATTGACAAATGAGTTTGGAGGAATTTCTTAGTGATTTTTGTCACAATTGTAGTATGCTTGCAGCACTCTAGGGCACATTGTTAAGTCAGCAAAAAGGAACATACAACTTTTAATTCATTATCAGCGTTAACGGTAATTTTGTTTACTTACCAATAATATATGATAGTCATTCAATAAGTACAAGAATGCAAGCATAATGAAGCATATATACAACCCAACCAACGTGAAGGAGAAGACAAACCATCCAATCCAAGCACCAGAGCCGTCTTGAACAATTTAGGGGCCCTTTGCAAAATTAATATTTTGCGCCTTAAATATAGTAATTATATTTATTTTATTAATAAATTTAACATATTTCTTTTTTTGATTAACTTTTTCATATATCGGAGAAAGAGGGGCCCTGTGCGGTCGATCACCTCGCACACCCTCAAAGACCCCTCTGCCAAGCACCAACAGAGTAAAAATTGACTAATAACAAGGGTCAAACTAAAGAACATACTCCTTTGACTTAAAAACTCTACATGAGCTTAATCACTTGTAGATTGGGGACATTGATATCAAGATAACTTGCAAGGTTGTAGTCCTGCTTAGCATAGCAAACACCCTCTGCAATAAATAAATTTATTAACCATTGAATTTGACCACTGGGTCTTTTGTTTTACTTGAAAGATGATCATCAGTTATGGTCATTAGTTAAATAAAGGTAAAGAGTACTCTCAATATCCGGCACATGCAAGATCCGGGTGGGGCTTTTGTTTTTCTTGAAAGATGCAGACAAACCATACGTGTTCCCTTCAAGGAGGGAGTAAAAAAGATGCGCGCAGTCAAGAGAACCCTTAGCTGATACCTGCCCCCAATAGGGGTCGAACCTCATACCTTATACTCTATGCAATATTCTATCCATTGAGTCACAAGCGCTTTTGATATTTAATCATTAGTTCAGTGTTCCGGACAAAATTAAAATACAAAAAGTTATACACCATTAGAATCCAAAGAAGAGATAGCAGACATATAATATTCGTATCCGTCGAGGGATCATCATCATACCCAATATCCCGCTCAGAGCAGGATCTGAATGAGGTAAGTTAACAAATAATCTATACTCATACTCCTTTTAAGAAAGGACTAGAGGAAAGTGGTATATTAATTACCCCGTATTCGTCGAGGGATAGGGCAGGTAATTTTACACGGAACAAGGAAATTACCCCCAACTTTCTACCTTCACCATTTGGGTCTTCCCTCCCCTTCATATCTATTGATTCGTGATCAAATACGCTAACCGTCTTCTCTCCTCTATTTCTCTCACCTCACTTCACTTCGGGGCTATGCAAGCTCTGCTCACCTGAGATCTCGTCGCATACTCTTTATCTTTCTATCTCGTATTCTGCGATTTCAGTTTCAATTTGCAATTTCTTCAGTTCTCACTCTTGATTATCGGTAAAAATGGTGAGTTATCCCTTTCTCTCCATCTCCATTTCTTACGCAGTTTAGATCTGACTCGATTCCACTTTGATTCGATCCATTTTCCCGCAATTCTCATCAAAATTAGGGTTTTTAATTGCGTTGAATTTACATATTAATTTTACTTGAGATCTAATGTTATTTTGATGTTTTCATGTTTGTTACATTTATCAGCCTCTTCGACTCAATATCAAGGTAATTTATTGATCGATTGTTTTTCAAGATCAATTTTTTGATGTATTCGTACATTTTTGTTCATTTCGTTGATGCTGATTTTTTAATTTGATCAGAGGAAACTTGCGCAAAGATCAGAGAGAGTAAAGTCTGTGGATCTACATCCTACAGAACCATGGTGATTTTCTTCTCTACATTTTCATGATCATGTTTTCCTAGTTTACATGATTACAATGTCGTTAATTTTTATTGTATTTGCAGGATTTTAGCGAGTCTTTATTCCGGAACTGTTGTTATTTGGAACTACCAATCACAGGTAAGATAGTAATGCAAGTTCCTTTTTTGCTTTATAATAGTTCGAGATGATATTTTTGTAATGTATAATCTCGCTGAAGTAATTTACTTTGCTCAAGTTATCAGCAAGCATGATTATGAAATGGTAGATTCGTGATTAGAAGATGAATTTCTAAGAAATGTTTTTGCTGATAAGAATTCATTTAGTTTGCTTGCTAGACTTTTCGTTATTACTTCATGTGTGTATATAATTTTTAGAGAAAGGGGGCGGTAGAGGATTCAATCCTAAGCATGAGTGTCACTGCAGGCAATTTATTTTCATCAACAAAGCTAATTGAGAAGAGGGATATAGATTTAATTGTGGTTGGAGATTGATTTTCAATAATCTTGAGACTTGAATATGTTTAGTTAGAGGGAAACCATTTTCAGTTGGAAAACTTAATTGGACTTTCGTTTACTTTTGTTTGTTTTGATGGAAAAATGGGAAGAGAAAGTTGAAATGGCTAAGAGAGAAGAAAAGGCTGTTGACAGGGTACAATAGTGCAAAAATATGGTAAAGTAATGATTGCGGTAACGAATACGATGATGCGGCTTGTTGAAACCATGAAATATTTCTTGCACAAGCCTGAAATGCGTTCTTTTACACCTTTGAATTGCTATTAATATAACTTCAACAATTTATACTTTGATAAAGAAAAAATTTTATTAATGAAGAAGCCAAGAGACAACCTCATGGGATGGTGGATCCCAGCTACAAATTATAATTGTCTACAATACAATATTCCATACGCCTACATAAATCATTAAGAGTACAACGTTTAAATATTCCATACGCCTACATAAATCACCTTCTCCCATTTATCTTCATCATTAAAAAAAAAAACAACAATGCTAGAGCCTTAATCTTTATTTAAACAAATAACAATATATTATCTTCACCAAAAGACCAATAGATTAGGATCGACTACATGAACCAATATATAAATTTCAATGGTCGTCCACATGTATTTCGCTTCTCTATTTATTTTGATTTCTACCATTTCAATTTGTAAATCAAGATCTTTCATATATTTTTTTCACTTATATCCTCCAAATCATCTTCGTCATCCTCGCCCTCTTTGTAAGTCTCCCAAGCACCAACTTTCTGTCTTTATTGTTTCACTTAAAAATCGTCTTCGCAAATGTTCAAATCATCTTAAACGATTTTCTTTCATTTTCTCTAAATATTTGCTACTCCTAAACCTTTTATGTCTTTGTTTCAAATTCTATCCCTTTAGCTTCAGTAATGCTCACTCATCTTTCTACTATGATGATATGATCCTTTCTAAAAGCCCAACATTCTTATCTATACAGTAGTGTCGGTCTAATGGTCGTTTGATAAAACTTGTCCTTAACTTTAAGGTCACACGTCGATCACATAATTTTCCAATACTCTATTTTTGCTACCCACAATTAATTTTATGGCTCACATCTTGTTTGATGTCCCCACTATTCTGAAATAGGGATTCAAGGTATTTTCAGCATCCACTTAAAGTGATTTCTTTATCTCAGTAATATAATGATTATTAAAAATTCTATTCCTTTTAAGCTTATGGACCATAAAATAGCAAATGAATGTGTCATCTTTAATTTCTTAAGGTCACTACTGCTCCGTGCCATAATGATTAAACATGAGAAAAACTTCAGGCAACCCAATCTTCCCCGAGCCTTTTCCATAATTTTCTTGCCATTCTACCACGCAAGAAAAGATGAGAGGGCATAAAGCTTTATGGTGTATTCTAGGTTGGACGTTCTCCATGGTATTTTATCTCCCATATATGATCTTTACGACGTTACCTTGATTTTTCTCTACGTAGGATATGGAGAAGAGAGATGTTTTGACTTAAGAGTGAGGGTAAAGCAAAATTAGTTTTTCTATTTAGCATCCATTCATAATTAAACAACGGAAAAGGTGAAAACATTTTCCGCTACTTAAAACAACATATATGTTAAAATTTGTAGATGGAAAATTTTGCTTCTTGAAAATTTAGTAGCTCATTTCACATTTGTCAAGCACTATGTTTGGGTATCTTTCTAAATCATTTCTTTAGTTATGTTCTATGTTCAGAATAATACCTCTCATTCCTCTTAGAAATACTTCCTAAATTGTCTAGTGGTCCGACATAGTTTTCTGGAGTCCAACTTTCTTCTTCATCTCGTTGTTAAGCGTAGGGATTATGACCGGTGGCAAAACATGAAAGGGGCGGAAAGGGTTCCCACGACATTTTTTTTCCAAATATAATAAATATGTACTATGGCACCATTAATATCATAAAATAATGATTGGATTAGTGTTAAAATTAATAGTTTTATAATTAAGAAAGGGGCGGAAAGGGTTCCTACGATGTTTTATCGGAATATAATAAATATGTACTATGACACCATTAATATCATAAAATAATGATTGGATTAGTGTTAAAATTAATAGTTGTATAATTAAGTGGCCACAAGTTTATACTTCTGCCCGGCCTCAATTTCAGAATCAATCCAAATCTACTCAACTTGTGACCTAAGTGTCATCAATGGTTATGATGTGTATAATAAGGTTAGATCTAGCCAAAAAAATTTGCATGGAGGAGATCCACAAGATTAAAAATGCCAAAATATCAAAGTTCTTTAGGGATTGAATTTACAGAATGTGTTTGTTTCAGATTTTTTCTGCTTTGTTACTTCTAATTGTTCTTGTTTTTGATGAGTGCCCAATGTTTGTCAGAAAATTATGTTTTGTATAATCATTTTTCATTTGGGGGCTTGTCCCGAGAAAATGCATGCTGTAGTACTGCTACATCGAGGTTTAAGTTGAAATTGTATGGGAAAGCTATTAATTATCTGGTGTGCCTTTTTTAATGTCTGATTTTTGGTTTCAAAAAGTTGCAACCATTGGTGTCTAATCTGCGTGACAATTGTCTTATGTCGGGAATCTACATGAATATTGTTATGCATTTGATGTTACTGTGACTTGCTGTTCATTTATAAACCTTTATAGTCTAACCGCAATTAAGTGAGTTGTTTGCTATTAACTTCAATAATTTTCAGAAGTGGTTGATTCTGTATTTGGTTGCGCTCGTCTAAAAATTGCATTACCACTAACATGAAAATTTCTGTGCCCTACAGTCCATGGCAAAGTCTTTCGAAGTCTCTGAGTTGCCGGGTATATCTTTTGCTCTTGATGAATAAAATTTTGCACGACTTCGATGAAAGTACCATAATCTCTGTGATTAAATAATGGTAATTCTTTATATGTTTTCAGTTAGATCTGCAAAGTTTATTCCTCGGAAACAATGGGTTGTTGCGGGAGCAGATGACATGTATATACGTGTGTACAACTACAATACTATGGATAAAGTAAAAGTCTTTGAAGCTCATACAGATTATATTAGGTGTGTAGCTGTGCATCCCACTCTCCCGTATGTGATTTCATCATCTGATGATATGCTCATTAAGCTATGGGATTGGGACAAGGGTTGGGTTTGCACTCAAATATTTGAAGGGCATTCCCATTATGTGATGCAAGTCACTTTTAACCCCAAAGATACAAACACCTTTGCTAGTGCCTCCCTTGACCGCACCATAAAGGTATTTTGAATTTTTTTAAAATTATTGTTTTAATGTTTTATGCATTATCCTTTGTTTTTTTTTTGTGTTAAATGATGTTGGTGGATTCTTTATGTTCTTTTTCAGATATGGAATCTTGGCTCACCTGATCCAAATTTTACTTTGGATGCCCATGTTAAAGGGGTAAACTGTGTTGACTACTTTACTGGTGGTGATAAACCGTACCTTATTACTGGTTCTGATGACCACACTGCCAAGGTATTTACATATTCTAAGGCCTGATCTTGTTTTTAATGCTCACTCGGTTCCTGCTTCATCTGTATGCGTTCTCATCATTCAGGTCTGGGACTATCAAACCAAAAGCTGTGTGCAGACCCTGGAAGGGCACACTCACAATGTTTCTGCTGTCTGTTTTCACCCTGAGCTTCCTATAATTATGACTGGTTCTGAGGATGGAACTGTTCGTATATGGCATTCCACTACATACAGGTGAACTTGCTGTCAGATATTTTATCTTTTTCAATCGGTGGTCTGATTTTGAAGGAACTTGAAAATGCAGTAGTTTTATAGCTGCTGGCAGTTATCGGCCAAATCACCGCATCGTGACTGCATAGTAAAGGCTTTGAGATTACGTGAACTACTATAGGTCACGATAACTGACAAGTATTTTTGCATTTGTTACTGCAACCTCAACCACAAATTGCTATGTGATTGCCCTTCCCCGGCCTTTACTTTTATGTCCGATGGTGCCTTTGTTTTTTTTTTTTTTAATGTTTTCCTTATCATTCCTATTTGGTCGTTGTCTTTTCTTTTGGTTTTTCCTCTTCATGTGAAGCAGTGAGATAAATTTATTGGAGTCTGGAGTTCAATAGTAGAACTGTAGTTGGATTTGATGTTGTGATGACTCTGATCTTTAATTAAGTTGAAGACTTGAAGTTAAAAAAAGTATATTTTTAGCTATTTATAGTGTACATAGTACATACTAAAGCTTCTGCTTAATCTTTCGTACATGCTCTCCAATGTTCGAACTTATGTCTCTGATTCCTTTAGTTTTATTTGTGTGGATATTTATATAGCTCAAATTGGAACTTCATGTCATCCTGAAAAATATGCTTTATAACAATTGGACTTCAGTATTTGATTCCTTTAGTTTATTTGCAGGCTAGAGAACACTCTGAACTATGGTCTTGAAAGGGTTTGGGCTATTGGATACATGAAGGGTTCTCGGCGGTAAGTTTTTTTCCATTAATATGCTTTGGAATTTAATTTACTGTTTTTATTTAACCTGAGGTATAGGATCAATGGACATAAGTTAAGGCAGTAAATCTCTATGTTAATTGTTAAGCAAAATAATCTTTATTTATTTGTTGTTGGATTTAACTGTTCAATGAAGACTGATGGAACAGTTATTGATTTGGTTATGCTTCATTAGGTTTGTTTGTTGTAAGTTATGATCTAATATTGTTCAATTTTATTCAGTGTTGTGATAGGATATGATGAAGGGACCATCATGGTGAAGATGGGTCGTGAAATACCTGTTGCTAGCATGGATAATAGTGGAAAGATAATTTGGGCTAAGCATAATGAGATTCAAACTGTGG
Source organism: Amaranthus palmeri (assembly GCA_019776075.1). NCBI lineage: Eukaryota > Viridiplantae > Streptophyta > Magnoliopsida > Caryophyllales > Amaranthaceae > Amaranthus > Amaranthus palmeri. The sequence continues at coordinate 1,040,369 of JAAKBH010000285.1, read as the reverse complement.
ATATCAGGCGTGTTGGTGCTGGTTATGAGGTTTGAAGTTCATATCTTCTCCACTTTATTATCTGTCAACTAAGGTGAGCTTTTATTTCAGTTACTTTAATGGCTTATTGACTCTATTGTCTACTTGTATTCTTAGGTGACAGATGGTGAAAGTTTGCCACTGGCAGTGAAGGAGTTGGGATCCTGTGATCTTTACCCACAGGTGAGACTTACACTATGTTTGGATAGCAAATTAGTAGAGAAAAAAGGAAGGGAAGGAAGGGAAAGGAAGGGGTAAGGAGGGAGAGTGCACCTTGTTTGTAAGGGGAGGGAAAAGGAAGGAAAATGACTGTTTGCCCACCAAATCTTTCCACTTTAGAAGATATTGTATTCTTAGTTAAATTTTCCCATGTTATCTCTCCAAACCCTTCCCCTCCCCTCCCTTTTTGTTGAACCAAACAAGGGATCCTCAATCCTTTCAATCCCTCCCCTTCCTTTCCCTCCATTTATCTCTATCTAAACACAATGTTATATCCATTCCAATAGTATGATTTCAACTCTAGTTTACATTAGAAGATACTATCTATATGTTAAAATTAGAAGATGTATGTTATAATGTCAACTGGAACACCTTCCCCCGTTTTTTTTTTGTCTTCTGGGTGTGAAATGACTAAACTTTTTCTAGCCTCTTTTCCTTGTTGGGCGCTATATTTTTTGGGTGATGCTCTCATGTACAAGGTTTTATCTTTCTATCAATATTCATTCCATGTCGGTTGTTTTTTTGGTGTATGTTTTTTGACCTAATATCGAGAAAATGCTTTGAATGATGTAAAATTTTCTTTTTAAGAAATTTTGATCTAATGTTTTCTACAATTGTTTGTAGATTCTGCCAAGCTGGTGATACAATATTTTATTACTATATATGTGTGTGTGTATATATATATATATATATATATATATATATATATATATATATATATATATATATATATATATATATATATATATATATATATATATATATATATATATATATAGAGGGTAGGATCAAGTGAAAACACTTAAAGTGGTGAAAACTGAAAACCAGACAGAGTTATACATATTGTAGCAAAAGGGGTACATGTTATCATATAGGGTGTACATATTTTTTGTGAAGAAAAAAGTTTATATTATTTACAAAACTGCCATCTGAATATGTACCCCTTTTAAGCATATATGTACCCCATTTAGCAAATGTCTAGTTATTTACAAAACTGCCACCCAAATATGTACTCCATTTGAGCTTTTATGTACCCCTGTTTTCAATTTTCACCATTTTAATTGGTTTTCACATGATCCAAACCCTATATATATATATATATATATATATATATATATATATATATATATATATATATATATATATATATATATATATAGGAAGAAGTTCCAGTGAGAACCATCCTTATATGAGAACCGTGAGAACCAATCAGCCTTACAAAAAAGTGTTACTTTTTACTAAAAAGGTGTTACTTATGGGTAAAAAGGTGTTACTGTATTTTATGATACTATTGGGCAAAAATGTGTTACTTTAAGAAAAAAATTCTGAAAAAAACACTGAAAAAGGTGTTACTTTTTACATAAAAATGTGTTACTTTTCGAAAAAAACGTGTTACTTTATTTTTTTGAAAAAAATATTTTTTTTTGAAAGTAACACATTTTATGCTAAAAAGTAACAGCTTTTTTTAAAAACAAAAGTAACAGTTTTTTGTTCAAAAGTAACACATTTTCTATAAAAAAGTAACACATTTTTATCAAGGCGATTGGTTCTCACGGTTCTCATATAAGCTTGGTTCTCACTGGAACTTGACCCTATATATATATATATATATATATATATATATATATATATATATATATATATATATATATATATATATATATATATATATATGAATATTATCGTATAATTTGTTAAAGACAAATAGGTAGCTTTTCATTCTAGTTAAATACTTGGTCCCCTTACATATTGGCATTGATGTTTGCAGTCCTTGAAGCACAACCCAAATGGTAGATTTGTCGTGGTCTGTGGAGATGGAGAGTACATCATATATACAGCTGTTGCTTGGAGGAATAGGTCATTTGGTTCAGCCTTGGAGTTTGTCTGGTCATCTGATGGAGAATATGCTGTTAGAGAAAGCACATCCAAGATCAAAATCTTCACCAAAAACTTCCAGGTACTTATTTTTTGTTTTGTAGATCATCTCATTGTGCTTTTCCATAGTTTATATTTTCCTTGGGTGATGTGTACATTTTTTGTATGGTCTTGATTCTTTCTCATACTTGCAATGAGTTGGGAATTTCAAATTTGCTGCTTGATAGGACCCTGCTATATGTTGTGGTATCAAAAATTCTTACTTAATTTTAAGGCATTCCCCTTCTACATAGATATATTGCTGAGTTGATTGATGGTGATTTCCAGGAGAAAAAGAGTATGAGACCAACTTTTTCTGCAGAAAGGATTTATGGTGGAACTCTGTTGGCTATGTGTTCTAATGATTTCATTTGCTTCTACGACTGGGCTGACTGCAAACTCATAAGGAGGATTGATGTCACTGTTAAAGTAAGTAATATACCCATAGTTTTTTTTATATGGTACCTTTATGTTGCTATAAATCGTGAAAGCCCTAACATACGTGCTCATTCTTATAATAACCTTTGTATTTGTAATCTTAGAATCTTTACTGGGCTGATAGTGGTGATTTGGTGGCTATTGCTAGTGAGTCATCTTTTTACATCCTTAAGTACAATGTAAGAAAAGCTTCCTTCTCTTTTTCCTCTCTCCACAATGGTTTGAAAGTTTATGATCCTTGGATGATGCAAAGCAATAATTTCTGCGGCTTTTGATGATTGCAGCGTGATGCTGTGTCTTCTTATCTGGATAGTGGAAAGCCAATAGATGATCAGGGTGTAGAGGATGCATTTGAGCTTCTTCATGAAACAAATGAACGCGTGAGGACAGGAATATGGGTTGGAGATTGTTTTATTTACAATAATTCCTCTTGGAGGCTTAATTATTGTGTTGGTGGTGAGGTATAGCCAGCTAAACTTGAAACTGTATACAAGTATTCCTTTGTGGGATAGCAAAGTAGTCTACTTGAAACTCTCTTATTGTTATTGTTGTGCTTATAGGTAACCACGATGTTTCACTTGGACCGTCCAATGTACCTATTGGGTTACCTTGCGAGTCAAAGTCGTGTGTATCTTATTGACAAAGAATTTAAGTGAGCTTTTGTCCTGTAACATTGTTTATTAGATTGTTCCTATGATGTGATTCACTAAGTCCTTTTATGTTTTTATAATTTACGGGATGCAGTGTAATAGGATACACATTACTCCTTAGCTTGATTGAATACAAGACTCTTGTGATGCGTGGAGATTTTGAACGTGCCAATGAGCTTTTGCCTACGATTCCTAAGGAGCACCATAATAGGTCAGTTCTAATCCTGAAACATTTTTTGATGGTCTTCACTTGTCCCTTTTAGGATAAAAAATCAAATGTGAAATTTAGGTCCTACAATAAAATAATCTGATTACCGCAAATGTTGTATTGTTGACATTTCCAGTGTGGCTCGGTTTCTTGAATCACGCGGTATGGTTGCAGAGGCTCTTGAAGTGGCAACTGACCCTGATTATAGATTTGAGCTTGCCATTCAGCTTGGCAGATTAGAAGTTGCAAAGGTACATGGTACTAAGCTGTACAATGTTGTTGGAAACAATTCTTTGAGATTACTCATTGTGGTTGGTTATTTCTGCAGGAGATAGCTGCAGAAGTCCAAAGCGAGTCAAAATGGAAGCAGTTGGGAGAATTAGCCATGTCGACTGGAAAGGTAATCAGTATAATTTGTTGAATTTACGGGAGTTCTTTGATGAGAATGGAAGGGGAAGTTTTTCCTTCTGACATATTGAGTAGGGTTGAACAAAGGTACCGGTGTGTTAAATGGTCTGGTCTGGTTTGAAAATTTTCAAGAGTGAAATTACTAGTCTAGTCTGATTCGACCAAATCGAACCATGTGCAGCCAATTTGAGGTTATTTTATAATAATTTTAATATGTGGAAATCATTCTGTGGAACAGGAATGAAACTGGTCATTCTTGTTCGTTATGTGGTATACTAGTATTAGACAGTATGAAAATAGCCAAAAATGTTTTAAAAAAACATTTCCGTAGTAGTGGAATGTATAATACAAAACTTAATCCATAAAGGCACCCATTTCATATTACCATATTATTTTGTCTTCTCTCTCTGATACAGCCACCAGCTCCTATCATATTCCCACGTACTGAGCAAGCTGTTAATTTACAGAGTTTCCTAGATTTTGAAGATTTGTTCTGACTCATTGTCTTCACTACAATGCAGTTTGAAATGGCAGAGGAATGCCTGAAGCATGCAATGGATTTCAGTGGCATGTTGCTGCTTTATTCTTCAATTGGTGATGCTGAGGGAATTTCAAACCTTGCTTCTCAAGCTAAAGAGCAAGGGAAAAACAATGTTGCTTTCCTCTGCTTATTTATGCTGGGTAAACTGGAAGAATGTATTCAGCTATTGATAGACAGGTAGTCAGCTTCTATTACTTCAGAGAAATACTTCTGTAGGAGGCGTCTGTTAGTCTTTTCATCAGATGGCACACTGAAACTGATTCTTTCTGCAGTAACCGAATCCCCGAGGCTGCTCTAATGGCTCGTTCTTATCTTCCTAGCAAAGTTTCAGAAATTGTTGCATTATGGAGAAAGGATCTTAGCAAGGTTAGTTTGTCATTGCATACTCATTTGTTTGTTGAATGCATCACTTAAGAATGTTTTGTAGCATGAGCATCTGAAAGCGATCTGTTAGCAAAAGCAGAAATATATCTTTGCAATCCTCTTATATGATTTTGGTGCATAGGATTGCATGAGCATGCTACAGTCAAGTGATTGTTTATTTTGGATACGGGAGCCACAATAAAGATGAAAAAAATGCACCTATAAATCGAGCTGTTTTGCAAGTTTATGTCCTAACCTAAAAGTGGTCTTAGTTTGTGTAGTTGTGTTTGTATGTTACTTGGACTGGAAAATGTGGGTAGTGGGCATGTATTGTCTGTTTGTAAATAGAATTTTAAATCTGAGCTGCACTTTATATATACTATATCTTTAGTAGAACTGGTTTCGAATTTTTCAGTTGAATCTCATAGGATCTGACAACATTGCCACAGGTTAATCCAAAGGCTGCAGAATCTTTGGCAGATCCCGAGGAGTATCCCAACTTGTTTGAAGATTGGCAAATTGCGCTTGCTGTTGAGTCTAAAGTTGCCGAAACAAGGTAAAATAAATAAAAGGTTCCCTTTTCTAAAATAAATTATTGTGATTAAGAGATTAATATTGTGATAAATTACTCGTTGATTTATCTTTTATAACTTTTGCAGGGGCAGTTATCCTCCTGCTGACCAATACTTGCAATATGCTGAGAAATCAAAAGTTGATCTCGTTGAAGCTTTCAAGAGCATGCAGATAGAGGAAGAGCAGCCTCTTGAAAACGGAGACACAGTACACGAAGATACTGAGGTGGACGATGACAAGGTATTGGCAGTGTGATTTTGGAGCAACCCTCCTTATAGAATTTTGATATTTTATGGAGCAACCCTCATAAAATTTTGATTTTTTTGGAGCAATTCTCCTTATATTTACAATATTTTTATGAGCAGAATGAAGCAGACGAAGGTCAAGAAGAGGATGTTGTTGTAGATGCTGATTCTAATGATGGCGCTGTGCTTGTCAATGGTAACGAAACCGAAGAATGGGGTACGAATAATGACGGAAGCCCATCAGCTTAAGGCAATTGGTTGGGCCAGTGTTGAAAATCCAATTTTGTCTCTGGTGATTAATTGATATTTTTCTTTTACTGAAGTGCAATGGCTGAAGTTTTTTCCTTGACCTTATCACAGCTCTCAACCTTGAATGTTTTTGAATACTTTTTTGGCATTAGTGGCATTGAATACTATTGGTTAAGAATTTTTAACGTACAATTATGGACTTTGAGTTGGGCATTTTTGTTTTGTGGATATGAATCTGATTTGTTTTCTATAAGATGTTTTCGTAACTGATTAAATTTGTTTGTGAATGAGGAGTGGGCAAGTTTCACTAGAAGTTATCTTCACTTTTTTTTTTTTATTGCGGACTAAAATGGCTTATCAATCATGTGCACTTCTTACTCATGTTACAATTGGTCTATCAGATACAAACTCTTATCACAAGTTTAAGGTAAGGTTGCGTGTCCTTCCGACCCCAAGATCATACCCGGGTGAGAGCTATTTAATGGCATTGAGAAAATGAGATGCAATTTTCCTATCGCTCACCAGTGTTGCTAATCTGATTAATTTGTGCTTGTTTGCACTGGCTTTTCAACCTATTCGTGATTCTTTACATTTGTCTGTGGTGTGACATGCTCTTGTTGTGTTAATATTGCAGTGCTTACTCAACATCCATAAAGTCCTTTGTAAATCTGCTGGTTTTGGCTGTACACATACTTGCTTTGAGGTAAGGGTGTATCCATCAATTTATAGCGTGTTCCAAGTCTTTTCTGGTTGTGCTTTAGTTTCAAGTTTAGTAGAAAAATCTGTCATTTTCTTCATATTTTTCCTGAAAACTATTCTATGCATCATATTTTGGGGTTCTAAATCAAGATTCAAGATAACTGTCTTGAGTATTTTTGGTTCAAAATGTTAACAACTACTCTTGTTAGAGACCTTCTCTTTGAGAGATGACTTGAAAACAAGCAGTGGACATTCTTATTTTCTCTTTAATTTGTATTAATTGGGCTATTTAGCCCATCTATTTAATGCGTCTCTTAGAAAGACCGTGTCTCACAATAATCTGTGAAACTTAAATATTTAAGTATGAGCCCAAGTCTATAAAAACTGGTGTAACTAGAAGGGTTATTTTGTAATATCTATACAACACTAACATATACCTGTTCTTGCAACAGGTTTTCGGACGGCGTGGCAGGTCAAGGGACTGGATTGTTTGCTGTTGCTACAGGGTGGTTTTGTAGCACCTGAAAATTGCAGTTGAAGGCCACATATTACATACAACTTTTTATATTTTCTGTTGTTTTAGTTATTTTTCATAGGATATTCTTTGTGGCCGCCTACGTACCATCCCTCAAAAATTAAATTACAAATTGCCAATGTGAATGTAGTAAAAAGGCTTTTAGTTTTCCATGTGTAGTAACTCGTAAGTCATGGTTACAGGAGTTTGTTATGTCTGATTTTATACTAGTACTAGTATATGTTTTGCATGTTTTTCGGCTCAGTTTAGCGAGAGATCAAGCATTACCGGAAAGCTGAATGGATTTTTGTTTTTGAGCCCTTCCTATGTTAGTGTGTATTCCAGATTTTTTCATTAGAGACGAGTTTAGTCAATAAAATTGTATTTTGACTTCTTTGCTTCATCCACTTACCCTTGTTAATGTGAGTGAATTTCATTCTGATTTTTCATCCGTTCTTTTCTATCCACTGATCATGCCCCTACGAATGGGGGACTTTTGATATAAAAATGTTTATTTTAATAAAAAGATTTCAAAATAAGTTTGGTCTTGAAGAAATTTCAAAACAAGTGAATTCTTGTTCAAGCTTAAGATCGAAGTTTGTTATTTACCAACATCAAACAAGTGAAGATAATATTAGAAGTACTATAATTTTGTTCTCTATTAATAACGGTGAACAAAAGAAAGACAAAGTCAAAATTTTTGAAAAGCAAGAAAAAAAATTAAAAAATTAAATCAAAAAATTAGTGTTGGTTCACTGTTATGAATATTGGTAATAATGAACAAGCCTTATCTTCAAAAGAAAAAGTGAACAAGCCTTAATCTTAGGTACGGATGCAAAGACACTTATTTTGAGAATTACTTTAGGAGTGAAGATTTTTTTAATATTTTATCAAAATTAACCTATTTATTTCAAATGTTTTGCCAATTAACCCCAATTAGTTATAGTTTTCAAAATTTTATTATCCAATAGATTTTTTTCTCAATATTTCATAGCACCTCCCACAGCTAAGGAAAACTAGAAATCAAATTAATTGGATTGAGGAGTATATTAGTTTTAGAGTTAGATATTTAAGTCAAAAGATAAATAGTAAAAACAATTGAACTCGAAGTCAAAAGACAAACAATACTCCATCATTAATCAACAAAAGCAATATGCTAATGTAACATGCATACATTTACATTAGGAGGAAAATAAGCACTACGATACAGAATAAAAATAAAGGTCCTACCGGGAGTCGAACCCAGGTCGCTGGATTCAAAGTCCAGAGTGCTAACCACTACACCATAGAACCCTTTGTTGTGCTGTTTTATATAAACACAGCTCAATATATATAGGACGAGACGAAGATACTCAAATGTAACCTAAACTATAAAATATACTATATATTAGGGTCAGCCCAATCAAAGTGACCGTCTCTTACAAGAATTTGCAAATTTTTATTAAGACCGTCTTATCGTTAGATGACTTAATATAGCTGACTCAATTCTAATTTATTAAAAAGTAAATACAAAAAATACAGTTTAGATATTGTTTTAAATTCTTTTTTAATATAAATAATTTGAGTTGCTTTTATAGGCTTGTCTCATAGTGAGACAGAATTATATAAGACTTGCTGATTAAAGGTTGCATGGTTGTTTTTTGTATTGATCTGCTATGCATGTAGGATGTAGCTAGTTGTATTCCACTTGCACTACGTACCAAAGAAAATGTTTAATAAAACATTGACAAGAAATAAACTACTCCTTAAGAACTTTATGAAGTTGGTTCTTCGAACTTTCTTAACCTACGTGATGATAGATTCATAGTCAATTGCCATTGACTTATTTTGTGAAATTACCTAATAGTGGAGAAAAACCTAACACGTATTAAGTTGATTTGAATCGCGGTGTTATTCTTTTAATTAATTTTAAAGAAAAGAAATTATGTAATATTTTTGGTGAGATAAACTCAAAATACGGAATTTATATATTTTTTAAATTGAATTGACTATGCTTCTTACAGTGAAATCACTTCATATAACAATTTGAAGAAATCCAAATAAAATAGATGATTCATAGTATGTCTTCAGTGTTATTTGTAAAATAAATACACCTATAAATTTTATCCTGAGTCAAAAATGCGACTTTATCCGATTGACTCAATTGAGCTAATTTGTGTCTTTCTGATTTTGGTAAATGTTTGAGTTCTACATTATTTATAATTTCGAGTTATAGCCTTTTACTGTTTTACATTTTGTCAATTTATATTATTTGATTTGAAGTATTTCATGATGATAACTTGAAAAACTACTTTTTGTCCAATATCATAAGAAAGTTTTTTAAAATTATTACGCTTAATTTTAAACAATATTTTTAACTATGTTATAGCGTAAAGAACAAAATATATAATTATAAATCTATGACCCATTGATTCAACCGACCATCCGAAAATGAACAAAGTAAGATTACAAAATTTAAACTTTTAAATATCTTGTAGTGACACATGTTATAAACCCTTTTTTTGGGTAATTTTAACACGAAAATGAATATAGTATATTGACCATATGTGAAAGGGGTCAATAAGAAAAATAGTAAGGGAAAAAATAATAATTGTGTAAAAATTTAGATTTCATAAGGATATAAATAAAGAAAAAAGACTACAAAATATGAAAATCAAACATTTATATAAATACGCCAAAAAAAAAAAAAGAAAAACGATTGTACAATCAAGTACTAGTATATGTTAGGACAAATTGTTTGACTTAATTATAAATTTTAAATTTTAATACAATTAGCTGCTTGTGGGTTTTGGTCACTTAAACTCAGTTCGAGGTCAACGACCTCGAGACGAATTGCAATTGCATGTACTATATTACGTACTACAACGTCAATTATTTGACTTTGAATAACTACCAATTAATTCAAGAAGACTTTATAGGTATTAAAAGAAAAGAAACATTATTCTGAATAATTTAATCTATTTTTTACTATTTTTCTATGATAATTTAAACTTTTGATTAAACACGAATAATCTTATTTATGAGGGTGCTTGTTAAGAATATATTAACGTAACCTCTTACCTATACAACAAGTCATTTTGCATTAAAAGAAATAAGAAAAGTAAATACAAAATTTAATTATAAAAAATTTTAAAATGGAAATCAGTTGTGTTTATTTTTTGACTTTAACTTTTAATTTTTTAATTTTTAATTTTTGATTTTTTCTTTTTTTTTTGGTAGCAATTAACCAGTAAAAATCGGTCATCATTTGAGCAACAATGTTCCTGATAACTAACCCAAAATAGGGATTATTATGGTTAAACAAAAGTTGAAATTACCGTTTAAAAATTGGATTTTAAAAAATAATTTTTCTAAAAAAGCATAAACTTATTAAAATGTAATTGTTAATAATGACAATTTTTTTTAAAAGAGCAACATTAAATAAATCAATTAGATAGTTTAAATTAATTACTTTTTAAATAACGAAGTGCGTTGGAGTTAAGCTTTTTAACATGTATTTTTTTTTTTTTTTTTTTGAGTTGAGCTTTTTAACATGTATAATTGTATATATATTTAATACTTTTAGATGGGTTAAAATTAAAAATTTGATACGAACGGATTCAATTAATTTTTTCCTGGACCTAATCCTAATCATGTGTAACGCAAGTATTTATTCAACTTTCATTGCAAAGGGGTTAGGCGAAAATTAAACTTAAAATTAAAGACAGATTAATCGGTAGTTTAGGTAAGTAACAACAATTTAAAAATATTAAAAATCAAATAGTATTGCAGTAAAAGTAACAATTAAATACACGGTACTAAGGATAAAACTCTGCCATTAGCTAGAATTTACATACCAATTGTAATTTATTTGTTGAATTATTAATAACATCACTTTTTTTTTAAAAAAAATTTACTCTTAACCAGAACCTTAATTACCTAAAAGTGATACATGTTTACATGATTCTCCAAGGTAAAAAAAGTTGATGGTTTTCTAGTTTCTAGTCTCATAAACAAACACAAGAGGAAAATGGAAGTCTAATATTGTAATTTCATCAATTTAATAATACTTCATCTGGTTTTAATAGTTGCTATAGATAGTGATATTTTTCCTCACAAGATGTCACTATTTATAGCAACTAATAAAATCCAGAGGAAGTATATTTAATTTTGATTAGCAAAACTCGTTGTTACCCATAAAATTACCTATTAGCAAACATATTTAATTGTGGGTCTCCCTCCATTTGAAATCAAAACTTGATAATTGAATATAATTTTGTTAAGTCCATCGAATTCAATTTTGTTAAGTCAATCATAAATCTAATATCTATGAAATATAAATACATTTTAAATAAATATCATGAATTGATTGGAGAAGATATACTTTTGTTTTAAAATCGTTTCTTATAGGACTTTGTTTTTTTTTTGGGGTAAAATGTTTTTTTTTTTGAAAACTAGGAAAAGAAATTGTCCCTAGTTATAGTAATACTCCCTCCGGTCCAGTTTACTAGTCCCATTTGACTTTTGGCACTATTCACTCATCACTCTTAATTTGTATTTTACTCTTAATCTATAAGTTAAAACATAGTCATGTGAGATCTTGTTTGATTCGTCTCAGTACAAGGATTATTAATATCAATTTTTTTTAATTTTTGATTAAGAATAATTAGAGATATTAAGGGTTAAAATGTTGCATCGACATGTGTGAAAAGTCAAATGGAACTAGTAAACTGGACCGGAGGGAGTATTACATAGTTTGTGTAAGAATATTTGAAAGAAAGAATTTATGTGATTGTTTGTTTAGCATTATTATGCTACAGAAAGATAACTTTTTTGAGTGTATGTTAAATATGTATTTGTTACTAATTTTTTTTTACTCTGACTAACTCTAACTAAATATTCAATCTATTATTAACGTCTTCTATATCATCTTGCTAGATCTTAAATTATAACATTGCATCATCAACTTTGATTGGCATTACTATACTTATATTGATACAATAAAAGACATTTATCTTATTGTTACACAAAAGAAAACCCTAACGAGTATTTAAAATGGCATGTATATCCTAGTATCATGCCACAATTTCTTATTGCAAATAGAAATTATATTTCAGACTTAAAGCAAAATAGAAAATATACTTTTGAATTAAAGCGTTGTTGAAAACTACGACGAAAAAGAACATAAGAGTAGTCCTTCTGATAATTTAGATCGGTTAATTACCATCATTACGACCATTTTCATTTCCTGTTCCATAACCTGAACCTGACCCAGATCCATACCCACTGCCATGTCCTGATCCACCTCCTCCTTTACCACTTCCACCTCCCCCACCACTTCCACCTCCCTCACCTACACCTATACCACTACCAGAACCGTATCCTGATCCATAACCAGATCCGTAACCGGAACCATAACCTCCCTTAACTCCACCTCCACCTCCCCCACTTCCACCTCCCGCACCCTTACCTCCACCTATGCCACTACCAGAACCATATCCTGATCCGTAACCGGAACCATAGCCTCCCTTACCTCCACCTCCCCCACTTCCACCTCCTTCGCCCTTACCACCACCTATGCCACTACCAGAACCATATCCTGATCCATAACCTGATCCGTAGCCGGAACCATAGCCTCCCTTACCTCCACCTCCCCCACTTCCACCTCCCCCGCCACTTCCACCTCCATGGCCTTTACCACCACCTATGCCACTACTAGAACCATATCCTGATCCATAACCAGATCCGTAGCCAGAACCATAGCCTCCCTTGCCTCCACCTCCCCCACTTCCACCTCCCTGGCCCTTACCTCCACCTATACCACTACCAGAACCGTATCCTGATCCATAACCTGAACCGTAACCAGAACTTGAATCTCCATGACCTATTCCACTCCCACCCCCACCGCCTCCGCCTCCTCCTCCTCCTCCTCCTCCTCCACTACCATACCCTACAGTTGGTACACTTCCATATCCTGATCCATATCCAGAACCAGAACCAAAACCAAAACCTCCATGATCTCCTCCTCCTCCACTTCCTCCGCCTCCTCCTTCTCCACTACCATATCCTCCACTTAAACCACCACCATAACCAGACCCGCTTCCCGAGCCATATCCAGAACCAAAACCTTCATTACCTCCCCCTCCACCACTTCCTCCACCACCTCCTTCTCCACCACCATATCCTCCTTTTGCACCACCATAACCAAACCCTCTTCCCGAACCATATCCGGATCCATATCCTGAACCAGAACCTTCATGACCTCCCCCACTTCCGCCACCCCCTCCTTCTCCACTACCATATCCTCCACTTGCACCACCATAACCGGAACCACTTCCTGAGCCATATCCAGACCCATAACCTTCACTTCCACCTCCACCTCCACCTCCTCCACCTACACCACCATACCCACTTCCACTTCCACTACCGGAGCCATAACCATATCCAGAGCCATAATCACCTCCACCTCCACCTCCACCTCCACCTCCACCGCCGCCGCCGCCACCACCACCACTTCTAGAATATGGTGGTCTTATCGCAATGCAAAGGTCTACAAGAAGTAGAACCAACAATGCAGCCCCTACTACTTTGGGACTAGCCATATATTTTCCTCTTGCTATTTATAAAGTTTAATTTCTTGACTTAAGCTGAATTTAAAGATTGTGTTTCAATGATGACCAATTGAAGTGAAATAATCCTCCTATTTATAGGCATTTGGAAAGAGGACGAGCAGCTTAATAGACGGAATCAAGATTTTAATTATTGGATAATTCATATCAAGGTTCTTGGTTATACCACTTGTATTCATGCACTATTATTATTTTAATTTTTAAACAGCCTAACTTTTTTTTTTAACAAAATAAATACAGAGTAGCTCAATTTTCGTAACCTTTGTGCGTCTCTATTATCAATTGTCAATGGGTTTATACCTTTTAATCAAAAGTCAAATTTTGCCAAGCTGTTATCAAATCTTTGATTCAATGCAATACTTAATTACCTAATTTTCGTCTTATTTGATTTGCGCCTTTTTTAACGGTATGTAACTATTAATTTTTTGGAAAAATCACTGCGACTAATACAACTTTTCGTTAATTTCCCTATAATAATATCAACTTTTGATTAATCATGTATACACCAAATATAGGGATTTTTTCCTAGAATAATAGTACCAATTTTAGTTTATCAGTTAATTTACCAATTTTTTGTCATACAATTTTCTATAGTTTTATTTTTAACATGTTAAGGATATTTTAAGAAAACACCCACATAAGTTGATATTGTTCATGGTTAATCAAAATTAGTATTATTGTAAGAAATAAGCAAAATGATGTATTATTCCTGATAAATTTTCCTAATGTTATATCTATTATCAGGTGAGATCATAAAATGAATGAGTGAGATTAAAAGACGAATAGATTTAATACAAAAAAACGAGAGCTGCAGCCTAGCAGGAACCACTATTAATTAAAAGAGAAACAGTGTATATTGTAACCCAACGTGAATACATTAGGATTTAGGAGGAATAAAACCACTACGATACAGAAAAAGTAAGGTCCTACCGGGAGTCGAACCCAGGTCGCTGGATTCAAAGTCCAGAGTGCTAACCACTACACCATAGAACCTTCTTATAAACTATTTTTTCTGAAAGTTATATTTTATTTTTATCCTATAACGAGGATGGGACGACGATTCATAAACTATTAAACTTGAGCTAAATAATTGAAAACTTTGTAAGAGATTTGAAGACAAATAAGGTGCTGCCAGAACCATATGTCCATATCCAAACCCAAAACCCCCACTACTTCCACCACCTAGTGTTTGAGAGCCCTTTTGTTAATCAACAAACAATATATATCTGAACTGTTCTACATTGGAAAAAGAGAAATTGAATAATCACTTAATAAATTTGAAGGGTAGCTCATATATAGTACTACCATTTGGTTTTAGTAATAAACTGCCTTTGAGTTTATGAGTGAGTTATGTACCTACATCGGAAAAAGAGAAAGTATACATGTAAGAAAAAGTTTTGAAGTGTCTATTTATCAGTTACACATAGAGGTGTTCAATGGTGCGGGTCGACCCAATGGGTCAAGCTGGGTCGGGTCACATTTTAACGGATCATTAGCGGGTTGGGTCATTAATGGGCGTTTGTGTAAAGGTTCGGTTCGGGCTGGATAATTATAGGAATGGGTTTTTAAAAAAAATATTTTACCACTTTTTTTTATATGATATTGTTATATTTATAGTTGAATTGAGATAACGGTCCATAAAATATATAATAAAAAAATTATTTTATAAACTTTTAAAAACGGGTCAAAGGGATCGTATTTAAACGGGCTTGACCTGGTTCGACCCGGGCCATTGAACACCTACACATAAGCTGTACGGTGTACCACAGAAAAAGAGAAGAGTAAATTATAATTGGGATTTAATCTAACTAAATTTCAGCACATTAAAAAGTTACTCATATTCAAAAAAAAAAAAAAGTTACTTAAAAAAAAGGAGTTTATTCTAACTTCAAACAACACACGAAGAAAAAAAAATATACAACCAACCTAATTAATCAACAGAAAATCTCCTGTGAGACGGCCTTATCCGTGCAACCAGCCCCGGTCCAATAAGTTTTTTAGAATATTTCTGATATACTAATTTTAAGATTTAAAAGGACAATTTCTAGACTTAAAAACCCAATTTTAAAACTTAAAAGGTCTATTTTAAAATTTTAATTATCAACATTAATGTTTGAGTAATCCTCCTTTAAAGTTGAAATGAGAATTTTAAGTCTAACAATTGGTCTTTTAAGTCTTAAAATTGGTTTTTTAAGTATTGAAATTGAACTTTTAAGTCTTGAAATTGTCAAATTTCATGATTTAAAATGTCAATTGTAAATCCTTGAAACTGTTCTTTTAAGTCTTCAAATTGGTCTTTTAACTCTTAAAATTGACATTTTAATTTGCAAAATTAATAAAAAAATATAAGTAATTAGATCGGCCCAATAAAACGCGTCTCACTCTCACCCAAGTTTTTGTGATTAATCAATCATTAGAGGCTTGAATACAACCTTTAAATATTTGGGATTTAAACCAACTAAATTTTAAATAAGTCTTACTCTAAACAGGTTTTGTTTGATTTACATAAATGAAACATGCTTAAAAATGGGCTATACACATGCCTTAAACAAGTCTTTATTTATTATTTACACAACATAAACATTTGATTCAATCTGACATACTTATTTTTTTACTGAATCAAACATGCATATAATTAAAACACTATACTTAATTACTCGCTAGTTACTACATAATATATTTATGATAAGATGATAGGTTGAACTACTAGTGATAATATTTTTTTCTTGAGCAATTCTGGTGATCCATGACCATCTCCATGTTGATAGGCACATTGAGAAGTACGAGCAAGGTTCATACATGTTCCTATGAATTCCTTTGAAAATGGTGTTTGATTATTTATTTGAATCTCATTTAGCCTTTTCCAACTCTCGTCAATCATTTTGCTTATAACTTTACGTGCTTCTTTGAGTGATACACCTTTGTCTTTTGCATAACATATTATCGCATTTGCTGTTTCTCCTCTTTCGATTTCATCCTACATATAAAAAAATATAAAATATATTCAAACAATGACGTAGTAAATTCAAATAAACAGAATTGATTACTAAATGAATAGATAATAGTTGAAATAAAACATGTAGGGTCATTTTAACCTAAAGTTAGGTAGACATTTGCCTAGGGCTCAGAGCTAAAAAGGAAGCTTCAATTCAACAATGTTGTCATGTAAAATGTAGAATACTGCTATTGTAAAATTGTTATTTTACTTCTGGGTCTATTTCGTATATTTTACCAATCGCCATAAAATATCAAGAACAACACAGAAAACGTGTACGTACCTCAGAAGTGGCAAGGTCGTTGGCGAGACGAAAGACCATGGAAGGCAAGCGTAAAATATGATGTTTGATTTCTAAGGCATGGAGTGCCTCCGGTGTAATTTCAGGACTGACGTAGAAAAATGCATGTGTTAATGCATTAACACCGGATATTGAAACCCATCCATTGTCCATATATTCCTCAAATGTTGGTGTTTCTTTATTGTGAAACCACTTTGCTTCCACCAAAAAGGCATTCAACATATCTACCCACTGTTTATACGAAATCTTGTTAGATTTATCTCAATATATAAAATTTTAATATATAGTTTAATAAAGTTAAATATAACCAACACTGTGAAATGGAGTAAGTAAATTACTCCCTCCGTTCTTTTTTTATTGTCCACATTACTATAACGGGTAGTTTCATATGTTTGTCCCATTTTCTAAAATGGAAAGTTTTGATACCCTCTTTTCACCCCCTCTCTCTTCTAATATCTCATTTATAATAATTAATTTATATTTTCTCTCTCATAATACCAATACAATCATTAATTCACACCACTATTATAATAAAATATCCCCCTCTCTCTTCTAATATCCCATTTATAATAATTAATTTATATTTTCTCTCTCATAATACCAATACAATCATTAACTCACACCACTATTATAATGAAATAATACCCACAATCAACAAAGATTCCCACTATCTTAATATGTGTAAAATCTTCAAATAGGACACACATATAAGAACAGAGGGAGTATTACTTACCGCCTTTTTAAGGAAAGGGACGCAATTGTAACCCTTAAGCTTGAGAATTTCATAGCCAATGTCGTTAATAGTGTTGTATAATGCAAGGAAGGTTAATTTCATGTAGTCTGGAAGCTCGTCTATTTCATTAATATTCCACCTGTTTATGATCATAAACACAATATTCATGCCCATATTAAAATGGTTTATTTTTTGGTCCTAGATGAAAAGATAAAAAATGGTTTCTAAAAATTTAAGGCGTGTAACGAATAATATTATACATCTTTTGTTGTTTATTGTTGATATTTAAACCACTTTATAAAAAAACACTAAGAACTCACATTATTTAGCAAAAAAATGTATTAAGTTATATCTAAATTTAATACAAATTAATATTATGTACTCCGTCAAAAAATATCACTTATATACATAAAAATAAGTTTTTTGGACTCTAAACAATTCAGGGTCATGATGTATTTAACAGTTTTATATTACTTATGGTTCTCAAATATTTCCTACTAACTTTATATAAATATTTTTTAATAGTTGTAGAGGTGTTCATATGGGTCTTTTAGTCAATTTCAGGTGAGGTGTTTCGGATCGGTTCATAATTGGGTCTTGTATCCACATTGGTTTAAACATAATTGTAAATTCATTTTTAAGTCAGGTGATCATGTTCGGTTATGATGCGGGGTGAATATCAAGTTATCAAGTTTTGTTTTGAATACCTCGAAATGGTATTGTAGTCATCATATTTTTTTCACCAACTTTCTTTTAATCATTTTTTTTAGTGTTTATGGTCTTTATTTTTCCTCCAAATGGTTCTATTTTTCTTAATACCCATAAATATTCCCTGTAAAAACTTCTTTAATGAACGAAGACAATATAATTACCTCTGAATGGCTTGGGTAAAGAGGTGAAGCTCATGTATGTGAGCATAAACATCATAGATGTCATCAATAATGGTTATGAAATTGTATACTTTTGTTAAAGCCTTGCGGCAACTACTTAGTTCAGGCTTGGAAGATGTTGTGCCTATCCCCCAAAAAAAGCACTCCATTGGTCTATCTCGAGCAAAACTCAACTTCTCTGATAGCCCCACATTCTTCCACCACCTGAAAATTAAATTCATTATTGTGAAATCATTTATTATACAAATATTATTAGCACAATATTATTATTGATGATAAATGTTTTGTTGGAAATAATAAATAATATTTAGAGAATAATTAGTAGAATATAAATAATATTTAGAGAGTAATTAGTAGAATATCTTTCATTTTATTCTAGAATAATATTTTAAGTATTTAGAAAATTAAGATATTATATTTAGTTTTCTTATTTCATGGCATATCTTTTGTATTTATAGAGGGGTGTTTGCCATCTTTGATTGAAGAATAAGAATGAACCGAATGAATTGATTCTTAAACCTAAACCAAATTATTATACTTTGTTATTAATTTCATCATGTTTAATTTACATCCTATTATTAGAATTGTAATATCTAGAATTTTACACAATTTAATTTTCATCAAATACGTTATTCTTTGAGTCAACATACTTTGTGAGGTAAAATTTGAAACAAAGATATAAGAAATGCTTTAAGAGTTGCAAATGTTGAGGAAAGATGAAAAAAAATTATTTAATTAAATTGCTATGAGCTTGTAAAAAGGCGAGCATTATCAAATCAGTAAGAAAGATAGAAAGATAGAGCTCTAACAACTTAAAATTTTAAAAGTTGGAAAACTCAATATGATTTTTTAATACGATTTTTCAACAATTAAAATTACAAAAGTTTAAATATGGTTAAAATTATACGGTATTTTAAAATTATAAAAGTTTAAATATGGTTAAACTCAACGCAAGTGTTTTAATACGGTTTTTCAACAATTAAAATTATAAAAGTTGGAAAACTCAATGTATCACCCTAGCTCAATGAAATTTTTTGTGATTATGGTTAAACTCCCAAATTGATTTCATACTCCAACGACAATTTTTTGACAAAGTTAATAATTCTTCTATACACTTGTAAATCAAAAAAAAATATTTAATGCAATCAAAATGAATTTTTAAAAAAATTATTCCAGTCAATCAGTTACACTATTTAGAAAATATACAAAAATACATCACAAATTTGACCTCATCAGAGCATAATAATTAATAAGTTATAATAAAAAACTTTAAAGTACTACTTCTATACTATGTACATGTACGTACGTACCTTGCCATGTCATGGAGGTCTTCTTGATACATCAATTGCGTGTTATTAAAGTCGAGCATGGCTAGGTCGAGCAAGGAAGTTACGTCCCTAGTAACTTCCCCTTGTCGATACGTCTCGACGAGGTCTCTAGCTTCGAGCTTGGGCATTTGATATCGTAAAGGAAGGTTGGCTAATGTGTGATTCATATAATTGTTGGCTAGATGTTCAATAGTGAAAGCTTTGGCCTCATCTAAAATATGTTCTCCTTCAAATGCTAAATATGAAGCTTCATACAATTGTATTATTCCCTCATTTTTATTGCATAAAGAGGGAATAAATTTGCCCTTATCATCAATGAATTGCTTGAATACGTCTGGTTCACATTACAAGTACATACATCCAATTAAATAAGAAAAATTATAGAATGACCCATGAGCTACTAATTATAGTAAATTCGTTACCTTTATATTATTTGTACTAGAAGGATTTGTATGAACTTGGTCCACCTAAAAAATACTGTGAACTAGGATTTCAATCCAATACTTACTAAATTTTTAATATTAATTTTATGTTTTTTATTTAAATTATTTAAATGTTTTAAATATTTTAATTTTATATTTAATTTAAATCTAAGTTTTTAATTTTTCATTTTAAAATTTTAATTTACACTCCACTCCATTCCACTCTTAGAAAATTAAAAAATTTTAAAAAATAAAATACAAAAAAATTAATAATTAAAAAAGTAATAATTAAAATTAAAATTTTAAAAATTAAAAATTAAAAAATATTAAAAATATTAAAATTAAAAATCCAAAATAAGAATTAAAAGTTAAAAAAAATTAAATTATTTTTTTTCTTTTTAAAAAACAATTTGAAAGTAGAGTAAGGGAGATATTGAAAGCAGAGTAGTAGAGTGAGAGTAAAAATTTGATCCATCCAAAAGTTAATATACACCAAGTCTACCTTTAGACTTTCTCTATTTGTACTCCCAGCAAATAAATTTCATAAATGTGATTATCAGAGAATGATGAATGAGTTAGCTAGGAGTGGTTTATTTTAAGCGAACATATAACAATGATTATTAATTTCAATTTTTTAAAAAAATTTTAAAGACGTTAAGGAATCAACTCAACCAAAAACTTAAGCTGATGAATAAAGCCTTATAATATGTTAATTGTTATATACCCCAATGCGCCATCTCATCACACGAGAGCCCTTTGGGCTAGAAGTATGGATGCAACACAGGTCCTCCTCATATCTGGCATTGAATATTCCACTTTAAATGAGGGGTGGTTGAGATTCGAACTTGTAGCCTTTTTTAACTCTGGCTCTAATACCTTGTTAAGAAATCAGCTCAACTAAAAGTTTAAGCCGGTGGTTAAAGCCCCATGACATGTTATATACTCTAACATGTTAGATTGAGTTGAACATATTGTAAATGCCAGCATGTAATAGGGAAAACAAGAGGTGCACACACTTCATAAGCCAAGTAAAGATCGTCCCAAAACCATATAGCAACGAGAGGAAAGACTTTAATGACTTACAAAATATGCACACTGCACACCATCTTTAATTTATCGATATGAGACAAACTATCCCAACAGATACGTACCTTGAGACACAAAAAATCCAGATTGTCTTAGAAGTCTGAAGCCAAGAGCAGTAGTATGAAGATCCAAGTTGAAATCAGTAAAGATGGAAGAATATCTCGTTAATGCATTTTTTATTTCCTTATCAAAATGATTTCCAAGTCCTAATCTTTGAATTTCATCAATTAACTTGAAAACCATTAAGGGTTCGCAATATTCTTCATCAGCTATCATATTCTTTACCTCACATTTTAGTCCCTCTATTTTTGCAGATTCATCCTAAATTAACCAAACAACGTATAATTATAACCATGATCATAAGCAAATTAAAAACAAATTAAATAAACTTTACACGTTTTATATTTGTAAAACGTTTGAAAACAATTTATGTTGAACGTAATTAATAGCAGAATTGAAGGAAATACTTCACATGTAAGACAAGATCCCACATCCAGGGGCGGAGCAAAGTATTCTGAGGCCCGGTTTATTTTGTATAAACTTTTAATTTTGGGGCCCTTTATAATTGAAAATAGATTTTCTTAAAAAATAAAAATTCAACGCATTCTAACAATGTTACTATTAATTTTATAAAAATAACTTAAATTAATTTGTTAAAAATTAAATATTCATCTCTAATATTAAGAAGAAAGAGAAAAAAAAGTAATGGATCAATCAAAAATATTGAAAAAATGTAAAGTTTAAAAGAATGCAAAATTGAGAAAGAAAATATTGATTATTTTTAGTAATTATTGATGTTTAATGAATGGGTGAAAAATAAATGATGTAAGAGAAGATGTTAGGGGTTAAAAAAGGAATGCTTTGAAAATAGAAAGAAGAAAAGAGAGAAAAAATGTAATTAATAAGATTTGATCCTTTGACCATTATTATGTTTAGTAAAGCTCCCACCAACTACTCTACCTTGTTAATATGTTATTTTAATATGACTTTTTTATATGGGGCCTTTTAGATTTTGGGGCCCTGTGCGATTGAACACCTCGAACCCCCTTAGAACCGCCCATGCCCACATCGATAAAATAGTGGGTCGTTGAGTTGCATCTATATAGGGTGAGTCAATCATCCTACTCCCATATACTTCCTCCTATTTATAGAGAAATGGTACATTTCCTTATTTGGTCAATTCACTGAAAATGTCCCATTTCTATTTTTGTCATTCTTTTTTACCTTTTACGCTTACTACAACAAGACAATAATACATAAATATCAATATCCTTTATGGAAAAGGAGAGTTTTCCACTCACTTTTAAGTAGCCTCCACTTTTCTTTGGTTTTGGTGCAAAACTCAAATAATGTCTAATTCTCTATGAATAGGAGGGATTATATGGTTCTGGAAAACAATGAACCTTATATTACCAGTGTATTTGCAAGTCAATGCTCTTGCCCGTGGATTTGTGGGCCCGAGCCCACGGGTGTCTTATGTCCACACAAAGTGGGCGGATTGCGAATCATAAATTAGAGGAACATCTACAATCATTGATGGTTAAGATATAGGTTTGAATAATCATTTATGAAGGATGTGGAGGAAATGGGTGTGTTTTGATTGCTTGAATCACTATCCACCATTGATGACGAAAGAGAAAGATGAGAAGCATGAAAAAAAAAATCAAGACCCTTATAATATCATGTAGAGCTTAGGAAGCTTTAAAATGATTCTTAATATTACCAAAAAATTAATATATATATATATATATATATATATATATATATATATATATATATATATATATATATATATATATATATATATATATATATATATATATATATATATATATATATATATATATATATATAGATTTAGGAAGGATTTTAAAATGAGAAGGATGAGAAGGATTTTGTTTGATTTTTTTTAATTACTATGTATATAAAAAAAGATACTATGTTATAAAAAAAGAACACTTTAAAATTTATGTCATAGTTACTTTTCTGCGTAACATAGTGACTTTTACAATTATGAGTTTTTGACTCAATCGTGTCCTTAGATTTTTTTGTTTTAGTGAAATCAAGGGTGTAGAATCCTTCTTACCCTTCTTATTTTCAACCCCCTTCTCATTGGATCCCTCCCCTATATATATATATATATATATATATATATATATATATATATATATATATATATATATATATATATATATATATATATATATATATATATATATATATATATATATATATATATATATATATATATATAATATATATATATATATATATATATATATATATATATATATATATATATTAGAAAATATATCTAAAATATTAATTAATACTCCCTCCGAATCATTTTAGATGTACCATTTGGGTTTTTCACAGTTGTTAAGGGTGGTGTAGGGTCCATTAAAAAGGTGATAGTTGGGTATTTTTAATTGATTAAATTAATTGTAAAGGTGGTAGTTGGGTATTGGAAATTGAAAAAGTGAGGATATTTAGATTAAAAAAAAAGATAGACAAAAAGGAAAACGTGACAATTGATATAAATTTGCCAAATAAAAAAAAATGGGATAAATAAAAAGATTGGGAAGGAGTATATAGAATAAAATGGATACCAACGAGAAAAAGCTTGCATGTAATATTATCTATAAATAATTATAAGATAATATTAAAATATTTATATTAAAATTATTAATTATTAAATCAAGAACTTGAACATGATATTCAATTGGTCTATCACTCTGAGCCAAATGAGATCGGCCTCTAGTAGTAACGATTCAAAATTTGAATTTTTTAAAAATCTCCGATTTATCATTTTTGACATATACTTCTATATCTTGTATTCTTATGGTTTTTTTTTGAAATTTCAAAAGACAAAAAAAAATAGAATTATGCACTATTTTAATAGTTTGGAAAATAGATAAAAATTTAAATTGTGCGGATAATACCAATATAAAGTGGAAAAAAATATTTAGATGAGATATAAAAAAAATGGCGAAATCACCATCATCATCATCCTACCCAGTGTATCCCGCTCATAGAAAACTATGGACAGAGTTTGGAAAGGAAAGGAGGACGGCAACTCATACCCATAAAAGGAGAGCGCGACCAAAAGGAATCCCCTGGGGCAAAACCCATTTTCGTAAAAGAAACTGCAACAAATCAAGTAAAACAGAAAAAAAAATACTCCCTCCCAATCAGTTTAGATGTCCCATTTCCTTATTTGGCAAAACCATACTAATTGTCCCATTTCCATTTTTGTCTATCCTCTTTTACCTAAATACCCCCATTTATCCAATTCCCAAACCCAACTATCACCTTTACAATTAATTTAATCAATTAAAATACCCAACTACCACCTTTTTAATGGACCCCAATCAACCCTTAAAATCCGTGAAATCCCAAATGGGACATCTAAACTAATTCGAAGGGAGTAGTAAATTTAAACACAATGAAATTCAAATTACAACCTGTGTTCCAGCACGATCCCTTCTCAAAGACACAAGGAAATCAGGGTCCCAAATGCTGGGTTTATAACCTGCGGAACGTCTATCTAATTTAGAAGGGCTAGTTGATAAAGTGTTGGTGGATGTGCACATAATAGGCACAATTTTGCAACCATGATTAGTTTTTTGGATGGCTAATGACAAAGTTTTATTTTGTGGTATAATTGGCTGATCTTGTATAAAATTATAATTGATATTAAGAGCACAAATTATATTTTGTATGCTTCCCATTTTACTATACTATTGAATAAATAAAATTGTATGAATAAATAAAATTGTATGTGTTTTTTGTGTTAAAAGTCTAGAAGTATGTCTATCTATATATAGTACTATAAAAGTGAATAAGATATTGGTCATTGAATGGGGAAGTACGAGGATCACATATTTTTAATCATTGCCAATTCTGTCTGATATTTATATACATTTTATTTATCTTTCTCGTTGCAAAATCTTCTCTTAATCTTTTTTGAGTTGGGGGACTCTTTTGGTCGCCCTCTCCTTTATGGGTATGAGTTTTCGCCGTCCTTTCCTTCCCAGATCCTTACCATAATTTTATATGAGTGGGTACACTGGGTATGATTATGATGATAATTATATTTTCGGCCCGTTTGATAATCAATATTAAATGATATGGTAATGGAATGTTAGTACAATATAGTAAGAATATCTCTTGACGAATTTATGACCATACTTATTCCCATTCAGTAATTTTATTTTCTTTACAAGATTCATTTCAATGCATTACAACTTGAATATGCTATTTTAGATAGTAATTGAAAATTATAAAAAAAAATTATGATCAAACTTTCATTAATTACTATCATAATGACATGATATAAATCATGAAAATTTACGCTTTAAATTATTTCCATACTACCAATTAGAATTAATAACCAAATCCACTGTTTGAGTATAGGGTTGATTGAGAATAGGAAAAGGACAATGTGAATAGTATATGTGACATTATTTAGTAAAAGTGGTGAAGAGTAGTGAAAATTATACATGAGATATTATTTAGAAAAAGTGGTGTATATTTTAATTGAAATAAGACTAATTTGAATCACGTACAATAAGGGCAGGAAAAAGGATATATATTACTATATGATGATTAAAAAAAAATTTGTGGATTAAATATGTCAATGAGAAGTAAAAAAAATAAAATTATAGCAAATTATGTGGGACAAACTGACATATACTAAAATAAATAAAAATCATTCATCATCATCATCATCATCATACCCAGTGTTCCCGCACATAGATACTCTATGGCCAGGGTCTGGGGAAGGAAGGTCGACGGCGTCTCATACCCATAAGGAGAGGGCGGTCATAAGAGTCCTTCGGCTCTAGAGGAGTCTTCAAGGATAGGACCTGCAAAAATCCGAAAACCTGCATCTTACACCCACGTTAGCCAAGCATAGGGACTAAACAAAAAAAAAAAAAAAAAAAAAAAAAAAAAAAAAAAAACCTTTAAGCGATATAGGTAAAAAAGGAAGTGAAAAGCGATGACAAAAGTCACAGAACAGTATCAAACTAGTCTAGTAATCTAGGACGTGAATAAGGCGCCGCCATGTGGCTCTATCCCTGGTCAGGTCCTTAGAGAGGTGTAGTTCGAGCAGGTCGCTGTTAATCTGCTCCTCCCACGTCCTCTTAGGTCTTCCCCGGCTTCTCTTGCCCTCCACTATGATGCGTTCGACCCTTCTCACTGGGGCGTCATGGGTGCTTCTCTGCACATGCCCAAACCATCTGAGCCTGTTCTCCCGCATCTTTGTAGAGAGAGGTGCAACCCCTAACTTTTCCCTAAACTCCTGATTTCTAATCCTAAAACATATAAGGAAGTATTAGGCTAATATGGAATAATAAAACATCCTAACTCTGATCATATATTGATAATCAATACATTATCATCATCATTAAATTGTGAAATTAATTAGCATTAATTTATGTCTCCATAATAAGTTTGATCAAAACTAGGTAAAATAATTGCTGAAATGGCAATCATTAACTAAAAATGAATTCTTTTTATGTATTTACCATAAAAAAATAAAAATTCTAGTTTTATCAAATAAAAATTAATTACCATGCAAATCTTATTACAAATAACGGAAAAAATAAGGACACGAAAAGATCTTTCATACATAGAAATACATCAAGCCAAAAAAAATCATATTAATTCAAAAACTATTTGATTTATTTTTTTTTTTCGGTTGGTTTAAATTTAAAGGAGTTTGATTTTCACATACTTCGTCTTATTAGTCAAAAATAAGTAAAAAAAAATTGAATTTTGTATTAATAAGAGTAAATACCATTTATTAGACTATATATAGGTCATGATTTCGATTTCTGCATAACCTTGTATGTATGGGTCTCTTGGATCGAAGAGAATATTTAAGGGGATAAAAGAGTCAGATTATACAACAATGGTAATTAGAGATTAAAATTATTGAAATAATTTTGATAAAGGTAGAATTAGAATAAATTAAAGGAACATTTGCCAAGAATAATCCCAACTATTACTCGTTGGCCAAAAATAATCTCAACTATCGATTATTTTAATAATTCCAACTATTCATCGATTTGCTCAAAACAGACCCACACCCTCACTGACCGGCTACAGCAGGTTTTTTGTGATTATTTTTTTTTACTTTTTTTTAACTCGGCAAAACAAAATAAGAAGATGCTCTTCATCTTCATTATACTCCATCTCCTTCTTCATTCATTCTTCCTCCATTAACAAATCCTAAAACTCTCCTATAAAAACCTAACTCATGCTAAAACTTTAAAAGTTTCATCCCTTTAAGATTCAATGAATTCTTGTTCCTTCTTCTAAGTTTTCAAACCCTTATCTCAAATATAGGTTGAAAGCTCGTCAATGGAGGAAGGAAAGTGTAAATGGGTTTATTAAAATTGAAAGGATAATTCTTTTTGAAGATGAAAGGGTAGTTTTTATTATTTGGTGAAACTGAGTTAAAAAAATGGTAAAAAAAAGAATCACCAAAAAACCTACTGTAGCCGGTCAGTGAGAGTGTGGGTCTATTTTGAGCAAATTCGATGAATATGTAGGATTATTAAAAAATAATCGATAGTTGAGATGATTTTTTGCCAACGGGTGATAGTTGGAATCATTCTTGATAAACTTTCCTAAATTAAAAAAATAAATAAATAAATAAAGAAGTTGATTTTAGTATCGCCAAGTAATTAAAACATAAGAAATGAAGAAAGCTAAGTATGTGATGATTACTTCATAATGTAAGATATTTAGATGCCTTTTTTCTGATGACGGCAGACTGCTAACTGTTGATCTTAACTCCTAAGGGTCCCTCGAAAATTATATTAAATATGCTTTTCATTTTACACATTTTTCATGCAAACCCTCGTATAATAAATAATTAATAGGAGTATTATTCAAAAAAATAAGTAAATAATTAATAGGAGTAGGAGGAAATAGCAATGTATTTTGCGGTCCTATTCGCGAGATAAATGGTTCGTGGCCCCTTGGTGAATAAAAATTTTCTCACAAATCCCTCTCAATACTTTTTTCTCATATACGTTATACTTTATTTGTTCTTAATATTCTTTTCGTTTAGAATATTTTATTTTAGATAGAGAAATTTAATTAAGTTTTTTAAGATATATGTAGATGATAAAATATATTTACGTGAAATCTCATTAGATTTGTCTTAATATATACTTTTTTATCATATATTTTTTTATAATTTTCTATAATGTGTATTTAGAGATATTGAGGCTCAAAAGCTTTAAAAACTGTGTAAAAAGTTAAATGAGAAGAACAAAAAAGAACAAAAGGAGTATTTTTAAGTGAAAATTTTTTTTGACATAGAGAATTTATCTCATTAATGAGAAAACAAAAAAATTTCTCACTACTTTCTAAGTACTAATTTATATAGTATTTTTCGCTCAAAAAAAAATTTATATAGTATTTTAAAAAATCATTTTTTTTAAGTATGTTAAAATATAGCAAAATAGTTGTCTAATTATAAAGCATAGAATTTCATGACCATTGATATATTTGTATATATATTTTGATAATTTATAAATTAAAAAATAATTAATTGCAAATTACTGCTTTAATGTTTGATGATTTTGTGAATTACAGTCTTGATGTTCTTTTTTTTGCGAATTACAGCCACCATGTTTCAAAATTGACCATTATTTAGGCCAGATGACTGATTCCGTACAAAAATGACCGTTGACCCACTATTTTTACCTTTGACTTTCTTTTTTTAGATTTTATTTTTTTTTTTAGTTTTTTTTGTTTATTAAATGTGTTAGGTTCAGGTCAAAATTTTAAACCTGAAAAAAACCTTTATAATTCATTTAATTATATATGTTAATTTTGAGTTAAATCAAATAAGTATAAGTTAAACTTAGTTTGTTGAATATTTTCTTATTTTCATAGTAAATACAGAAAAAACATAAAGTTAAAATTCAAGCCTAAAAAAAATTAGATTTAATCAACGTTAAAAACCTAAAAACGAAAACAAAAAAGTTATAAAAGGGTTAAGTGGGTCGAAATCAGGTTAACTTGATCTGTTGCAGGTCGGGTCAAGGTTGTGATTTTGGTCCCAATTAACTAAATGGGTTGGGTTTGGATTAAGGATTTTTTGACCTGTTTATATATGACCCGAACCCAAACCCGACCCAACCTGATCTATTTGACAGACCTAAAATTTATTGATAATTTTGTAAATAAAAGAGTGGACATTTAATAATACCATTGATTTGTTTCACCCTATGACTTTACAATTTGATGGAATCATTTCAATTTGATTGAAAATCATATTACTTTCTTTTGTTGTATCATTTTCAATATCATTTAGAAATGGTAAATGACTAAAACATTGATGGGATGTTAATAGCCTTATACACATATACACATATGTGGAGTGGAGTTGTGAAATACTGAAATACCATAGAATTGATGGGATCCACCTACTTGATGGAAAAGTGATTGCTTATACAGTCCCATGTTCCGATTCACTTGCAATATTTAATTTTTCACGCAGTTTAATGTACTAAATTAATTTTTAATATCTCTAATTATATAATAAAAAATTATTAAAATTTAATATTAATAATCTTTATAATAAAACAAATCAAATAAAAATTTACTTAACTATATTTTAACTGATTAATTAAAAATTAATTTCAAATTAAAAATAATGAATAAATATATAGTTATCTCTTTCTTCGAATATTAGTTGAATAAAAATAGAAATAGAAAAGCCTCTAAGCTAACAGCACCTTAACTCAAAAAAAAAAAAGCTAACAGCACCTAGTCACCTACGAGGCTACGACTATGTAGGATACAAACATGTGGCTTTCTTTGGTATCAAAGATAAAATATCTACTTAAAAGAATGTACTCTTCACATTTAATTAAAATTTGCATTAATATATCAAATAGGAGTACTTCATTTTGTTGGTGAAATTTCTTATCTTTAGTTCATATCTAAATCGAGGACTAATATTATTATTAAAAATAATTTAAAAATACGATTATTTACCGTGAACGAGTGAAATGTTGAATTATTAATGTCACTTTTTATTGTTATTGAAATGTTATTGAAAGTGTAACTTATTTACCGTGAACGAGTGAGACGGTTGCATTTCATCAATTTCACAAATTGAAATGTCAATTTCAAGAGTTAAAAGACCAATTTAAAAACTTAAAACACGAATTTTAAGGATTTTATTTCAATATTTAAAAAAACAACTTTGGAACTTTTTTTTTTTTGGAAAAACTTTGGAACTTAAAAGACCAATTGTAGGACATTAAATTCTCATTTAAACTTTAAAATAGGATGATTCAAACATTAAAGTTGATATCAAAACTTTGAAATTAACCTTTAAGTCTTAAAATTGAGTTTTTAAGTCTTGAAATTGTTCTTTTAAGTCGTAAAATTAGTATGTCAAAATATTTTAAAAAGATTAGTAGACATAAGTCACTTGCACAGCTAAGGCAGTTCCACAAAATAAATCTAAAAGTATGAGCTCCAATGGACCATATAATGCATGCAAATGATATATTGATGATATACACATGAACCCCCTCAAAGATTCACATTCAGTACTCCTCCCTCAAAATTTACTACATTACTCACAAAAAACTCGATTTGATTTCCGTAATGTAGCAAAATCAAATGACGGAGGGAGTAACTGCACAAGCCGTCTAACATATTATTCAACCTTCTGAAATACAAGTAGACACTAAGTTGACAAGTACCTCGTTCGAGAGAGATTACAGCGCAAGTGCACAACAAATGGCACGGCAAATGTCTCGTCTCACCTTACGCCCAAGAAAGGATGTTCAACGTACAAAGTTTCTCAGTTAACCTCCTCACTTCGCCGTCTATTCAGTGGCAATAACTGTTTTACAGATTCCGATACATGGGGTACAACACCGTCGGAAGAATGCAAAACTGACTCTTAGTCATTGGAGGCTTTCGGAGAATTTTCTGGAGTCTTCAGAGTTGTCGTAGTAGCAGGTTTACCCTTGTGAGCTGAAACTGTAGAAGAAAATTCTTCCATGATTAAATCATCTTTGAACTTCAGAGCAAATGTTGATAAGCCATCCTTGCCCTCGGTAGCAATGTTCACACAAGCAAAGGTGACGCCTTTCTTGTCCATTTTCGTGAGCTTCATATCGGGAAATAGACCAGCATTCAAAATCAATCTTAAATTACCTTTGGCCCGCATCACCAATCGACCTTTATGAGCTTCACCTTTCAGCACGTTCACCTTTACCTCTCCTTTACCGCGTTCTTTCCACCCACCATCAAGATATTCATAAAGAGCAGAATCAGCAGCGAAAACTGTTTCTTCATTCTCCTCCCCTGTTTCTGTCGGTACCTCCTGCATGGAGCGGAATGCAGGTCCCTCAGCTTTGGTCCCAATGGATGTACCTGTCAGCACTGAACCGAAGAGTGGGGCACTGCCATTATTTGACGCACCAAAATTAAAAGTCGGAAGAGATGGTTGTGAAGGAGACCCATCTTTCTGGAGAGAAGATCCAAAAGAGAATGTCGAGGATGAAAATCCAGTGCCCGCAAGTCCAGTAAATGCGTTCTGGCTGTTTGAAAGTTGCTGGAATGAACTCAAAGGAGCACCACTATCAGGTGTTCCATTCTCATTCTTTGGATCATTTTCTATCTTCTCTTCTTCTACTTGATTTTCACCGGCTGATTCCCCTTCAACTGCTTTCTCAGAACTCCCATTAGCTTCTCGCTCATCACCTGACTTAGGCTCAGCAGCCTGATCAGGTTCAATAACTGCAGTTACTTGCTCAGTAGGGGCCTTGTCCTCCTTACCTGATGATGCATTAGTTTCTGTTGTAGCCTCGTCGGCTTTCTCTTCTGGTTCTGCTTTTCTCGCTTCAAACTCCGAGTTAGCATCATCCTTAGTATCTGCATCATCACTACTTGTTTTATCTTCCACAGCTTGTGCTTCTGCCGGAGCTGGAGCTGGAGCAGGAGCAGGAGCGGGAGGGACCAAACGAATCCCAGCAAAAGGATTAGATGAAGGAGCAGAAGGTGCTGTCGAAGTTTGTTGACGGCGAACTTTCACTATCCGTCTCGTGGCCAGCACATCATCACTTGCTTTCTTGAAAGTTCCCGTGGCCTGTTCATCAACTTCGTCATCATCAAGACCAGGATTATCGCGAGACAATTCTCTTCCAGCGGCACGTTTCTTAGAAGGCTGATTTTCATCTCCCATCGGAGTCAACTAAAGAACTACAAGCCAGGAAAGACTGCAAGAAAAGACATTCAATAAAACCAACATAAGTGCTACATTAAGCAATTTTAAATACTCTAGCATTTTGTGACAAAGGAGAGACCAATGTATTGTACTTCAGTTGTGCGTGAAATATAAATTCTACACTATTCTATGTTAACCCATCCATATTGATAAACAAGGCCAGTGTCACAATCGCTAATATCTCTAGAATTCAACAAGGTAAATTACGGTTGATTTTGGGCTAATAGGTCATTTTAAGCGATTCAAACTTTTTTAAAAAGCAAATTAAGTGGCAAATCATGTTATACTGAATAAAACTCATCAAATGATCAATTCACACGCACAGGCAACGTATCTTCAACTTGATAAACTTAAACATTCAAAATTCCAATCATATATTGGGCTGAGATTTCAGCATCGCCCAATATTGAGGAACATACTTCACAAAAAAATAAAGAAATTTACTGAACAAACAGGAAAAATAGGTGTCGCCAATAGGTGCAACACGAGCAAATAGACATGATCGAGTCCAAAAAGTGAGGGAACGAAAGATAGAAATAGTCACTTGCACTCTGCACCTAAAAATATTCAGCCCAAAAGCCTTTTAATTTATTTGTGAAATGAACAAATGACTCTAAGATGCACTCCCATACAAAAATACTCATCCTAAACAGTGTTCTATACTCTAAGAACCCTTCCGCTAAAATAAACTATGTCCCTACCCTTGATTTTAATACTGTAGAACATAGTATTGCATCAACTAAATGTTATGAAGTAGTTACCACCAATGAGGTTTTGATTTGCGTAATTGGCCCTTGTAATTAAAATTATAAAAAGGTTATTCAAAAGTAACCCTCTGGCCACAAAGAGCTTATAGTCAATTAATTTAACATTCAGAGTAGACGAAAATAGAGTGTAGTCTCAAAATTGGTACAAGAGTTAGTAGTGCACCACTGTTCATGAGCACTCATCATGCATATAAGGAACAAAAGATGATGATTGATAGGAAGTAGAAACAAATTCTTGCCTTAAATGTTAGCGATGACAATAAAACACTTCATAAAAGTGAGTAAGCATTCACTTCAAAAACTTGTGTTCAAATACTATTTTTAGGGTGCATCAAATACAGAGAAATTTTATAAACCTAAAAAATGTAACACATAGCAAAAGTTCTATAGTACTAAACTGTTAAACCACTCATAATAAGACCTTGTTCTTCAAAGGTGCAAGGGGTCTTAAGGCACTAAGGGTACAAGCAAAGGCGCAATGGGTCCTTAGTTGATAAGGGTACTGGAAAAGGTGCTCAAGGTATAGGGAAGGAGTTGACATTTGGGTGCTCAAGGTATAAGACCTTGTTCTTCAAAGGTGCAAGGGGTCTTAAGGCACTAAGGGTACAAGCAAAGACGCAATGGGTCATTAGTTGATAAGGGTACTGGAAAAGGTGCTCAAGGTATAGGGAAGGAGCTGACATTTGGGTGTGAGGCGCCACAAAAACAATAAAAATAAATTATTAACCTTCAACAAACCCATCAGAAACCCCCAAAGAAGAAGAGAAATAAAAAGAAGAAAAAGAAGAGTAATCCACATAAGACAAAGAGAACATAACTTGTGAGTGCACACATCAAAGGAGATCTTTTACGGTTAACACCAAAAGCTGTTTCAATGTAGGCAGCACAATGAACTCAGAGGCATTGTGCGTTAAGAAATCACCTAACCTAGCCTGAGCCATTGCCCATTTCAATATTATTCATTAATAATGAAAAACCCATAAAAGAGAGACACTAATAGAAAGCAAATAATAAATAAGCTAAAACATCCTACTCCATTTAAGACACTACTAGTCTACTACCACAAAAACTGAGACATCAGCACATTCGTTAATACAATCATATCATCACAAACAGAAATGGTCAAGTAATATGGAATCAGGCCATCTACAAGAAACACTCGTCAGCAATTATCAAGTGGAGGAAAGGACACCAAGTGTGAAGGAAAATTGCAATGAGCTACTTACGGAATTTTTGATTAAGAGAATAAAGATAAAAAGGATTTAGGCCTTTATGTCCTTAGATGTTGTTTAGTTGTAGTTACTTAATGGTTTGCTTCCCCTTTGCTGTATAAAGCACGCTTAATTACCTCTATAAGTATAGCATTACACCTTTTCCTTTATCAACATCACCACTATACACCATCATCATCACCATCACCATCAATGAACCCATAACCACCAACAACCACCTTAGCCAGAAAATTTCCATCATTGAGGCGTCAAAGACCATGGGAATTTTCTCCACTTACAAATAACAGCCAGGCCAATCCTAACAGCACCAACAATTACCACTACAGCAGTACTGCCCGCACTAAGTCGTTAATACACAAACTTGGCTATATGCTAAGTCCATATAAAACCCCTGAAGAAACACCACAATATTTAAGTCTTAAAGGTACACTGACGTTATCATTGAAACTAAATTTGAATATAAGATGACAGTTAGACTTAGACCCTATGACAGAGAGCACGAAAGTAATAAACAGTGCTATTTTTTATCCATGGATTTCCAACATATTCACATCACAACCAACAATGACTAAGGAGAAACGAAGGAAACTGTTTGATGAATCTTTAGGCAAAAACCCTCACTTAAAAATTCCCAATCTCATTCCCATCGCAATGTTCAACAACCTTCCTTTGTGTATTTTTCATTGTTTTTCAACAAGAGACTGAAAATGGGAAAACCAATGGTACTATGAATATTTTCCTCAGAAATTGAGTAGAAATCGATTTTCCTTCACATAATCGTTCTCAAAATCTCACTTTATCCTTTCTTAATTCAATAGTTTCTCCATCAAACCAAACAAAAGTAGTATTCGTGAAAAATATGTTTTTCGGTTCAAGCACAATATTTATTGAAAATCAAACGACAATTTAACCACTAAAACTTTTTATGTATAGAAATATTGCTTACTTTGGAAATAGTGTACAACAAGCAATTACTATATTCATTCAAAATGAAAATTGGTACCAAAATTGTAAAGAAATATTAGTGTCGTAGGAGTATAATTCAAATGCCTTCTAATAACACGGATTGACTTATTTCCTGATCACGACCATCAATTGACTAAGCAAAGCCAAAACAAACGGATTTAATATAACAAAACAACACCGTGCAGAAAATTAAACCTAAAGAATCGCTCATTTTCAAATGATAAATTTGATTCCTTCCCAATTCCAAATCACTCGTACTTTCCCGAAAAAAAAAAAAAGAACCCCAAGAAATGATATACAATAATATCTCTGAAGAAAATTATTTCCATCAAGCAAAAAGTGATTAAATCCATGCATGATCAAAAATATAAAAGATGAAAAGCACATGAATATTGAATTGAATAAATCAAAAAACTTATAATCATAAAGCTGCTTCAATCAAATTTACTCACTAATTTTTCAACTACAGTTGTTCGAATCCACTGTAAATGGTTTGACTCGGCAAAATTCACAAAGAGAAGTACCGGTATAATTCCTGGAGCTCCAAAACCGATTTCAGCAAAATTTTAACTTATTTTTCAATAAACGGTCGGAAAATAGTTACGCCGTGGTCTACTCCGGCGGTGGTGTTTATCGATTTGCTATTTTTTCTCTCTCCTGCTCTGAAATTTTATCCTTTCTCCGATTGTATAAACTAGCGGCTAGGGTTTTTATTTTCATGGGCTTGCCTTAAAGCCCACATTTCACAAGGTTTCACAAATTTTGTATGAGACAATCCTACTGCAAATCTGCAATACACGTTTTATACTTGAATAAAATAGTCTAATAATAAAATATACAAAAACTCTCCATAAATTCTTACTTGTGACCGTCTATACAATAGATGTCTCAAGTTTTGGGGTTAGCCCTATTGATAAATTAAAAAAAACTAATTGGTGGTTTTGTAAGTTAAAAGGGTGATATGAATTGGGCTCTTAAGAGACGTCTATAGTATAGACGGTCTCTCAAGAGAGGATCTGAAAACTCTTCTGTGAGATCGCCTTATTTGTGCAACCAGCCCAGGCCCAATAAGGTTTTTAGAATATTCTGATACACTAACTTTAAGACTTAAAAGGACAATTTCAAGACGTAAAAATCCAATTTTAAGACTTAAAAAGTCAATTTTATAGTTTTTAATATCAACATTAACGTTTGAATCATCATATTTTAAAGTTGAAATGAAAATTTTAAATCTAGCAATTGGTCTTTTATGTCTTAAAATTGGTTTTTTAAGTATTGAAATTGAACTTTTAAGTCTTGAAATTGTCAAATTCCATGATTCAATATGTCAATTTTAAATCTTTGATATTGTTCTTTTAAGTCTTCAAATTGGTCTTTTAACTATTAAAATGTCATTGACATCTTAATTTGTGAAATTGGTAAAAACATATATACAATTGGGTCGGCCTAATAGACGCGTCTCACAAGTGAGACGGTCTCACCCAAGTTTTGGTGTAAAATATATTGCTCGTTCACAAAAAAATAGTCGCTCCCTCTACTGTCTCAAGGTGAGACGACCTCAAAACAAGAAATCCATAAGCTAAAAGTTTCTATTAATATTTAACTCAAGTATAAAGCATGTCTCGCGGACCGTCTCGCGGAAGAATTTGTGCATTTCAAATTGTTTCCACAAATAATGTTCATGTGAATAAAAAAATTTGAATATTTTATATGGTGAATGTATTATTTAATTAGATAAATATTTTATATTTAATGGACAATAAGTGGGACCATCAATATTAAAAATATTAATATAAAATTAGTGAAAGAATATAGGAACACAATTATTAAAAAAAATAATAAAATAAAGTTTGTGAAACATATGGGGCCCAAAATTAATCTAAAATATTAAAATGAATTTAGTGAAAAATATGTGGAAATCATAATCATTAATAAAATATTAAAATGATGATGTACAAGGTTAATTATGTTCAATATTTATAATGTAAATAAAAGTAGTTTTAGAGGAACAACAAACGAACGACCAAAAAATAGCAAATGAGAACAACTTTGAGGACCATAGAGATGAATTATAAGATTAGCCTTTACAAAATTGAACTTTCAGAAAAATTAGCCTTTACAATAGCAAGTATAATTAACTATGTTTTTAATCGATAACTTTATGATTAAAAGTGATCACTTATGAGAATATAAATTACAATAGGACGGCCCAATAAAAACGATAATCACTATTTACAAGAAAACGATTAGGTATAATCATCATCATCAGGGTATGAAAAGGGGTAGAAGACACCATAATATACTAATATCAAAGGAGGTCGCAACTAGTGATAATATTAACTCAAAATATACCTAAAAACACAACAATAGCAAGACAATATAAGTAACAAATTATGACAACAAATGGCAAGACGAAGAAATTAAGTCGGCTAACATAATTAAATATATGAAAATGAAAATTATATATCAATCATAAGGGACCAACAATAATCAAGGCAGTGATAACTAATGGCCTATATCACTAATTTGGCGTTCCCAACTAGTTTTGTCCAAGTTAAATTCTCATTGATGTGCAACTCATTTATATCATTCATATTTTGCCTTGCAAAAAATGGATGCATCCCATAACCTAGCGTTGAAGAGGATAACTAAAAAAATTAAATTAAGCCTCTAGGAAAGAAAAATTGAAGTTTAGAGTAGGAGTTTTAAGTGTTAGCTTTGACATTTTAAATATTAAAATGAGCATTCTAAGACTTGAATTCAACAAGTATAAAATTCTTTTGTCTCACACATGAGACGGCCACATACAAATTTACGAGTTAACACTTAAGTGACTAAATATATATTCGCCGGCCCAATAGATTGATCATCAATAGTTTGTCTCATATAAGAATTTGTGTTTAACCATAATAAACCGCTAAAAAAATACACCAATCAAAAAGCTTTTCCAAACTTTCATCTCTATCAAGGACCCAATCTCTTTCTTTACCCGATTTGTTGAATTTCTAATTATCATCCTCATCAATATCATCATCATCATCAGAATTCATTACCAACCTTTCGCTGTTTCTCTCACATAAGAAACCGAAAAAGGGGGAAAATATCTAGGGTTCGTTTATTCGTTTGATAAAGCAATTTAGGGTTTCGATTACGGGAGAAATTTCACTTTGATTGTGAAGCGTTAGGGTTTAATAACAATTGAGAAGATGACGGGAGAAACTGAAGAAGAGACAGAGTATGAGAGTGATCCAGAAGAAGCCAAGATGTCATTGAAGATGCGGAGGAGAGAAGCGAGCGACGATGAGGATTGCGAGGATGAACGGAGGAGACCATCTGGAATCGTTGATTCCGATGCTGATTCGGATGATCAAGGAGCTGCGGCTGAGTATGATGATGAAGAGGAAGAGGAAGAGGATGATGAAGAATATTATGATGAGCGGGAAGTTTATGATGTAGAAAAGAGAGTGATTGGTGAACGTGAGTATGAAGAAGAAGAGGGAGATGTCGGTGTTGGTGGTGGTGTTGATGCGAAGGGTGAAGAGGAGGTTTTGGAGGCAAAGTCTGTGGGAGAAGAGGACGAGGGCCAAGACGCAGAGCGAGGTGATGGAGAGGGTGAAGGTGGAGAAGAAAAGAAGGAAAATGAGCCGTTTGCTGTTCCTACTTCTGGTGCATTTTATATGCATGATGATCGTTTCAAAGATAATGCTGGTGGTAAACATAGGTACTTTGTTTCCTTTTCAGTATCAGCAACTATGCAAAAGCCTTTATTTCCAAAGATCGGGTCAGCTACATGATCCAATACAATAGTTGCCCACATAAATTCTCCTTCTTTTTCCATACATGTACTATATATACTAAATATAATGTGGTTTATATTTTTTGGTTTTTGTTTATGTTACTTTAATTGTGAAAATTGGATTTGTTGTGGGGGACAATTGGAACATTCTTGGGGTTTTGGGATTGCGGTGTTGAGAATTATTGGAATCCAAAGTCTAAAACTTTAGAATGTGATATAGTGTGGAATCTGGGAGAGTGATGTTGATTTGTTTGTTAAGTTAGCTACTTGGGATGTTTAGGTTCTTTTTATAGTTTATGTTCCTACTTGTGAACGTATTAAGTTTTGATTTACTAGTTATAGTGATGTTTTATTTTGGATGGGGTTATTCGGATTAAAATTGCAAGTTGAATCAATCTAAATTGATTAAGAAATATGATTTGAATATTTATAATAAGGTTGAAAAATTTAAAAGCAAAGTAATTAAAAAGCAAAGTAATTTTTTGGTTTGGATTAGGGATGATCTTATTAAAAATTCAAAATTAAAATTCCAATCTAATTAAAGTAGTTGTTCACCGTTTAATTGTTGTTGGTTTGTTGGTGTGCCAACAAAAAACTTAATTGCTCTTCAACTAAACTAACCTTTAATTCAAAAGTTTAAGCTTCATTTTTCAATTTCACTTATGCTATTGTGATTTTTTCAAATTTTTTGATTTGATATTTTGGCTTTGATTAGTTAGTTTGCATTTAGATTTATTTAATTGAAAATCTGATATGATTTGGTTTGTTTGGACCATAGAATTTGGTTTGATTTGGATTGTGATCAAATGTGGTTTAGATTGAAAAATGAACATCGAATTAAATTTAGGTGATTTGGTTTTATGAAAAAACCAAACCACAAACAGTACTCTAACAACTACTTTGGATACTTGGATGGTATTGAATAATGAATGAAGAGGATTTTAAGCTTTTATTTCAGTAGTGTTACATTTGTGACTCTATGGTATTATCTCCAACCTAATGCCAAAAAAAAGGCAGAATTAATTTGAAATTTGTTTTGATTCTGTTTCTTACATGCTTGTTTAATCGTGTTTGTTTTTTTTGATGTATTTTGTGTTAGTAACAATTTTTTTTCTTGAGATGGGAGTTTCATTAATTCTTGAACGTAAGAACTATTGGTGAAGGGTGGTGAAAATGTTTAAAGGAGCGTTTTTGAGCATACTGCAGCATGTGTATTCCTTCCCCTTGAAACATCCCTTCCCCCCTCCTGCTAATATGATTGTAGTTTCTGCTTTTCTATGTTCTTCGATTTTATTCGTTTGCAGTTAAAAAGCTTTGTATATACTTTCATGTTCCTTTTAATTGAAATGCCAACTTTTATATGGCGTAGTAGAGTTCTTTCGCATGTTAGTTTTTTTGCTGTTGGTAGTGCTATAGTTTTCTGTGGCCTTCTATTGTCACCTGACTCAGAGAGGTGAAGATCTGAACTTAGTTTTTTTTGTCAACTAGTAATGTTTAATTTTTCACCTTAGTTGGTTGCTATTTGTTAATAGTTGATCATTTGTCTGCAATTGTAGTGAAAGCTCGGTATCTGGTTTATGTGTCCATATTCGATAGGACTTTAAAAGTTATCCGGAGAGGAGGCCCGATTTCTCACTTGGTGATGTCTTTTTCCTTTATTTTTTTGCTAGTGGTGGGAAACAATACTTTGCTTTGTAATTTGAGAAGGAACTTTTTACTGTGTAAAGTTATGACTATCTCGTTCAGTTTCAGTGCTCTTTATTTAGTGCTCATGTGAAACCATCTAGACCTTGGTGCTTTTGTAAATTACAGTTTAAAGATTGTATGTTTTGAATTTTGATGTTAGCTTGTGTACAAGTTTATTTTTCATTTGTTCTAAATGGAGTTGCATTTCTGATTAGAGTTTTTCTCATTGTTTATAAACTAATAGTTTCAATAATTTGACCCTATTAGGAGAACTTTTGGTGGTAGAAAATTGTGGGAATCTAAAGATGATAGGAAGTGGGGGCATGATAAATTTGAGGAAATGAACACTGAGGACAGGCATCCTGATGAGGTAATTTTGTATTTCTTGGCCTTCCATTTTTTTATACTCCCTTCTCATGTCATGTTCAAACTCATGCTGCATTTGGAGAATTATCCATGTTGAAGAATTTGCTTTTCTCATGTTTTTTGCTGCTGATCATAATTATTATCAGAGAAGGAGGTCTTCTAAAGGATTGTATCGTGGCCGTGGGAAAGCTAGAGGTGGAGAGCGTGGATATGCTCGAGGTGGTAGGATGAGAGGGTATGGTGGTAATTACAACCAGATTACCCCTCCTAAGGATGTGCGAGGCAGAGGTCCTAGAAGATATCAACCTGCTATGAAGAGTGGGAGTGAAACTTTCCCACAGCATAACAAACAGTGAGAACTCTGAATTTTTTCATGTGCATGTGCATTTTATGATTTTCAAATTGCATAATGATAGAACTTGTTTTGCTTCTCAGATCGGCAAAGTCACAAGATAAAAATTCACATTCTGGTTCTGGCAGAGCTGCTGCAACAGCAAACCAAAATTTGGAGCATGAACCAGTTCCTGCTAAGAAAGTTGCCTCCAACCTAAGCTCTGCTTCTCCTCCATTTTATCCATCGGGTTCATCCAATAAGGACAACATGCCCTTGACTCAGGATGTGGAGGTACAAGCTGGTAATCACAACCGAAATGTTCGTTCTTTTGCTGTGGAACATATGCAACATTCAACATCATTAACGCGAGGGAAGAATGTTATTGATTCCATGGGTTTGGACAAGTTGCACATTGATGATTCTCTTTCTCGGGCCAGTGTGAAGCCATTGAGTAATATGCACTTGTCCACTTCTGCTTCTCCACCAGTAGGTGCTAATCAGATGACTCAATCTAGACCACATGGAAGGGGTATAGCACCATCTGGATCTTCCGTATTTCAACCTCAAACGAATAACCAAGTTGACAAAGTTTCTTCACAAGCAGTTCAAGCTTCCCAGAAACTTCCTATTCAAAGCCAAGGTCAATCTTCTCAGCAAGCTCCTGGTCAGCAACTTTTCCAGCATCCTCTTGGTGGTTCTCAAACTCCATCTCCACCAAAAGCAGGTTTGTCGATAAATACATTTGACATTGAAAACTTGTATTTTCCTATGGAACCTGGTAAATCTGAGATTTCTGTGAATGGGAAAGGCAAAGGAAGTTCCCAGGCGATTGGGAGGGGTGCGCTCGCTTATGGTGGTGGACAAGTAATGGCGCCAGGTGGAAACGTAGGTACTGGTCATGGTGATCCAAATCTGCCTGCTTTCTTCCCAGGTAAAGTATATTTGTTGTTGAGATTCATACTGAAACTTAATGATGCCCAATATATTCCAGGTTTTATTCCGTAATTTGCATAGAAAATACTATTTATCCATCATTTTTTTTATCAAGTAGGATCTTTTTTGATACGTATCAATGAATACTTTCATTATAACTATATTTTCTGTTTTTGGTTTGTACATTAATAGTATTTATCTTATCAAAGTAAATAGCACACATTGATCGCAAGTAAATAGGAATGTGGGAAGTCTTTGTTTTCTCATTTCTCTTTTTCTTGTCAGCTTTTCTTAATATTGTTTCTTTGGCTTATATAGTCATGCAATTTGGAGCTCAGCATCGTGGTGGAATTCCTGCTGTTGGGATGGCATTTCCTGGATATGTTGCTCAACCGAACGGTCTTGGAAATTCTGAAATGACGTGGTATGTACTCTTGTTTTTGCATCACTATCACAAGGATGATCAGTGAGATAAATGACATTTATTAACATGTTATTTGTTAAATCTTAACGGACAAATTAGCTTTTGGTTTTTATTACCAATGCTATTAAAACTCCTAGTTCCTTTTGTTTGAAATTGATGAACCTTGTTATTGTAGCAAAGAGTTATAGTGGACAAGGAGAGAGAATTAATGATTGTGGGGAAATGTTTGGATGGAGATACAATTCAGGAGTTGACTAATCAGTCATTATTTATGCTTAATCCTAAATTTACATAGCGGACAAGGAGAGAGAAAGAATAATTGTGAAATAAGCAATGGGATGCATCAATTTGGAACAATAGTCATTATTTATGCTTAATCCTAAAAGACAGATGTTGACTAATCAGGAACGCATGGCTGCATTTGGCTTATATGTTAACTACACCATCTTAGTTATAACCCAATATTACTCATAGAACATGTTCTTAATTTTTACTATCATTTAGTACTTGTCAAATTTGGATTTGACTTGAACATGGTGTTATAACCCAAAAATATTGACCTATGACTCAAAAATGACCCGACATGTATAAATCAGAATAAATGGGTCAAAAGCAACTCTTACCCGATTTGTCCTTTTCAAAATTTGGTCAGTTGTTTTAGTTTTAAAGATTTACTTGAGACCACTATTGTTAAAATCCATTTTAGAAAATTTAAAAATCATATATGGTACATTATTGAAAATTTGACGGACAAAAAAAATAAAACCCTTGATGTGTTGACTATTGTTGTGTTAATAAATTAATTGAACGAAAAATTAATTTTGCAAAATTTAAAAATCATATATGATTCATTTTAAAAAATTTAATGATAATGACAAATACATGTAATATCACTGTTGTGCTTGTGCTGTCCCAGAATATTTGCATTTTGAGCTTATTTCTTTGCCTTTT
The DNA here is from genome assembly GCA_019776075.1 of Amaranthus palmeri. Taxonomy (NCBI): domain Eukaryota; kingdom Viridiplantae; phylum Streptophyta; class Magnoliopsida; order Caryophyllales; family Amaranthaceae; genus Amaranthus; species Amaranthus palmeri. The sequence continues at coordinate 996,237 of JAAKBH010000285.1, read as the reverse complement.
AGATTTTCAGACCAGTTTCCCGTCTAATTTGTTTTGGATTTGTCTACCCTGTCTTCCTTGTTTTATGGCCGTTGACTTATTGTTTTTATTGGACTTATTTAGGTTACCAGTACTAGCAAGTGCTGCAGGTGCTTTGGGAGCATCATATTGTCCACCTTATATTGCTGTTGATGGTTCTTATAATACGCGCCCAACAGGGCAAACGTCTGCCCTTCCTGCCCCAAGGTATGTGTTAATACATAATGGTTATGTTTACGTATCAAACTGTTACCAGTACTTTGTTGTTTCGGTAAGCGATTTTGAATTTAATACGAATTGAGATAAGTCTAAAATTTTCCATTGTTATGATGTGGTATACTGGGCCTATTCGTGTAGTCTATGGGAGGATGGTGTTCAACTTTGTACCCTGTCCTTGTCATATACTATTTTAGCAAATAAACTAAGGCTTATTGTGATTTTGAGATCATGTCTGGTAGATCATGGCATCATGCTTACAATTTTTATCATATGTGCTTTTGTAAAATCGTTGACAATGTATATGCTAAATGAATATTGTTGCCTTTTTTTGATCATGCAAAATTCAGAAATAATTGGATTATTTGGATGTTTGAGGCCTTTTTCAAGGTGCGTTATGGAGTAGCTTGAGTGTGAAAGTTTTAGAGAAGATTATAGGCCAAGTGATGTGCTTCAAAATGATTGAGTTGTGAAAGTTGTAGAGGATGAGAACTTGGTGCATGATTATGCTTATGCTGATAAAATCATTGTTTCAATACACTAGTACTTTTCTCGTCATATATATTCAATGTTTTCAAGATTTCCTTTTGAGCTCAAGGAATTTGTGTGCGTTTTCCCAATGTCCAAAAATGCCTCATTAACTGTGCAGCTAAGCATTTGTTGACCAAATTGATAGAAGAGTTCAAATATTTGTGCTGCCTGTGTGTTGTTTTGCTTTGAGCGTAATTCTTATCTTTCTTTTGCAGCAAGGATAACAATCTCAGTAAACCTAATAATGAATTAAAGCCTCAGCAAAGATCTGGTAAGTATTTAACTAAAACTGCTTTTAGATCGTAATTTCAGTTTGCTTTCTGTATCAGAAAATTTCACTTGTGATATGATTTTGCTTGTTCGCAGATAATGATGAGTTTAGTCAGAGACAAACTAAGCCTCGCAGGTGGATAGAATTTTGTTGCCGTCAAAGAAATTGGGTTGATTTGTATTGATAATTCTAGTTTTGTTATCTTATTGATCACTGGGTTTGTTGTTTGCAGATACTCGGAGATGAATTTTAGCCAATGAAGTACATAATGAAAGTTTCTGCCTTGTTTAAATAAGATTATGGAAGTTGTTTCGTTGGAATTGAAAATACTGCGTGGTTGGCTTATGAACTCTGATTCATCCTCATGATAGGGCTCCCTTTCTAACACCCGTTGTGCTCTCGCACGTTTGTGTGAGACCACATTGGGCCCTCCATGTCTCAGGATATGTTAGGTAAGCTATTTCCAAAATGGTTGTCATGAATTGAAGTTCAGCACACCTTTTAAGTCTAAAGTGTGGTCTTTTCTGAAGTTCTAAATGACATAATGTTTGATCTTATAAGTTTCAGCTGTGAATATCATATTCTCACTTGTCTTTGGATAGCTTGCAGTTTTACGGTGTGCATCGGCTTAAGCTGTTTCAGTTTAGAAGATCATTGCCGCGAAGAGTTGGTTTGTTGCTTTCTGTTTGACATACGGTATAAATTATGGACCAAACTATTCTTTTCATTGATTGGGCTTGTTGCCTTTGCTAATAGCATTATAAGTGTGTTGGTGTTCCGTGCTTGTATGATTTTTAGGTTTTTCGGGTGGCTTGGTTTTGATGAAGCTCGTTCAGTAGAAGGCTAGTTTTGAGGAAATGTTTGATGAAGATGTTCATAAAGCCAAACCTAATGTGCAATATGCATTTGCTGTATACATATTGAGATTATTTTTGTTCTTTCCTCTTTAATGTTGGTTATTGGCGTATTTTGTTCGTGGTCTATTCTGTGTTCTATTCCATTCGAGTTAAACGTGGTTGAGAAAAAAACAGTAGCCATATCGCACTGTCGATTGGGGCAATCTGTTCTGTTGCAAATTGGTTTTCTGCTTGATGAAACGAACTTTTGTGTACATCTTTTCTGCTTGTGTTCTTCCTATGCTTTTGAGTTGATCTCTTGTGAGTTGTGGGCAATGTAAGAGGACATTGATATTTGACATATATGATTGTGATCCTTGTTTGTTGTGAGGGACTTAGGGATGTGATTGAGATTTTTTTTTGTATATAATTGCAAAACTATCTTGTTTGGCCAAGGAGAATAAAAATAAGATTTGTCTCAAAAGTTTTCACTGATTCTTGATTGAGGACGTTTCAGCGCGAGAGGACATTAATTGGGTAAACTCAAACTGTTTAAAAATAAATAACCACTTTATGTACATGTTGAAATTCAGTTTTTTTGATTTACTTTTTTTTTTTTTTTTGTGTTTTCTATTAATAGGTTTCTTAAATGAGCTTGTTTCACGGTGAGATAAACTTGTTGCAAAGTTTTAAGTCCACAAATTTGTGTCTTGGGGGAGGGAGTATAAAGTGAGGCTTGGATGTCAGCTTCTTATTAAAGGCATTTTGGTAACTTTGTTTTTAATAACAAAGTTTCAATCAACAATTTCATTTCAATGCCAAAAGGGATTGAAATTGTTTTATCACATTCCCACCCTCAATTATCATCTCTATTTAAAAGTCTTTCGATTCTCATTTTAACTTGTGAAATATTGCTCTATTATATATATATATATATAAAAGACAATGATTAGTGCAATGTGAGCTTTTGAAATAAAAGTGAAAAGTAATGATTGCAATCAATTGTGATTAGTATTTAGTACTTTTCCGTTTCGTTTTGATATTTTCATTTTGTTAGTTTAGGTTGTTTTGATTTTTTCAATACAAATCTTTCTATCTATAATATATTTATATAGTATAATTTTAATTTTTTTTATTATGATTTTCACATTTTTTTTCCATTAATTTTATAATATTCCTTTAACTTTAATATAATGTTTTTTAATGTTTATATATCATATATTTTTCCAATAGTTTTTATTTTAATATTTTGTAAAAGCTTGGAGTATCTATACCTAAATGGATTTATTGTTAATGAAGGTGTTGGGTCACAAATCACTATATATTTCAGTCTAGAGTAGAATAATAATCTCAAATATGTACTATATTTTATCCTAATTTCAAAGTCTCGAATCAATAGCGGTTTTCTTTAGATATAGTCTTCAAATCTTTTGACATAGAAAACAATAAAAATTGCTTGTTTCTTTTAAATGTTTAAGACTGCCTAATTATGTTGTAATTGTTATCAGCTGATAGTGGAAATTTGTGGAATTGACTCTAAATTAAGTATCGTTTTATCGTTTGCTTCTTGAAAACGACTATCAATTTGACTATACTTATCACCAATTCAATAGCAATTTGCAATTTAAATGTATTCTCTCTATTATTGTTATGTTTGTTCTAATTTAAGTATAATACTTTCATAAAAATTTATAAAAAGGCTTAAAGAAATTTCTAGTATATTAGCCTTAAACTAGCTCAAATCGAGCTCTGTCAAAGCCTTAAATAACTTGCAAAATATAGCATGTGGATCACATTACACCTACCAGGCTACCATCTTATATTCCACTCCATTCACATCAAATGCATTAATTGAACATAAAATTTACATTTACTTAATTAGAATACAAGAGAAACTATGTTCATGTTCATAATGTAGCACAATAAACTTATTTTTTTAAGTAATAAACAACATATCTATGAATAAAATATATAGGAAATCAAAAATGGTAAGAGTAATTCTAAGATGAGGTCATAGAAATAAAAACATTTACTTCCGCTATTCCACTAAGATCTCTAAATTACATATACCAATGCAAGATCGTTTAAAATCAAATACATCGATTTCAGTGAGATAAAACTTAAAACACATTTTTTTATAAAAAATAAAGTTTCACTAAAAATCGAGTCTATTGAAATAAATTTTATCTCAATTAAAAAGCAAAACGCATTTTTTAGAAAATATCACAAATTTAACTCTTAGTTATTCTCTCGACCTATTCTATAATAAAAAAAATCTAGTATATTAAATTACAACATGTTAATAAATCCAAAAAAAAGTCTAAAATAATGGGAAGGTCTCTAAAGTAGATGAATTCTCTCTCTTCCGACAGTGGTACCCACTCGTCAATTTCATTTGATTTTATTTTAAATTATTATTGGACAACCAAAATAAAAACACAGGATAAATAAATCAAAAAAAGGTAAACGAAGTATAAGCAGCTTCAGCTAAATCTCCTCCAACTTCTACAGCTCTTCTGAATCTTTGAATATTCTCAATAATCAGATTCTTGGCTTCCTTTAATGGTGATCTTTCTTTCTTTTTTATCTGTCAAGTTTCTGTTATTTGTAGATTGTAGGCTCTTTTATATGAAATTGAAGTATAAGACTGAGTTAGGAGTATTTTTTAGTGTATTTGTCAATTGTTTATAGTTTTGGTGTTGTGAGTTATCTTTCCTTTTCTATCTTGTAGAATACCCACAAAAATGATTGTTACAATCTGAATGCAAATTGAAGAGTGTAATTTTGAGAGATTTTATTTATGGGTTTTTCATGTTTCTTGATTTTAATGGAAAAATAAACTTGCATTGCTGTGAAATATCGTTGTTCATTGTTATTGTCTTATTGAAGTGAATTCTGAGTGATGTTTGTGGGTTTTCATCTAATCATAGGTTCAATTTGTGGAAGAAAGTTGTTATGGTCTTTATGATGAAGCTTTTAGAGCAATTTTATTTTCTTGATTGGTTTTCTTTGTTAAAGATTAATTTCTAAATTAATTTGAAAATGGTATTTGCAGAATCTGTGATTAAGAAGCTGTAAATTGGGTGTGCTTGTGACAAATTTTGGTTTCTAGAAGAGGGTTCTTGAACAATTTTGAGGTTTTCTTCAATGATTGATTGTATATTTTCTATGCAAGTGATAATGGTTTAATGATAGGATTGTTAGAGTAGCTAGTAGGTAGTTTTGATGGAGGACAATTATAATGGTGAGGATTTGCTGGGAAATGTGATTAGGCCATCACCATTGAGGACCTTAAAACCTACATTGTCAGGAAGATCGACTCCTAGGTCTTCTCCTACGTTTCGGAGGTTTCCTTCTTCTCGAACACCTAGACGAGAGGGTAGATCTAGTTGGGGTAAGTTTCAATGGTTTAGGAATGATCGATTGGTGTACTGGTTACTTCTGATTACTTTGTGGACTTATGGTGGGTTCTACATTCAGTCTAGGTGGGCTCATGAAGATAAAAGAGGGAATGAAGTTGGGTTCGGTAGTAGATCCAGGAATGAGGTCTTTGATTCAGCTCAGAATCAGCGTCGTGAGTTGAAATCAGATGATGTTCATGTTAACATAACGGATCACCTTAGTCATAGTCTAATAGGAAACGGGAGCAAGTTAAATGGAAGCATAAATCTATCCTTGGCAGAACAAGCAAATGAAAATTTACCTCCTAAAGTTAAACCCCCTCGGCTTGTATCAACCAAAAAGAGGAATAAGAAAGGGAGACGTGGGTCACAGAGCAAAACAACCCGGAAACAAAAGAGTGTGGAGTATGCTAGAACAAGAAATGAAGATGCACTAGAAGAAGAGATTCCAAGGAGCAATTCTACCTATCGGATGCTTGTGGGTCCATTTGGATCTACTGAGGACAGAATTCTTGAGTGGAGCCCTGAGAAACGAACAGGAACATGTGATAGAAATGAGCTTTTTGCACGCCTAGTTTGGTCGAGAAACTTTGTGTTGATTTTTCATGAGCTATCAATGACTGGAGCTCCCCTTTCCATGCTTGAGCTGGCAACAGAACTTCTAAGTTGTGGGGCAACAGTTCATGCAGTAATTCTCAGCAGACGAGGTGGTTTAATGTCCGAGCTCACAAAGAGAAGGATCAAGATCGTTGATGACAAGGCAGAGCACAGCTTCAAAATTGCCATGAAAGCTGATCTTGTAATCGCTGGATCAGCAGTTTGTGCACAGTGGATAGGTATGACCTCATTTTTCAAAGCCCTGATTCTAACAATTTATATTATTCCTTGTCCAGCTTTCGGATGCCTGTAATGTACCCAAATTTGACTAAAGTGTAGAGCTAGAGCTAGCATCTTATCCACATGAAAAGAGAAATCAAGCTTGAAGATTCTTTTCCATATAGATAATGTTTGCAAAGCACATCTGGCTATTTCATAATCCTTTTTCGGTTCCTTGGAATATTTTCCCCTTCTAATTTATTCAATGTGAGATTGTAATGCCAAGTATGAAGATTATACAAACTAATAGTTCTTGTATTATGGATTTTGGAAACAATACAAACCCACCGATTTTTGGAGCAGTTTTTTAGAATCTAATTGGCTACTCTATTTTTGGAAAGCTACACGTGGCATAAAATTGGCACCCTTGCCCTTGATAATTGTATTGTGAACTTGTGATCTGCAAGAAAATCTGTCATGTGTTAGGTTTGATGCAAAAAGGTAATTATGTGTAATATTTTTGGGTTCTAGAGAGGAACTTCCTGTAGTATGTTTGTAGTGGGCTGCGCAGACGATTTGAGGAACTATTGTAAAAAATCAAAGTAGATTTCCTGAGGTTATCGTAAGATTTGGTGGTGAATGGGCTGTTTATGGGTGTTAGAAATGGTGGAGGGGTTGAAGTATGGATTTTGCACAGAACAAGGAAGCTGTGTTAATAATAAATAAAGTAGATGAATAATTTGTATTGGTAGGAGTCTAGGAGAGTATTCCTTCCCCCAAGGCCCCAACCCTTGCTTATATACTTAGCAATTAGCATAGGCCAAAAGATTCTCTTATAACAAACAACTAGAAATAACAAAAATTACATCAGCATTAGTTACCCATAAAAAAATAAAACGGGTCTTTTGAGACCCGAACTCGGAATGTCAATTTAATTTGTACCCAAATCCATGTAACTGGTCCACGGATCCGGGCTTGGTCCAAGATTCATTGTCATCCCTAGTTAGTTTATGTATACTCAATTGGCTATCACGATGTAATTTATTATCATGTTTTCCATACCTAGTTGGGTCTAGGGTAGCCAGTCAGGTCTAGGGGATTCCTCGTTTGATCTATAAATTCCCATGCAGGTTTTAGTGCAACCGTGCAAGGCAAATAATTTGAATTGAAAACCGTGTTGCGTGTTCGAGTTGAAACAACTGATTTTAAATGGCTATAATGTTTTGCTTTGATGTTTGTTTCAGAATTATAATATGTTGTGAATCCCTTGAAGTCTTGTTACTTACGCTACTACCTTGCGTCATTTTGACATATCAAGAGTTATTATGAAAATAATGGATTGATGATATTAAGTTAAAATTTTTATAGATGAATAACACAGTGAACACTTAATGAGGTGAGTTCTATTTTATGCTATCCAAATGTTTTATACAGAGCCATCTACTGGTCTGCATTCGACTCTGCATTAAATTTTTGAGTATGGAATGTTAAACCATAAATATGTCCAAATTTAGCTCATTAATAGTATGAAAGTTGTGTTTTAGTTTAGGATCTTAAGAGTTCTAAATAGTTCTTACACTATTATTAGTGTCCCACTGACCACACATTTTATACGCTTTTATGAGTCAGCATTCTCCTGTATAGTGTCTGCTGGTCATTTATTTATTTTGACATGCAATTCCTTTGTCATTTTGATCATTAAGATCTTTAACTTTATATGACATTTTTTTATTTGGGGGTAAGGCTGAAAAAAACCTGCTAGGGAAAGGGGAGATTAATCCCTTTTGGAATGTGGTGAGATCAACTAATGATTCCCTCACGTTTATGTAGAATTAGGAAAAAGATAAAAGTGCGTTTCATTTCAAGTCAAGAAAAATAAAAACAATTAGAAATGATTTATAGGTTACCTCTCTGACAAATACATTAAAATTTGGTTGCTTTATTAGTAAAAGAATGGTCAAAGTGGGTTGATGATAATGCCAAAGTCATATAGTTGCTGGTGTTGTTACTAAAACAAATATAGGGGTGTTTAGTAAACGATCGTTGTCGGCTTTTTAATTGGCTTATTTGACTTGGACAAACCAACTCTTTAAGGAGACGCTTGATAGAATTAGGTATTAGCCGTTGGCTGTGTATTAGCAAAAAGTGGGCCGATAAGCCAAAATCCTATGTAAAAGGCCAACCAAGTTATTATTTTTATTTTTTTTATTTTGGCTTATAAGGCATTCAGCCGACTGAAAAGTCATTTACCAAACATGTTTTTTTGACCTTTTGGCCAACCTAAAAGCCAAAAGCAAAAAGTGAAAAGCCAACCCACAAGTCATTTACGAAACACCCACATAGTGCTTATGAAAAGGACAATGGCTATACGCCTATACGGGGTGATTGGGGGGTTATGTAAACTCATTTGATTATGTATTCTGGCTTTGGATGGTCATGGGTCTGGGTCTGGGTTTGGATGGACTCACCCCTTGACCATCCCTTATTCTGGCACATCATTTCATTGAAAGCTCAAAGCATTTATATTTGTTTTTTTTTCTGTGCAGAGAGATATCTTGTTTATTTCAATGCTGGCTCTAATCAGATTGCCTGGTGGATCATGGAGAATCGTCGTGAGTACTTTGATCGATCAAAGGCCATGCTCAACCGAGTAAAAATGCTTGTATTCCTTTCCGAATTACAGTCCAAGCAGTGGCTTGGCTGGGCTAAAGAGGAAAACATAACGTTGACAACCCAAACAGCACTGATTCCACTTTCTGTCAATGATGAGTTGGCCTTTGTAGCAGGCATCCCCTGCTCACTTAATACTCCTTTATCAAACCCAGAAAGAATGTCACAGAAACGTCAGCTGCTACGACAAGCCGTGAGGCAGGAAATGGGATTGACAGATGATGATATGCTTGTCATATCTCTCGGTAGCATTAATGCTGCTAAAGGTCAGCTCCTGCTGGTTGAATCAGCACATTTGGTAATTGTGGAAAAAACTTCTCAAACCAAAATCGTACAAAAGTCTTCACAGGAATCGGATAAAAAGACATCTAAATTGGCCAAGAAGTTTCATTTGAGAGGCCTAGCCTTGAAGAAGAAGAACAGTACTAGTCGTGCCTCCCATAGAAGGTTATCAGATGGTTTGTCTGTGAACCGCACGGATCCTGCAAAATCAGATAATTCTCGGATCATCTCAAGTGTCGATGATAGCCATGAAATTTCCGTAGAGAAACTTAAGATTCTTATTGGTTCAGTTGGATCTAAGAGCAATAAGGTGATGTATGTGAAAGAAATTCTTGACTTTGTGTCAGAACATTCAAACGTGTCCAAATCCATCCTATGGAGTCCGACAACAACCCGTGTTGCTTCACTTTATTCGGCTGCCGATGTTTATGTCACCAATTCCCAGGTATAATATGAAATATTATCTTCGTACTTTATTCTGCATTTTCATCAGCCAAGTAACATAATCTGATTAACGTGTATAATTTCATGTTTTTAATTCATATTGCCATTTGATTCGACATTGCATATTATGTTCTTGGAGGCTATTTTGTTGACATATATCATGGATATATTTCCTTGGATTTTCGATTTGTCACGGTTTTCATGCTGAAACCTTTTGTATTATAGGACTTTCATAAATTCTCTGCTAACAGAACTTTCTTTCTTACGGAACTTCTCATGGAATATGCTAATGGTATCGATCTATTTAATATAGGGGCTTGGAGAGACTTTTGGAAGAGTGACAATTGAGGCAATGGCGTTTGGTTTACCTGTAAGTACGATTTATTTCTTCACAGTTAAATTCCTCCATTTGCGAGATATTGGTTGATTGCTTAACCTGTTCATATACGTTAGTCTGCTGATTCCTCCTCTCCCCCTTTCCCTTTGTACATGATCCTTGAATCAATAGTTCCCACATGCTGCGTTGCATTTATGTAAAAATCTGAATGTTGACATCCAATGTTTTTTACCGCGTTTTTACTGGTAGTAGTAGAAGTTACTCCTCAAGTTTATATAATGATGTATACTCTTCTCTGTCTCCAATGTAGGACAACTCACATATGGTAGCTTAGTCGATACCATACGTAATGAAACAACTTACATAGTCATATTATATGAACAGATCATGATTAATTCCTTGAATTATAATGAGCAGGTACTTGGAACAGATGCAGGAGGTACAAAAGAAATCGTTGAGCAAAACGTTACAGGTCTACTCCATCCAGTGGGACATCCGGGAACTAAAATCCTGGCTGAAAATCTTCGGTATTTGCTGAAAAACCCATCAGCTAGACAGCGAATGGGACAGAGAGGTAGGGAGAAGGTAGAGAGAATGTACTTGAAACGGCATATGTACAAGTTGTTTTTCGAGGTCTTATTCAAGTGCATGCGAATCAAGTAGAATTTGGTATCGGAGAATATTATTTCTGCTCATTCAATCGTCAATCCGGTATCTCAGATCTTAACGCAACTGTTTGGACGATATTGGAACACCATTTGTTCTAGGCGACCATCGGGATTCCTGCCTTCCTGGTAGTTCTCTGTTCCTTCTTGCAGAATTATTTGTATTGTTGTATACACTTGATTCTCTTGTAACATTGATTCTGTAATCTCTACAACACATTCATAGTATAGAACATTAGATTGTTCTAGTCTTCTCGTGCAGCAATCTCGACTTCGTAACCGCAACCGAACAATTGAGGGTGTTTAATAAAATAGTCTACTTGACAATTTTAGCTTATTTTGGCATAAATCGAGTATTGGGTGTTCAAGCCATCTAAACCTAATGTTTTGTAAATGAATTGTTTGAAACAACCTATTATTATGAAAGAGCTGTTTTTGAACAAAATTAGTTGCTCAAAACAGATGATAAAATTAGTTATTATTTCAATTAGTTACCAACTACTAGCTATCATTGAAGTAAAAGAATGAACAAATATATAAAAGTTGGTTGTGAGAATTGAATCTTGAGGCCGGGACATGCATTACTTTTCAAAAAATATTTTGATCTTAATTCTTATATATTTTTTCCTTGTTTTTTTCTAGTTACCATGTTATATAGAAAAAGATGTATATAGAAAAAGATTGGATGATAAGACACACAATATACAAGATTATTTTAGATAGTTGGCAATAGAGTCGCCTTGGAAAACATGAAAGTTCTGTGCAAAATTTTTGTTTTGTACCTTATTTATAATAAATATATTTATTACATTAATAAATTTAACATATTTTTTTTTAATTATTAACTTTATTGATATACGGAGAAAGAGGGGACCCTATACAGTCGATCACTTCGTACACCTTCAAAGACCCCCTGATTGACAACATCTTCAAATGAGAATAGTATAGCACCATTCTCGTAGATATAATATTAACTTGGAAACTAATAGTAAAAAGTCAAAGAAAAATTTATCAACTGAAATTAAACTAAAAAATCATTGAATTAATATATGGTTAATTGGTTATATATGGCTATATGCTCATTATTATTATATATCCCAATTATTTCCACAAAATGACTCGAATGACATTTTCCAACCTTTTGTTATGTGTAAAAAGTAGCAAATAGAAATGAAACCATAATCTTTAAAACATTAAAAAAAAAATTTTGAATTAATAAAATATTTAACATTCTCCAACATGTTTCATCATACTTTGACATTTTCATGCTCCGTAAAGTCTACATCGTAACATCACTAAATGCGTATATTAATATTTCTTTTTGTTTTTTTAATTTATCATTTTTAAGTTTATACACGTAAATCAATTTAAGCATGCGTAAGAAGATCTAGATTATTTATTTTATTACACAATATTCACTATAGTTGTACTTCTACAACTTATTTCGATTCAATTTTGCTACATTTGATTCCCCTGTATAAGTAATAGTAAAACAATATTATAAGGCTTTAACCATGAACTTAATCTTATAATAATTAGGTTAATTTATTGACATGGTATCAGAGACAATGTGTTTCCACTCGTTCTTTCCAGTGAAGCATCTAGCATTAAGTAGGATCGGAAGCATGTATTGTATTTACACTTTTTTTAACACAAATAACTCCCGTATAAAAAGACAATGTAGTTTGGGAACAAATATTTCATTTCAAATTATAAATTTAACTATGAAATCATAAATAAAGAATTTGAAGATGACAAGGTTTTGATACTCATTCTCAAACTAACAACTTTAAGTACTTTAAAAATAATGGTGAAATTTGATCCATATTCAAATTTAAAAATTTTTAATTTGCCAAACAATAAATTTAAGCCAATTCCAAATTTCCAAATGAAATCATTAACGAATAAAGAGAGACAAAGTAGGCCTTTATTTAAGACTAAAGTAGCAAGCAACTATTCCAAGAAGTTAGGGAGTGAATTGAGGTGTTGATTAATCAAACTAAGTTACCCGTAATCGGTAATTGACTAATCGAGTTAATGTTAATGTTAATGTTATTCAAGAGTGACTGAATTGGTGGACTTTTGGGGCAATTGGAGACATGTTTTTCTAGTACAATTACAAGGTTTTGTCAATTGCTATCTCTTAGTGTAACATTCTAGCTTTAAAAGTCGTACAACATGTATCACCATATTCACCATGCATTAAAGAATAATGGAATCTTATCTTTTACTCCAATCCCTTTTCCATCTTAAAAGTCAAACATCATGCTTAAGCCTTAAATTATTACTCCATTCCTCCTTCTCAAATAGAATTTACGAATTTTAGTGTCAACTTTGACTATAGTTTATCATCGATTTATATGGAAAAACACATTCAAGATCCTACCTACATTACGATCCAAGTCTACTATATTTATTCCTTTAAGATTAAGATTCACCCTAAAATAGCAATGTGATTAAAAGTCAAGTTAGAAACTTAGAATAAACCCAAATTTAAATTATGGGTTAGAAAATACCTATTATGCTTACATATCTAACATCCACCCCTCGATCACTTTTCAAGGGCGAAACCAGCTGGATTTTGCGCCTGCACGTGAGGGCACTGAAGTTTTGTAAATTTTTTTGTTTATAGGATTTGAATTGAAGATCTTTTGTGTTGAAGCATTTATGAGACACTCATGACCAATTAAATTACACACTTTCTATGAAATTTTTGTCTCTTATTATTCTTATTGATTCGTAATTTTGAAAATTAATGTTTGGATATGAAATTTTTTAGGGTTGAACTCAAAAATTGATTATATTTATGATTGTGCTATCGTTAAGTTTGAGTCTTGGATCCGCCAGTACTTCATATGTGAAACAAATCTCAAACTATGATAGGAATATATAGAAGTAGAATTATGAACTTGAAGTAAGAGTAGTCTAAAACGACCCGCCAAGACTTGATTAGTTATGCAAAACTTCTAATTAGTAGCACTTTAAAATAACTACGATCCAATCAATTTCATTCACAAACTAAAATTTAACAAAAATGATACTTCTCTCTATTCTTTAAGTCTACACCATATTACAAAAAAAAGCTCTTAGATATTTACATATATTTTTAAATAAGAGATGATCTTACGCTCAAACCATCTCTATTGAGCTGGTTTAATGTAATTTTTGTTATATTAAAGTGATCACTTATAACCGTAAAGTAATTACTTATATTTTTTAAGTAATCACTTTTTCTAGTCTTAAAGTGATAGCTTGTTATTTTAAAGTGTGTAATCACTTATAATTAGAGGTGTTCAATGGGGCGGGTCGGGTCATATTTTAACGGGTCATTAGCGGGTCGGGTCAATAATGGGGCGGATCATTAACGGGCCTTGATGTAAAGGGTCGGGTCGGGCCTAGTCGGATAATTATAAGATTTAATTGCGGAAAAAAATTACCACTTTTTTTTATATTTTTAAAGGATTTTATTATATAAATAAGTGGGTCGATCAATCAGGCCACAAAGTATAATTAAAAAAATATTTTATGAACTTCTATAAAAAGGGTCAAATTGGGTCGGATTTAAATGGGCTTGACTCGCCCCGGCCCATTTAAATTTTGACTCGGCCCGTTGAACACCTCTACTTATAATCTTAATACTCCCTTAGTATTCCCTTTTAAGAAAGTACGGGTATAAACTGTCCGTCATATTTTTTTACCTAAACTCCTCGAACGGAATATTGGGTTGATGATAATGACTTGAGTCATATACTATGAATTCAAAGGGATAACGACTATACATTGATAAGTTGCCAAGTTGCGAAAGGTAGCAGCTGTTTCATCTTTGAAAATGAGTAACGTAACCTCATGAGGATGGACAAGTAATAGTAGTAGAATGTAGCTTTAATTTACTAGGACCACCCCCATTTAAAGCGTATGAAATCACTTCACTCGATAATCACAACTTAACAAGTGGCATTTCTAAACTATGTTCAGATCTCAATATTCTCATAATTATTTAATTACTCTTAATTAGAAAATGACATACTAATCTTCCCGGCCCAAATAGCCTCATTCATATGTACACTAACAAATTGAATATATACTTATGGGTTAAAAGTGGTATATTTAAATATAATAGGAGAATATAAAAATTTTAAGTGATAGGGTTATATTCAAAAATAAAAATGAGGTGGGGTAGCGATATAATTAGAAATAAAAATAAAACAAATTAGTAGAACAAACTAAAACACAGTATATATATAGTTGGAATGGTTTATCTGCACATTGACAATTAAAGACGATGTACATACTTTATAAGTTATTTGAACCCATCTTTCTATTGTTATGTGGTTTTGAGATGATATGTATTTCCTTGGCTTATGAAGTGTGTGCACCTCGTGTCTCTCCGTTAACACGCTGACATTCACAATAAATCCAACCTAATATAACATGGTGTCCGAGCTGATTATTCAATCAAAATTTAAGATGGGATAAATGAATACATAGTATTAGATACCTATAATCTAATATCATTTTGATGCTTCTACTAAAAGGAATTAAAAAGGTCAAATATATATAATTTTATCATAGTAATAAACTAATAATAAAAGATTGTTTCCAATTGAATTTTGATATATAAGTAACTAATAATCATATATAGCTTCATATAAATAAGATACTCCATTTGTCCCTCTCAAGTCTCAATTTGCACCTCTTTTTTTTTAGGTTGTTCCACTTATTTTGCACCTTTCTTTTTTTGGCAATGGCCCCACTTTCTTTCTTTAAATCTCATCCACAAATTTATTTTCTCTCTCCATCTTAACCACTTATTCCTATCATCCACTTGTTTTTTGTCTTATTCTCTAACCAAATTTCACTTTCCACTAAATATCACCTAATATCTCATGAGTGCAAAATCATAGGGACGAAGAGAGTATATTATAATTATAATCATAATGTAATAATTGATATAATTTAAACACAATTTTATGTATTTTTGGACTAATATCAAATAAGTAATTAATTCCAAAATCATTCAATTTTATTAATGATGTAGATATATATAGGACTCGAATCGGGGACTTTAATTTTGCCACGCTGTTCTTTATAAGTATGAGTTGTCGTCATTCTTTCCTCTTCAGATTCTGACCATGATTTTTTATGTGCGGATTACACTGAATATGATGATGAAGTAGATATACTTCCTCCGTTCTTATTTAGTTGCTACCGTTGCATGGGCACAAATATTAAGGAGTAACTATGCAATGATTAGCAATAGGTGAAAAGTTGCTTTTTGAAATTTTTTAATATTATTTGTTGAAAAATGAAAAAGAAAAATAGGAACAATTAGATATAGAGTAGGATAAAAGTAGGAGTAGGTATAACTTTAAATGATTGGTTTGTTACTAAATAAGGAAATGTAGCAAGTAATAAGAAATTTCCCAAAATGAAATATGTAGCAAGTATTATGGAACGGAGGAAGTACATGGGACAAAGGACTAGAATTGAATAATTAATTAGTGTAGCATGCAAGTGGTTGCAGGAAGTGCGGCAATATAAGCATTTGGATTTAGTAGTCAACGGCGACCATAGATTTACCTTTTTCCTTTTCCTACGGATTTCATGCTTCCTTTTGTTTGCTCTTTCCTACACAACTCTATCCAAATCACACTCAATTAGACGTCTACATTTACTTTTTAATACTAACTATTTTTAATATATATTCTTATTTTCACTCAACCAGCTTCAACTTTACCTTCTCACCGTTAAATAAACAACATTATTATAAGATCTGGTTTTTAGGCATTCCAAATCTCGAAGCATATATTTTAAAATTCAGAATATTTTTTATAGGTTTGCCAAAAGTCAAGGTAGCATTTGTCACATTTATTAAAAAAAAAAAAAAAAATTGTGGTGGTATTAAAAAAAATAGCATGAACTGATATTACAGAGATATCGTTTGTATTCAATATGATGCAATTCGACACACACATATATATTATATGTATGTATATTAAAATTATACCTAAGAGCTAAGACACTTGAAAAACGAAAAAAAATGGCAAATGGTTAAGGATTTATGATTATTCATCAGATATAGCTTTAAAGTTAACAACTTAAACGACTATCACATGAACACAAGTTCATACAATTAGCATATACATATATATAACAAAATTATATTTAGAAACCACATACGGTTAACATATGTACACTACAAGTTCTAATATTAAGTCAAACATTAGACTATTCAAGTTCAATATTAAGTTCAATATTAGATAAGATGAATTTGTTTTTCCTTTTTTTCTTTGTCAAACATTGCTCAGTACTTGAAAAGTTATCCTAAATAAAGCTAGTGCAGTTCAAATTTACAAAGACAAAATTCACAAAAATGTCATATGCTCGCGTTTTAGTTTTAGATCGTGCTAAAAGTTAATCTACTTATTAGGGACATAGACATTATTTTAAAGGTTTTGATTGCATTTAGAGGTTTCATGTTTTTTATGCTTGTTCATGGATCACGCATTAAATTTTAGAATGTAATTTTTATTGCTATATTAGGTGTTACAAAGTGCTCTATACCAAATTCACCCATATCTCAATTTCATCTCTTTATTATATCTACAAACATATTCCCTCTTCATCTTCACAAAAATTTTCAATTGACTTGTTTTTCTCTTATTATTTCACTAAAATTAATAAAAATAACAAAGAGAGTTAAGAATAACAGTTAAAGTACAATTAGAGACACAAATTAAGCGAAAAAAAGCATTTAAAAGCAATGGTAAATAGTAGGAGACAGTCATATAAATTTATAAGTTTGACTTGATAACCCATTAATGTAAAATGTAAACACTCTTTTTGTGTTACTACTTCCTACTAGTGGCATGTACGTGCAATTGATTTATTAGTACTAATTAATGGTAATAAAAATAATTTAATATAAATTTATATTAATGAAATCGTATTATTTTCATAGTAATAAGCCTTTCATCATAAAATGTTTTTTGTTAATAACTTTCTATATCATCTAATAACATATTTTCAAATAATAAGACATTGATCTTCAGTAAAAAGTGATAAAACATTGAAAAAAATTGTGAACAAATTGAGATGATTAAAGGGAAACAACTAACTCTAAATTTTTTACAATATTGACCACCAAACGAATTGTAAGTGTTATAATGTACGGTAACCCCAAATTGGTCTGCTTTAATAAAGAGTTCAATGCAATTTTTGGGCTATGTTGCAGTCCAATTAATTTGTACCTTTAATCCATATATTTCTTTTAATTTTATTAAATAATTGGTTTTTTTTATAAATAACTGGTGTTTTATTAATCCCTTCAATCTCTCTTTTCCTTAGGCAACGTGTTAGTATATATATAGAAAAACTTGGAGGAAGAAAATGAAAATATATGAAAAGAACTCTAAAATTCTTTTTTTTTTTAACGAAAAATAGAAATATATATATATGAAACTTAAATTGACCAAAATCCCAAAAAACATTTCCTTAGTAAGGGCAACTGTTTAGTCTCAAATATGAAGTGTTAATCTAATATACTCATTTATAGTTGCCAAATGACGTTTTTAAATCTAAATTCAAACTGTAAAATTTGAATTTAAAGTAGTTTAATTCTCATTCACAATATCTAACTAATTAATATAAATATAAAATTACTAAAATATACATACCACAATTCAAAACATAAAAATATAATAAAATCAAAAAGTACTCGATATTTAAAATGAAGCAAAATTAAGACAAAAATGTACTCCCTATTTATATTGCAAGTTCCTCACCAACACAAAACAAACAAAAAAGTAGAGACTAGAACTAATATTGTAATCTACGCCTAAAGTTACACTTATGGACTGTGGTGTACATTATACTAGAGAATTGCATTTTTTCATGTACAATTAGTGAAATTTTACACTATATTTTTTTGATTTTGCTACATTTTGACATTCAAAAGGAAAATCTCATATTTCTAATACACAACCACATTGGACAGGACCAGAAAACTTATTAGGCATATCAATTTTGCTCCACTTAAAATTCTTCAAATCTAACAAGTAACCTTTATGAGGTTCCCCAAATTTTAAGCACCCTATTACTAACACCTTATCACCACAACTAGCCACCCATTGTGAGCTTCTCACTTCACCGGGAACTTCCGCCACCACTTGCCATTTGTCGCCCATATACACCGCCACATCAGCACTCCGCCTTCCTAAACAAGCGTATATCCGCCCGTCTGGCCCTGCTATGCATGAGCCCGGAGTTGACCCGGTCTCGAGAAATTGCTCGATGACCGGACACCACTGCCACGTGGATGAATCAAACACCTCGGCACTTCTTTCAAAGCAACCTTGCATATCCGTTGGATACCCGCTGATGACGTGGAATTTGCCACCGTGGAAGATGACTTTACACTCGTCACGTGGTCGGTTCATGTCGGGAAGTGGGACCCACCTATTTTCATCTATGCTATATAATAAAGCTGAATTTAAGGCGTTTTTATCCTCATCGTGGCCCCCAGCAACAAGAACCGTACGATCAAAATCAGAAGCAGCGCATCCAAAGAACGATCTTCGTACACCTGGCATATCCTCACCTTTCCGCCATTTACCTGTTAAAAAGCTGTAAATATACACAGCGTTCGATGCTTTCCAAGTAACCGGATCCCACCCACCAACGATTACAAGATCCGAGCCGGACCCAACTAACCCACTAAACATGGGTAATCCCTCCGGCAACCCCGGAATCGGAGGCAAATGAACCCAAGTTCCAGAACCCGGGTCAGCCACCGTCAACCGGTAAGTGGGTTTTGATGGGTGTTGCTTCACACCAGGATCCAACTTCTCATTCGGGTCTTCAACTTGAGCCTGAGCCAACACAAGAACGGGTCGGGTTACACCCGCCATCTTTCTTTGACGGAAAAAATCAGGAAGTTCCATCTCATACTTCCAATTTCTACAGACAGAAGCAGCAGTTGGAAGTTCATTAAAGGGGACCCGAATTAAACACTCCCGACCCAAATCATCAATCAAACCCGGAATTATAGAATCCATATTTTATACCAAAATTAAAAATAAAAAGTGGGGATTACAGTAATGGAGTTGAGAAGAAAAAGAAGATTATGAATTAGAATTATTGATTAAGGGACGATATAGAAATGGGGAAAGATAGATAAAATATTTGGTTATTTATAGAAAAATAAAAAGAGAAGAAAGAAGATAATTACGGAAAAGAGAGCTAAAGATTCTAGAACAAAAATAAAGGGGTGATGTCAAGTCGGTTTCAAGAAATTAAAAAAAAAATAAAAAAAAAATGATGGAATATGTGGTGCAAGAATTTGAATGGAGAAAAATATCGGCAGTTTGTGTAGATTTTGATGGGTTTAATTTAGTGGTAACGGCTTTAGAGTATTTTAAAAAGCCAATAATTGAGGTTTGTGTAAAAATTATGTGCTGAATCAGGTAATCAGTGTGATATACTGTGATTCATGTCACATGGTTCTTTAATTTGTCACATCTCTATCCTATACTCTATTGGATTTGGATATATTTTATATTTTTTAATATTAATATTATTATTGCTGCAACTTGTTTTTTTAAATATTTTGTTTTTAAAAAATTATAAATTTTAATGTTTACTTTCCCTCTATTCGATTTAATTTGCAGCATTTTTTATTTTGGTCCGTCTCACCTAATTTGTATTATTTCTATTTTTTGACTACGGTCCACTTAATTTCAAAATGTTATAATTTTTTCTAATATAAAATTAGAGATATAAATTAAATTAAATTAGTGTATTAAACTACGTAACAAAATAAATTAAATGTTATCAAATAATTTGAAACAATTCAATTAATTTTTGAAAGAACATTAGAATAGTATATTTTTTGCAAGTGGCGGAATAAACAAAACTAACCTACGAGTTGAACTTGAAAGAGTAGAAAAATAGGGAAGATCATAGAAGCATTATTTCAGAAAAGTACAAACTTTTTCAAGAAAAAGGTGCTATTCACCAATCGAGTGCTACTAAATTTATCTCAACTATTTGGAAAAAAAATTCAAAAAAAATATTTTGACAAAATTAAAAATTAATTTAAATATTTGGATGAAAATAAAAGTTAATTGTTATAATAAAAAATAAAAATAAAAATAAAATAAAATAATAAAATATTAAAAGGCATATTTCATGTGATAGATAGAATGAAAATTTAAGCAGTACCAAATTTGTTTGTATATTTAACACATGTCGTCTCCTGAGAGAGCGTCTTTCTGAGAGACGTCTCTCTCAGGCCCAATCTATTAAAGCTCATTGCCTATATTTACTCTAAATTTTTTAAATAGGCCAACCTAATTAGAGATGATTTCTCAAAGAGACGCCTCTCACAAGAATTTATGTTAAAAAACAATGAAGTGTGAGAAAATAAATAATTCTTGTTAATTATTGACTTGAAAAAAAAATGAAATATTTTAGGCGTATAGAATCATGGAATATGTCACAAAACAAAATATGCATACGGATAAGAACTACATAAAAGAAATGAAGTTTGATTAAAAAATGATGTTTCGTTAGCTAAGCGATGAGTAAAAGAATCTAGATGACTGGAACGGTTTCCTTTAACATCATGACACGTGGTGGTCATCAAGAAATGTCGTCTATCCTTGTTTGGGTTTATTTTTTAAAAATAAATCTAATAATTCATTGATTAAAATATCAAATGTCATTTACAATTAAATAAGAGTCGATCAAATACATAACAATTTTAGTCAAATAAAATGTTGTATAGAAAAAGTCACGATTATTATAAAAAGATCTATCACTGAAGACTTTCTTTTATCACATCACTGATTGACTATATTGGTCGAACTGATACCCGAGATGACGTCATATATCGTTTTAACATTGAATTGATTACAAGACTTTCAACTCTCACCACGAGAAACATTAAAACCCAATATATGTTAGATGCCTAGATCGAATTGAATAAATAGATGGAAAAACTTTGATATAGAGAGAATGAACTTTATTTGTAACCAAAACTAAAAAAAATAAAAAAAAAAAAGCAAAAATAAAGAAAAAGAGGATCTACCATCAACCACAAAACTAATAATAGCTCAAAAATAAACCATGGAGGCTAGGGTACTTTGGTCCTTGTCTTACATTTGTATTCCATACACTGAATTATTAGTATTGAGATTATAAAAAAAAGAAAAATAGAATATAAAACGAGTATAAATCAGATATATCAGGATAACTTAATGGTTATATCAAGTTGTGTATAGTAGTTAGAGATGTAGGAATGAAAATTTTATCTATTAACCGTCATAAATAGTAAATAGGTGGTGAGTATCAAGTAGAGGTGGATAATAAAATTAATTGAAGTAAAGTATAAGTGTAGTTTGAGCTAATTCAACGGTTAGGCTCCTTAATGAAAAGAAAGATGACAGATAGAAATTCCACCTTAAGTTAAGTGCACTACTTTTTACTTGCATATGAGAGAATTAAGAGAATAGAGTGTAAAGAAAAGGGACAAAATGGCCTAATAAATGTACAACGGGGATGCGTATATCATGGGCTACTTGCCCCAACATATTGCGGAGCTGACCAATAAATTTACTAGGTTGCTTGCTTTATCTACATTTAACGCAATACACATATGCATACAAAACTTCGTGATTCGTGATTGATCATTTTTTAAAGAGATAACTTCAAAATAATAAGTTTATATTCTTATTTTCTCTTTAATTTGTACTGATAGGCTAATTAGCTCATATATCTAAAGCGTCTGTTGGAAAAATCGTTTTTCACAATGATGTTTGATATATTTTTCTGATTCATTATTGAATAAACTACATTTGAGATTTGACCTATAAATATAAGAGTTTTTTTGGATTAAGATTAGTTGTCTCAATGTCACTAAAAAGTTATAGGTTATGAGTGTAACATGTTATTCGAATTTTCTGATCTGATTTTAATTTACATTTTATTTTTATAGAGAGTGGAATAAGAATAATTAAGTTATGATTCATTTTAACATAAAATAAGAAGTTAAAGACAATGTTGCACCATAACAATGGTTATTAGGTTTGATCACGGTCCAAAACATTCATACCTTATGAGTTAATATTTGCCAAGATTGAATGAGTTTGGATCTAAATTTGACTTATCTTACTCATAAATCATAATCCACCCATAACTATCTTTATATTATATCCTCATCATTACCATCATACTCAGTATATTCCGCTCATAGGCATATATGATTAGGGTCTGAGAAGAAAGAAAAACGATAATTCATACCCATAAAGGAGAATACAGTCAAAGAATCCCTTGGCTCAAGAACTTTATATTAAATCGTATTCAGGACCGTCTCTCAATGAGACGATCTTAAAATAGCACTTATATTCTCATAATATGTATGCGAAGATATATTTAACCCATTTATAAAACACATTTCCCATTAAAACCATCACATACAACAATCTGTACATCGCAAATATAAACTTTCATGGTAAAAATTGAACAAGCCAACAATATATAAAAGGCCACCGCCCATAAGTTTAAGGAAATGAAGTAGCGTAGGACTAGAATCAATATTTTGGTCATGCAAATATGTCTTCCCATATTCGTACATTTATAACATCAATTTTCGATTTATAGGAGGAATTACAAAGAAGAAGTAATTGTAGAAATCACACCTATATATGCCTAATTGTTGGCATATACTAGAGCTGTTCATGGGCGGGCGGGCGCGGGTAGCGGGGCGGGTAGTTGCTACAAAATCTACCCGCGGGCAGAAAAATTCAAATGCCCGCCCGCGATTGCGGGCATATTTTTTTGTCGCTACCCGCCCATTTTTAAAGCGGGCGGGTGCCGCGGGCGCCGCGGGTATTTTCTCATAAATACCATAAATACAATACAAAATATAAAATTAAGTTTTAATAATAATTAAAATACAATACATAGTCCAAAATACTACAAATACATAAAACGTCTCAAAATAATCAAATTACATATATATTAAAATACTTAAAAGTCTCAAAATAATCAAATTACATAAATATTAAAATACTTTATATTAATATATTACTTTTCATACAAAAAAATATTAATATATTAAAATAAGCGGGCGGGCGGGTATACCCGCGGGTATTTTTTTATTGTCGCTACCCGCCCATTTATCTTGGCGGGCGGGTATTACCCGCCCAAACTTTAAATTTTTTTTAAAAATGCTACCCGCACCCGCCCGTTTTTCGAGCCGGGCGGGCCGGGCCTGGCGGGTAGCCCGCCCATGAACAGCTCTAGCATATACCTATCATGTTACGTATTTAGCATGAGTTCTAGAAACCGTCCAAAATAATTTGAGTTTCTAGTTTAGGGTCAAAGTACATTTTGTATGATTGTGTATCCCTAACTTAGGACATTCTTATGTACTTCAAAGTTTGAAATAGAGAAACATTGTTTGTCATTGAAGTTTTAAGGTTCTTTTAGCCTCATTTTGTTTCGTGTTTGGTCAAATTTGGATAGACTGAAAGGAGGGGAAGTCAAAAGAGGAAGATACGAGAATTAATTTTGGTTACTCTTAAATAAAGTAGTATATATTTTAACCGAGACAACTTGATTTTTAATTTATAGTTTGAGATATAGCTTATTAGTTATCCTAAGGATGAGGTTATTATAATCATAAAATGTGAAAATGATATAGTCTATTGATTGAAGTAAATAAAATTGGGTTCAAAAATATGAAAATGAGGCATTTAATTATAGATGAAATAAAGATGAGGAATAGGATAGTCATGGGTCAGGTCTGATTGGACTTGGGTTCAAACTATTTTTTACTGACCCATACTCAAACCCGAATCTAGGATTGTCGAGTCTGATGGGTTTTTGGTCTTAAATGGGTCTCAATTTTATTATTCATACTTAAACTTTTTATAATTGAAAGTTTCGTTGATATACTAAAATGGATTTATGAGTTGTATATAAATCAAAATTGAGTTCAAATAAAAATATAATAGTTCAACAAACTTGAAACTGGTTTTGAGTTGTGTAAATAGGTCGGACCTAAAATGGTTACGGCAGATCTAGGACGAATCTAGTGGGTTTTGATCTTAAATGGCTCCAAAATAGATTTGTATTGAATTTAGGTTTGAAGATCCTAGACCTTGACTAAAACCTCTATTCTGAGAACTAGCAACGGATTCAAATTTACTGGATCTCAAAAAATTAAATCTAAATCTTAAAATAATGGTGAATCTAGAGGGAATTCAATAAAATTTGGGATTCATAATCATTCTGAATTAAGAAAGATTTTGTAAATCTTAGAAGTATTTAACAGGATCCTATTTACTATATATAGCAAAAAAAATCTTTTGATATAGCAAATACATAACCGATACATTAATTATAGATGCCCACCAGGCCAGCACATAATGAGCAACAAACAACATGAATATGAAAAAATATCAAATGACATAATTAATAGAAGTATTATAGTACTCTTGAGAGACCGTCTTTTCTAAAGACGACACTTTAGAGCCTAATCTATTTTCCTTTTTTAGTAAATATAGTCATTTTTAAATTTAAACATTGGATTGGCCCAATCTTGAAACGTCTTTTGTAAAGACGATCTCAAGTAAGAATTTGTGTTAATCTTATTGATCGTTATTTAAATATTTTAATAATGTTTACAATCTTATATATATTTTTCATTAACATTATTTTAATATTTTTATATTCATTATCTCTATATGTTTTCACTAAGCTTATTTAAAAAATTATTTAAATAATTGTGATTCTCCTATTTTATCCACATAAATTTATTTTAATATTTTTTAATGTATATTGTCCTCACTTTTCCTACATTAAATTTATTATTCAATCAAAATAATAAGTATATATATACACCATCTGAAAGATTATATTTTTATATTCTTTATGAGAAGAACATTAAAAAATTAAGAGTATTGAATATTACAAGTTGGACATTAATAATTGTTTTGGTATATTTGGCAAAATAATGTAAAAGGATGAGGACAACAAAATATCAAATCTTATCAAATTTGCATTATTTGGCGACCCGATCGACTAAGCATGGGCCATGCTAATAAGCATTAGAGTGAAAGTGGTGGTGATTCAACCATAGCCATTCATATTAGATAATATGAATATATGATTAATGATCATACAACGATTGATAATGACATTTTGTAATCAATTTTACTCCTATTTTTGTTTATAGTATATAACATATTTTGGGCTTCAACCATCAGCTTAAACTTTTGGTTGAGTTGGTTTTTAACATAGTATTAGAAGTAGAGCTGTTCATGGGTGGGTTTGGGCGGGTAGCGGACCGGGTAGCACCTAAAAATTCTACCCGCGGGCTCATATTCAAAAGCCCGCCCGCATTCGCGGGCATATTTTTTTGTCGCTACCCGCCCATTTTTAAAGCGGGCGGGACCCGCGGGTAGGCGTGTATTTTTATGTAAAAATTTAAAACATAAATCATATTATAAAGTTACGTTTTTATAAGAACAAACAAAATATAATACATTATCTAAAATACTCTAAATATATATAAAGTCTCAAAATACTCAAATTACATGAATATTGAATATAGACGATGGAGTCGACTACTTGTTCGAACTTTGATAGTCGATTGTTTGAGTGCTTTGAGAGTTAAAAATATTAAAGTCTATAAGAAGTAAATCTTAAGGCTAGTAGAAATGTAATAAACTAAAGTTGGGTATAGGTCATGTAGTAGTATAGTGTAATATTTTATAGAATTATGTATTTAATAAATAATATATTAAACTAAGCGGGCGGGCGGGTATACCCGCGGGTATTTTTTTTGTGTCGCTACCCGCCCGTTTATCTTGGCGGGCGGGTATTACCCGTCCAAACTTTAAATTTTTTTGAAAAATGTACGTTGTTCATGCCCGCCCGTTTTTCGAGCCGGATTGGGCGGGCCTAGCGGGTAGCTCGCCCATGAACAGCTCTAATTAGAAGCCAACGTGACAAGAGGTCACGGGTTTAAATCTCAACCATCCCTCATTTAAGTGGAATATTTAGCATCAGGTATGAGGATAGCCTGTGTTCATCCACACTTCTAGTCCAAGAGGCTCTCGTGTAAGGGGACATATTAGAGTATATAACATATTCTGGAGCCTCAACCATCAACTTAAGCTTTTGAATGAGTTGGTTCCTTTAAGAATTTCTTCACCTATTCATCATTCAACCTCTTCCCTTCACTAATTATGCACCTTTTATTATTAAAGCAAATTAAATTCCATACTTGATGAACCCAAAGCTTTTAAATTTTTTTTAAAAAAATTTTACTCTAATATTTGAATTGCTCAAATCCGTACTAAATTGATTCATTGACCAATCATATAACCGTTAGAAATTTAGAATCACTCAAAGCCGTAAAATAAAATATAAAGTTATGCTGATGGTTGAAATTCTATAATATCCGATGTTATATGCCCCTTAATATTTCTTCACGTTTATATTTAAACACTTTTATAATTCTTTATGTTAAGTATTTCAAGCTTTGCAATTGATTATTTCACTCTAATTATCCATTTGTCATTCACTCATATTATAACCTTTTCATATATGAAAATTAAAAGTCAACTTGTTTTTTTTTAATGAATTATATCACGTTATATTCCTTTTGAACAAGTCAAAATATACTTGTTTTGCGTACAATCTTTTCAAGGAGATGTTTAATCAACCAAGCTATTGAAGAATTGTTTTAAGGATTTGATTCCTATGTTTACGGTTTAATGACATTGGGAAGGATAGAGATCAAATCACTAGTAAGTTATTCATTAATTTTTTTTTATTAAAGTCGTCTCACCGTCAGATGACTTTAGTTGGTTCAATTCAAACTATTTTAAAAAAAATAATCACTTTCTGTATACAAGTGGAAATTCAGTTTTCAATGTTTTTTAGTGTTTTTTCACTAATGAGTCGTTTGTATGGACCCGTATCATGGTGAGACAGTCTAATGCAGCAGATGCCAATTTTGTCTCTGTTAGAACAAGTAATAATTTTTCTCAGGTAAGGTCTTCAATTCGATTCTCATTGCTTTCTTCTACTAGCCCTCAGCCTACTCCATAATAAAAAAAATTAGACAAACAAAGAAAGACTATTCTGTTTATAATTTTCAATTTCATACTCAAAAGAAAATTAAAAAGTTCTACATAAAACAAAAATTGAAAAAGGTAGCCAAGATTGAAACGTAGATAATAGATTAAGACGACCATTGTTAAATTAAAGCAGTAGTTTTGTCAAGACATATGAAAGGAAGTTCTCAATTGTATACTTCAACAATCAACATAATTGTTGTCTTTAAGTGAAATAGTAACCTTGTTAGAGAAATATGATTTTCGACAAGTGTAAGATGCCTAATGGTATTTATGAGCAAAGGTAAATCTAGGTTCGAGCATATCTAGGTTCGAGCATATCTATTAACATTGAATTGTACAAATTATCATGTATGACAGAAGAAGAATGACAGACAAAGAAAAATGACAATCAAATTGGTTCAGCAAGCACGTAAAATTAGTATTCAATCCTCCTCTCATATTTCGTATTCTCGTTTGTCTGTGTATATTTTCTTACGACTTCATTTTAGTGTGACAAGATTGTTCTAAATTATTTAATTAATTATAAAATTATATTATAAAAGTAATCAGGGTTTAAAGAAAGTAACTAGTATGAAATACACCAGACACTATTATTTAAGTAACTGTTAGTCTCTCCTGAGAGACTGTCTTTTTGAGAGACATCTCTGAGGCCCAGTCCATAAAAGCTTAATTTGTACTCTTACTTCACATTTTTTATGGATCAACCCAATAAAAAATGGTCTTTCAAAGAAACCGTCTCTTAATAATGGGTTTTTAATGATGCTGATAGTATTTGTCGCCTTGTTGGATACTGTTTAGAGTCGTGGATAATACAAATAATATTTTACTTCAGATGGTCGTTTGTTAGGGAGATAAGGAGAGGATATATTTAACATTTATGGGAATATAGATTTAAAAATGAGATAGTCCAAGGAAAATAGGGATAAGAGAGTGGTGTGCAATAGTTTATTATTGCCATAAAGCAAATAAGAGAAATGTTGACAAATGCACATAAATTAGAGCAATTTAATACTCAATTTACTATCAATTTAAGTACTCATATATAGTAACACAAACCTAAAATTAATTGACTTATACTTAATTAACTTTAACATATTTATTAAGTAATTACCAACGATTTGACATAATAATAACAAATAATGCGGAAAATCATGGGTTGAGCTATTAGTTGTATTTTTCTTTACAGTTTTCACCCTTGTGTTCGATTTTCAATGCAATAAGAATTCATTTCTCTGCTCCCTTGCATGTAGGGAATTCTCCAGCCATAACCCGATAAAAAACAATGAATGGGAAGTAAATCCTCAAAAGGGGAATTATATATACATAAGTTCATAACACTACATTATAAACATTAGTAGTACTAATATTTTCTATCGACTTCACTGCATGGACGGAGGTTTTGCATTCATCAGAAAGGCATTAAAGTTAATACTGGTTCTTTTTTTAAACCTATGATAGGCAAATTTAAATGGAAAAATTCATAATTTTGTATTACAGACAATAGACTTCCTAACCTTATTCTGTTTGCATCAGCATAACGCAGCAAAACTAAGCTGATCTTTGTATTTATCAGATACAAAGGATTTCACCTTGATACCAGGGTCTTTAGAATCAGCTGATGGAGAGGCATACTTCACTCCAATTACGGTCACTAGACCTGCAGATCAGTGTTTGAAATTATCAGAAATCGATGATAGATGTCCTACATGTTTTCAATCCAAAACCTCACGACTAACAATTGAAAAACTTACTCTCATTAACGCGTCCATACAAAAAGCGTTCACCTTTCCAAAACTGCAATGGCCTCATCCTTATCCTAGTACTTCGCCTGACCCCACCATCCCATTTTGTACCAGCATCTGCAAGAGGGTTGAGAAAGAGAACAATGATAAATACCTAAGCAGATACGTCAAGAAACTCGAAAGGCAATAAACAGAAATGTAAAGGAATGAAGTATTACCGTATAAGCTGAATCGACGAGTATCCATTTTACTCCCTCCAGGCTGAGTACCATCTATTTTACTCTTTTTACTCCTAGTTTCTCTAGCAACAGGGGCATATTGTTCAGACGTTACGACTTGGTTGTCTTTCATCACTGCTTCCTCGGAGTCAGCCGTTTCAAATGGTGCCTTTAATATCCCCTTTGCATTTCTCTTCTTGAAAGATCCTTTAGTTCCCTGTTAGATAGACATAATAATTTGTAAAATATGCCAGCAATACTGCAATAAGGTTCACGAAAATAATAAGGAAAGCTTTGTTGAACGAAAGCATAAACACAAATAGTCATTTATGAGACAAACCACAAAGAACACCATCTGGCACTAGAAAAAAATCCTTCCCATATTTCTTCCACAACACATGACAATTTAAACTGCTATAGGTCAACAAGAAGATTTACAGATTTATTTCAAAAACCAAGTTGCTCGTTGAAAGAGTAAGTTTCTATCTTGCTTGCGTATATGTACAATTTGATCATAAAAAAAACAGGATATAGATAGACAAGGGGCATGGCACTTGATAGTATTATTAGAAAAATAGACTCCCTTTTCAGTCCGCTGCACAACTTTTCTAAATGCTAGAAATAGCTGGTATGAACAAGGACAAATATAAAAATAAAACTTGCATCTTTACCATACTTTTACGTACAAACAAAATAAAGTGGGGAAAGGGCCAAGGGAGGGGGCAAACAACGAAAATACAAAACTAGTGTTTGCTACAATAGTTGAATGCCCAAGAAATCAAACTTCAATATTGTACATCTTTGGGAACCAAGGCTAATATACAGGCTTCAAGGTACTTTGAGTGGTTTCAACGACCATTGAAACAAAAATGCAGTCAATGAAAACATAAAAAATAAAAAACAACCAAACCAAGAAGACTCATAATTGTGCAGTAGTAATAATGAATTTCACATTCAAGAAGCAGAATAGCTCATCAGCAAAAATACCACACTGAATGTTCTATTTTGTGATACCCCAAATTTAGATTGAAAAGGGATTGATAGACTACTCATATCAACAAGGTGCATCTTCTTTTCATGGGAGCCCATTTGCTAAGAACTCCACAGTTAAGCGTGCTTAGTGGGGAGCAATCTTAGGATGGGTGACCTCCTGGGAAGTTTTCCTAGGTGCGCACGAGTGAGGCCAAAGTGCGCTGGAAAGACTTGTGTTGGTCTGTGGGGCCAGTCTACAGTCTCCATGAATAGTCACCGGTGGTCCGTTGGGCCGGGGTGTTACATATTTCTACTTTCTATTAAGATGAGATGGAAATCTGTGATCTGGATCAAACCAAAGAAGGGTGGGAGAAGGTGGTCACTTGAAAATGTGTGATCTGGATCAAACTCAACAAAAATAGCCCTGATAGAGTTCCAACTTAAAGATTGCGCAGGTTTAAGTGGAATTGAAGATAAATGTAAAGGGTTGGAGAAGGTGGTCACTTGTAGAAGCTGTCATCTGGATCAAACCAAGAACTCCCAGTGATACATGTGTTTATTAACAAAAAATTTGCAACAAGACATACAAAATACAAAGCTTTTCGGAAAAGAAACTGCTTATATGGCTGAGGCTGATGCAAATGGATAATAATACTCTCTGGTTATTTTTGCTTGTCCATATTTCCATATTGACTCATTAAAATACCCAAGATAAGAAAGATCCTACTCCTCCTATGAATCGTATCCAACATATCACATGTGCACACAGAAGTTTTTGTATACTGGGGTAGTATCTTTCTAGAAAAAGGTGAATCTAGAGAAAGGAAAAACTTGTACAAATAGGACAGGGGAAAAATGTATTCACAACTATGTAGAGATTTATAAACATTTAGGGAGTGAACAAGTTTCTCAAATGCTAGTGTTTCTATCTTCATTTGTTTTTCTTTTGGTCAATACAAATCTACAATCACATTTAACTTGAAATTTCACCATAGATACAACAGCTCAGTACAATTTTCCCACACAAAAATGATTTTTCAACTCATACTATTTCACTCTCGTTGGTTCATGTAAACAACCCCATATTGTTGGCGTTAAGATTTTGGAATTGTTGTACCTATTCACTCTCTTTGTCTCTCTCACTCTTTGTCTCTCTCAATCTTTCTCTCCTCCTTACCTTACATGTGTTTTACAAATTCATGACATCACCTTCCTCACTTTTATAAGATACAGTAACCTGAATATAGAGAAACAGAGGTGGTAAAATGGGCTTGTATCCACCGGACCTCCACAGCATTTTAATATTCATAATGTTGAAAGCTAATTCAGACAACCATACTCATTCATGAACTTAAGTTTGATATACTAACCTTTGAAGGCCCTTCAACAGGAATGTTTTCTGTATCTGATGGTTCATTCATTCCAGCTTTTGCAACTGCCATAAATAGTATTTTGCACATCAGAAAACAAAAGAGAATGGGAGGAATAAGCCAAAATGAAAAATGATGTTAAATGAGAGGAACATAGAGGGTAATGTCTATTGTAGTAAAAGAATAGTGGCACATTTCAATAGAAGCAGCAGGAAAGAAAAATCAAAATGCTAACATCATTTATCAGGGCTATCACAGAACAGGCAGCTCACGAATGTCATTGGTGTTTAAATTTTACATTGGCCATCACCAAAACAAAAACATACTATAAATTTTGTTTTATGATTACATACTATCAATTCTTATAGAATATACATGATTGATTCATGTTTTCTGCATTTAAAAACTATCAACATAAAAGCGAGTCCAAGAACTTCCTCAAGTTCAGCTCCTAAAAAAGGACAGGAAGACCTTTTCCACGTAAATAAATAACCAGCAATACCTAGTCTAAGATAAAGCCAAAGGCCAAAAAACACCTTGAACAGTAGAGTCAGTTTTTATTGCAAGTTTCAAGTGCATATAGAAAAGAAATAATATTTGCTCACACCTCACATTATTACTACTACAGGTAATCAGAGTTCTTGTACATCTTTAACTTATGACAAATTTCAACAAAGCAACGTCGGTACACACTGTTGTATGTCAATATTTTTTTCTTGCATCAAAAGTCCAATGATTTTAGAAAAATAAGGTAACCACAAGTGAGTGATCCTACACTCAATGTTGGTCCCAAGCCCAAGTACAGCAACAGTATTGCATAAATTAGTGACAATCAGCATAAAAGAATCAACACTTTGTTTGTCATGAACAGAATTCAAATCGTATGTCTCCATTCAGAGCCAAAGACTGAGCCTGTTGTTCCAGATGAAGCTACTTTTGCCTTTTTATGTATATATCACAACGGGAGATTCTTGATACTAGCTTGCTTAAGGATTACACCTCTACCCTAGCAACAGCTAACAAGGGCACAAGGCACAATACAAATCCTAATGAAATATAACTCATACAAACACTGTTCCAGTAACTAATTACCTCTAGTAGAACTTGTGGTCATATCATCATCCTCGAACATAAGCCGTTGTCGTGCAGAGAACCGGTCTGCAGCTACCTGCTCAATCCATTAAGTGTCCCAAAACCAAATTCGGATTAAAATATTCTCAAAAAATAGAATAAATACAATGAAAACCTTTTTCAACATATCACCAAGCTCTGAAATCAGATGTACCTCATCCTCCTGAATTCCAGGTTCAATAGTTTGACCAACATCCTTCAACAGCAAGGCAGGTGAATTTTCATCGACATCCTTTGGTACCTGGACAGGTGGATCCTTACCAGAAACAGTAATAGTATCTTCTTCATTTTCCGGAGGTCGCTCTACTTCAGGTAGATCCATCCTATCACCATGTTGATCAGATTGTCCAGCCACGTTCTCCATTTCGTTATGCACGGTACTGGCATCAACATCGTTCATAGTAGAGACAAAAGAATTATCACCGGTAACTGCTATTTTTTCTGCTCGAAGTGCAGAAGATCTCCTAAGTTCACACAAAATCTTCCCTGCATCAATCTCAGCAGATTGCCCGCCCAGATCCACTCTTTTTTCAGGCTCTCTTGAAGGATCAGTAGCCTCTGATGGTGATGTATCAAAG
Source organism: Amaranthus palmeri (assembly GCA_019776075.1). Lineage (NCBI taxonomy): Eukaryota > Viridiplantae > Streptophyta > Magnoliopsida > Caryophyllales > Amaranthaceae > Amaranthus > Amaranthus palmeri. Next base: position 962,586 of record JAAKBH010000285.1, on the reverse strand, counting down.
TGGCGAATTAAGTAGGGGTCCTTCGATAGGGTACGCTCTGCAATGTGTCTATTCAGTAATGAGATGGAAGCAAACGGACTTTTTGATTTTGCAGGAGACAATTGGTCTCTGCTCCTAACATGTTTACTCCCAGCACTGAGATGATATATAGTATCATTCCTCTTTGAAAAAACTGAGGTTGAAGCCAAAGATTCAGGTCGCTGAGCACGCCAGTCAGGAAGGAATGATTTACCAATGTCCACAGGTTTAATCTGTAGTTTTTCTAATAGGAGACTTTGTACACCGTCCTCATCTAATCCTTCATAATCACAAGATAGTAGCTCATCAAGCTCACTATGGTTGCTAGTTGTCGTCAATTTGGCACCTATAAACAAGACAACAGATTAAATGTCATCTTATTTAGCATGTACCATGAGTGTTCATAAATACGAGTTCTCAAAAATAAAATTGAACAAATATCTTTAGCAACATTGACCTACCGGTGGCTCTTGCAGTTTGTGAATCATCCATAACATTAACATCTTTTAGGAGATCATTATGACTTGGGCTTCGTATGGCATTATCAAATGACTCTTGCGAAGGCAAAGAGGTCCTATGAACATCTGCCAAGATATTCAAAGAGCTAGGATGATGCACGTAGGTGGATGGCCGCCTGGAACATATTAAAATAGTCAAATTCACACATTCCCAATCACTCGTTAAGGCAGTAGTTGACAGATAGCAAACACAAGAGGGAAAAAAAAGAACTTCTAACCGTTCTAACCCCCGAATACCAGGTCGTCGCTTTCTAGAACCCAACAATGGACAATTTTGATCCAAGTCCAAGAGTGGTTCACCTTGCAGTTTCTGTACTTCCTTTCTGGCATCTATATTTATTCAGCAATAACAAGTGATATGAGTGGTAAATTACCATGCATTAAGAACATAAATTCTAAGTAAGAAGAATAAAATACTATAGCTTACTTTCCATCCTTTCAAAGGCGGCAAAACATTCAACTGGATCACTTAGCTTAGCAACATCTATATCAAAGTCCATAGTCGCAGCAGGAAGACTGTAGTACAAACAACAATAACAATAAAAGTTGATACACATTAATGCATTATAGCTTGTAATAATGTCTAGTTTGATGTAGGAATATGTAAAACAACACAACTATAAAATGGAAGGTAAACCCATTTTTGTTTCATTACCTATTCATGGGCTTTACAGAAAACTTAGAGTGCTTAAGTCCTAATGCGGGTCTCCTCTTTGGGGGAACTCTTTCATTTCCAGCAAAAACCGCTGCTATATTATCAATTTTTGATTGATCTGAATTGTCTTTAAGGATGGCCTTTCCTTGCTCCAACCATTTGTCAGGATTGCTCAACAACTGCAATCAAATCAACGTAAGCAGAAATTTATATAAACAATTTAAGTGGACCTATAGGTTTTTTCCTTCTGTAAACATCGTCATGATAGGAATTTTAACAAGACTAAGCAACATCAGCGTTTTGGTTTCTGAAAATTTGGGGAAAGTAAAGTAAGGTTGTAAAGGACAGCTTTGCATCGAGTTTTGCAGGGAACAGAAAGCTGCAACATCAGACCTGCTCAGTTATAGGTAGGCGTCAATAAGGAAAGTTACTATACACTCTCCTGATTGGATGGAGGTCTTAGTTACTTATGAGCCAAAATTCCTAATTGTTGAAGGCACTATATATCTGTAATAGAATTTCATACCATTTTCAAAGCTGAAAGCAAATGGAGATACAGGTATGAAACAAGGGATGAACTGAATAATTTGATTGTCGAATAAACTACTATCAAACGTCCAAAAATTATCATAGATATCACAATGTCGACAATATACATAGTTTCAACTCAAACAAGGTTACTAAAACCATCAACTCAAGTCCAGAAATCAAAATACCCTTGTAGAGATACACTAAAATATGCATACAGGTGATACAGCATCTCAAACCAAATGGAACAACAGTAAGAAGATTTAGCAAGCAGTTCCACAATACTTAGCAATATTCTTAGTTCATAGAAGCGCCTTGTCAGCTCTCCTGTTTATACCGCATTCCAGAACTACCGACTCAAACTTTCCAATAAAAAACAAAACTTCAAATTTTTTGAACTTAACCAATTTTGTAGTGAAATCTCTAATTCCAGAGTTTTGGACAAAAAAAAAACACCAAGTTTTCAAACAACCTAGAAAATTGATCAAATAACAAACTTGTAATTCATTGAAAAAAGTTAAAAGAAGCATTCTCAAAACGAAAAAGCAGCGAGAAAACCCTAACAATCAAACTATACAATCAACCATAAACACAGTAAGAAAAATTTTAATTAGTTGATTAATAATCACAATTATTTGGAAATCCAGACTAATATCCAACCCTAAACCGACTAGCAAAATCAACAAGACAACAACTAACATACCAACGACGCAACAAGTCCTTGAAAAATTTCCTAAAATTCTCAGAAACGAAACTACATCCAGAACCCTAAAAATCAAACTTCACACATATAACTACAATACACCATAAGTAAAGTAATATAAACTAATAAATTGAATAATAATCACAATTATTTAGAACTCCGGACTAATAACCAGCTCTAAAACTAACGAAAATTATCAAAAACAAAAAAGAAAAGAGAATGAGTTAAGCAACTTACTCTTTCTTTAAAATAATCTTGGACGGATGTAGAAGAAGAATAAGATTGAAATGTGCGAGGAAAAAGATATAATGAGGGGTAGTCGGCGAGTGGGTCGACTAGATCAGAAACGTCGCCGTTACTGATGGCTTCCATAATTTGCAAACGTATGTAAGATTTTTTAAGAGCGTTAATCTCTAAATCGGCGAAGGAATAGAAATTGGGGATGAATTTGGGGGTAAATTTGAGTATCTCACCGTTGAAATTAGCCCTAATTTGGCAAAGTATAGAGTATCTTATGGAAGAGATTAAGTTAGTTGTTGATTTATCCGACGAAATTAGTTTTGAAATTTGAAAGGGCGGGAGGTTAGTCGGCAACTAGACAAAACTCAAGAATCAAGCCATAAGTAAGACGGCTATGGGTCGGATTTTGATCGGGTCAGCTAGATTTCTATTCAATTTTTAAAAAAAAATTGGCTTAGAATTGGATTGAAACTTATAGTTTGAAAATTTTATGTTCAAACGAAGCAAACCCCTAGGATTTAGCGGGTGTGAAGTTTGGATTTAGGTTCAAAAATAATTTTTATTTATTTGAAGTATAAAAAAAATATATTCTGCAAGTTTTTTCTATTCGTATAAAATTATATAAAATACTTTTAACTAATATAGAATTTCCAATACTTTATATTCATTGAAAATACAAACATATTAACTTTTCCGACAATCAAGTTTTTGAAATGAAATATTCACCAATTCTTTCAACTTTTGAAGCATAAATACAATACAATAATCACAATTTAAAGTATATATCGATATTGTTTCAAATCAAACAAACATATACATGTAATTATCTTATATAATTTACAAAAAAGATGCAAAAAAAAAAATTATGAGTCGGATTTAAGCCTTAAATTTTAAAAGTAAGGACTCAATCTCAAACCCTAAACAAATGCAACCCACACCCTTAGAGAGTTAAGAGTGTAAAATAAAGCAGGTGCTTTATCGAGAGATCGTCTTTTGTAAAGACGACTTTTAAAAGTTCTGCCTAAATCTATATTTAGAGTTGTAACAATATATATTTAGGATTTGACTGGCCTTTTAAGAGCTGTCTTTACAAAAGACGATCTCAAATAAAAATTTGTGAAAAGGCAAATGGGTTTGGACCTTATATATTATATTCAAATCTGATCTATACCCATCTCTTATCTCAAGGCCGCAAGCCCGCAAGCCCACAACTATGCCCAAGGCCCAAGGCCCAAGGGTGAGCATACAAATTTAGAAAATGAAAATCCACACATTTTATTCTTGTTTGCTTGTACTCTCACCTCTAACCTCTCATTAATCATATCATACAAGCTAATTTATTGCCTAATATAATTTCGCATAGATTGAAAAATGATTAATTATGATTTTCACAAAAAAAAATCAATTTGCACTTTTAAAATATTATTATTATTATTATTTGTATTTCCTTTTTTACTGGTTAAGACAATTTGTCATGATTGTTTTGTTGACTGATATTTGCAGGCTGAGACGAATTTGCACAGATTGATTGATAAGCATTTACAAAAATTAAAATTATATAATACAATTTAATAAAAAGTTTGGAAAATTACACATCTTATCCTTATAAAAGCCCCGTTAGATGGAAAAATTTTATTGATTCATATTTAGTTTTGCTTATATTGAGCTTTAAAAATAAATTATTGATTGAATTTTATCGGATATTGTAAATTTACCATTTTCAAAAAAACATGATTTAAATATTTTTGTAAAACTATTAGCTAAAAAATTTTGTTGCATCAAATGATATAAACAATGCCATCTATATTTTAGCAATTATTATTTCATATTTAATATATAATGTGTTTATGATTACGTATCTTTGAAAATTATATCTATACATATATATATCTTCATACTAAAAAATTCGTGCATTGCAAGTTGATGCTGGTAGTTTAACTATTCGTCTAAATGTATGAGATACCATTCATCATCAATGTACATATCGCCCATAGAGTATTAAGTTATGGACATAGAATGAAAAGCAATACAAGACAATTAGTAAAACAAGTTGATGCAAGACAAATATTAAAGCTTAACATGAACCATAGAACAAAAAAATAGGCATTGATATTTATGATCAAAGACAAAAAACGACATTTCTATTATTTTTATCTTTAGTCAAAAACTAATGAGTAATTTTACTGAATATCTTCATAAATAGCTAACTTATACAATACAATACAATTAACTTAACTAACAAATAAGTCAATATCTCGATTTGATCAAACAAGCATATTGAAACAAACAGTAATTAAATACCAAAACAGCCATAGTAAAACTAAAAAATATATCAAAATCAATAATATAAAAAAAGAATTATAACAGATAAACTAAATATCAAAATACTTTATATTTTACATCATAAATGTGAAAGATTGGCAGTATTAAATCTATAATGATTTTTTAGGAAAAATTTATAAGTTGGTAAAATAAATATTGGCATTAATTTAGCTCAACTATTAAATCATGAAAGTTTGGGCTGATATAAATGTCAAAATGTTTAATGTGACAACGAATTATATTGTTTAGGCAAAAATGTGCGAGATATGAAATTGTGGACAATTTTGATATATAAACATTGTTCCTTACTCTCGGTATATTGTTTAGGCAAAAATGTGTAAGGTTTTGGACGATCTTGGTGAACATTACTCGTTAATTTCATGCTTCTATAAATAATAGGTTAGATTACAAAGTTATATATTAACCAGAGGTGTTGAATGGTCCGGGTCGGGGCGAGTCGGGTTAAAATTTAAATGGGCCAGGCGGGGGCGGGTCATTTCAAATGTTAAACGGGGCGGGGCGGGTCAAGCCCATTTAAATCCGACCCTATTTGACCCTTTTTTAAAAATTTCATAAAATATTTTTTTTATTATACTTTGTGTCTTGTTGGGTCGACCCACTTATGTCTAGTATATAATAATATCATTTAAAAATATTTTAAGAGATATTTGCTTAATTAAGGTAAATTGGGATAACCCGATGACCTGCTATAATAGGTAATTCACCCAAAAAACAAAACTAAAAATAAATTTAAAAATTAGAGAAAATTTTTGAAAATTTACATAAAAAATTATAAATAATAAAAAATCATAAATTTTTTGTTGAACATTCGTTCAATATTTTTTTCAACATTTTATTTTAATTAATTTTTTTTTTTTAATTAAAATTCGTTATAACGAGTCATTCGGTCACCGGTTTACTCTAGGATAATACCCCTTAAAGTTGCGATTATTCATGGTTAATCAATGCAATAGGTGAAATTATTGTAGGAAAATCACAAATAGATTGGATTATTCTAGGTAACTTTTTCTAAATTGAAAAATGAGATATTTACGTAACTTATTGTAATGATCGATAATCCGATTGGCTTACTTAAGAAAACTTATTATCTAAATAACTAATTAAACTAAACCGTTAGTCTTAAAATTATATACTGATTTTTTTTAAAATAATTTTTTTTATTACAAGCCTATGATCAAAATAAGTACAAAAATATAAATTTCATGTCATACATGAAAAGTTCTCAATAATCCACACAAAGTAAGCATTTGTCTTTGTTATCCTTTCTTGTTTAATAATAGATGTCTAGAATCCATCATCATTAAGGAGAAATCACTAATGTCTTAAACACACCCACCAAACTCACCACACATTTATGTTAAGCAACGACAACGAGTGTTGTGTACCATCAAAATAATATTCTATACCCCACCAATCCACCATACCTTATTCAAGTTCTATTTCCTCCGTTCTATTATATTTGTTACATTTGACTTTTTATGCAACATAATGCGTTATTTTGATTATTTATATATTGAATTATATATATACGTCTAAAAATTATAAAAGTTAATAATATGAAAGTATACGATTACACGATTAAAACAATATCCCACTTGATTATATTTTTTCTTACGTATTACCTACATTGTATATAATAAGCTTGAACGATAAATAGCGTTGATAATAAAATATGGCGAGAATATATAAATTGGAACGAAGAAAGTATGTAACAACTAACACTATTGATACCTAGGTCAAAGGGAAACAAAGTGGGGGCCTCTCCCCATGGATGAACTTGGCCACTTGGGTACGTATGTGCATAGTGATCAACAATAAAGAATTATTTGCGAACTTATATAGATTTAATGTATAGCATTTTGCGATTGGTACTTTTGATTTTTTTTTTTTTTTTTGAATTACAATCACTAAATAACTAAAGTTTACAGGTTTAGGTTAAAATATAGAATTACGACCATAAACATGTAAACTTTGATACTTTAGTGTCTGTAATTCGCAAAAAATTAACATTTAGGTTGGAATTTGTAAGTGTTAAATTTTAACACTGTAATTAGTAAATTCTTTTATTATTTTTTATTTTTGTTTGCTTATTTATTTTAGGCCCTTAAATTTTAAAAATTAGTATAGTTTTTAATAAAACACCAATTTTCTTGTTTGACGATTCTCAATCCCTCCATATCCTTTATTTAAGTGTCAGAGTAGTATTGATATTTATTTTTCCACTATTAAACAATACAAATTTTTGTGTAAGGGTCTATTCGTAAGACGCTCTTAATTAATGTACTAAAATAGTTCAAATAATACAATTATTAGTATATAAATAGCTTATTTTAAAGTCATTTTCACTAGAAGAGAGACTCTTACAAAAGTAGATCAACAAAAAAAAAAAATAAATTCAAGAATATGCTACAGAATTCCTACAAGCAATAAGTGGGGAGGCCAGGAGGGAATTAAACCACTAAGCTTATCAATAATTCTCAAAGTAAAAAATATTTCCTTACATTTAATTTTAAACCTTAATTTGTTTGTTTTAGCGCACAAACATTAACTCTTAAATAAATGCCACTGCCAGTACGTTACGTATTCAACATTATTTTAATTTCAGTATAATTGTATGTATCAAGTGCAATTTAAAACAAAAAATTACACGAATTCTTGTGAGAGACGATCTCTTTGAGAGACTAACTCTAATTGTGTCAGCCCATAAACAAAAATATAGAACAAGAATAATAATTAAACTCTAATGGATTGGGCCTGAGAAGCGTCTATCAAAAAAACGGTCTCTCAAAAGACTTGCTGGAAAATTATAAAGGATGTATTTGGTAAATAAATTTTTGTTTGACTTTTGTTTTAAAACAATTAATTAAAAAGATACTTAATATTAAGTTAAAATCATTATCATCATCATCATCATCCTACCCCGGTGTTTCCCGTTTATAGAGAACTATAGACAGGGTCTGGGGAGGGAAGGACGGCGACAACTCATACCCATAAAGGAGAGCACGACCAAAGGAGTCCCCCGACTCGAGAAAAAATGATAAGAAGAACCCCATAATATACTCTCAAAGAATCAGTAATCTAAAATCGAATAACTATATAATAACAATATTTTTGTTGTTTTTGAATTTTTGACATACTTTCTCCAATAAACATTTATGAACAACATATATTTTTATAATAATTGGTTTTAATGGATCGTTTAACAATTAGCAAATCAGCTTTTAAGTTGGTCAAATCATTAAATAACTATTCTTGAGTCATTTCCTCAATCTGACTTTACAGTAATGAAGTATTAGTTTAACTTTAATTTGTCCCACTTATTTTGCTAATAAAAAATCCTTATCATTTTGTTAGAACAATTTATCAATTACAATATCTAGGATTTTGACTATATAAGCTAAAATTTCGGCAACTTAAACGGTCATGCGATTGGGCCTAAACGCTGTAAATAATGACAATTTGGTGGTTATAATTCGAAAAAAAAAAACTAAAGGTTGTAATTCGCAAATAACCCAAAATTTAAGACAATAATTATTTGAACATCATTCATGTTTATTTTTTAATTTTATTCCCCCATTAGTTCACATTATTGAATATTTTTGTTGGCTATTCAATCTAAATCAGTCAGTTATTTAAGAGATATTTGTAAAAGTTAATTATTAAATGTTAATTATTAGTATGTAAAGTAAGCCTTTATCTTTTTTCTTATTTATTGATTTTTTATTTGTTTTTAAATTTATAGACCAACTCAAAGAGATGATTTTCATAGAATGTCTATCTTGTTTTTAAATAATTTTCATACAAAAACAATAACCGATCCAAAAATTTATTTAAAAGTCATTTACCAAATTACCAACTATTTCACTTCCTCTAATTTTTAATAGTAGTTATTATAGACAGTGACATTTCTCCTAACAAAATACCACTATATGTAACAGTTAATAAAATCCAAAGGAAGTAAAACTTATGTTTGGCAAATTAACATATTGAACAATTTTAGTTTATTTTGATATAACTAGAGCCTAGAGGGTTGAATGGTCAAACCAGCTAATGCTAGTGTTTTGTGAACTAGCTAGTTGAAGTAACTTACTAATATGAATTAGCTGTTTTTGAACAAGTTGCTCAGCAGGTTCAAAATCAACTGATCAAATCAACTACTATTAGTTCCCAGCTATCAGCCGTTTGCCAAACACTGTCTTAGTACTGTCTTAGTCCGCCCTATGGGATCCAATGTGATATGGTACTATTTCACTGGTCCGACTCTCCTCTATTACATATTTGCATGTACAAAAAAAATGCTCACTTTCCAAAAAAGAACTCATCCCCTCATCCCCTCTTCTCTGTTTCCACCCTTAACTCTATTTAACAAATCATTTGGCGTCCACAATGTTGCTCTGTCTTCACTTTTTGGCGGGGTGTAAAGTGAAAATCCCCTACCAAACAACCCCTTAAGGCTTAAATATTAATCTTAAAAATTTTCCCGCTGACAACAAAAAAAATAAACAAAAATGCCCATCAAAAGGAATGACATAGTAGAATAATTTCTAGGGTTTTTGTTTGTTTTATGGGCTTCATTTGCTTATCTCATTAGTCAGTTTTTTAGATATTGAGGTGAGAAAAAGTGACAAAAAGAAAGAGTGGAGGGAATAGACAAAAGGGTTGTTCTTTTTTTGCTTTTAGAGGTAAAATCATTTGTGGGTATTTGACTATGAAGTGTAAGTTCAAGAGGGTTTTCCTTTGATTACTCTACTTTGTAGAAAGATTATTGCTTTTTAAGTGTTTAGTGCTGGAAATGTGGGATTAGGAGCTAAAAATTTGCTGGGTCCCTTGTATTTATTTCAATGCAGGTGTTGATTGCAACCCACATTAGTGTCTACTTTTTCTGGGTTAGTTTAATCTTATTTTTTCCCTCATTTTTGCCTTTTTGATTGAGTATTCTTGGCAAAAAATATGGTAGTTAAGCTAAGAATGAAAGCTTCTGTTAACCTGTTATTTGCAGTTGAAAGTTTGTTAATCTTTTGAAGTTTTGGTTGCTGATAGTGATTGATTCTTCACAAGATTCCAACCTGGTAAGAAAGATTTTCCCTTTCTAGCTTTTGCTTCCTTTTTTCAGTTCTTGTTGATTCTGGAATAGATCTCTGAAAACTACATTATTTGTAAGAAATTGTGACAAATTTCAATTTTTGTTGGGATATTCATGATTTCAGGTGAAAAATAGCTTAAGGGATTCTTCTTCTTCTTGTCTGAGTAGGTTTACATTGTGGGTTAAAGCTGAATTTTGAAGTAAATAATGAAGTTATTTGGGTTTTTTATGCTTTCCCTGTATTTAGTTTCTGCATTAGGGCAGCTACCTTCACCTGACATTATAGCATTGCTTCAATTTAAGAAGGGTATTAAGCATGACCCAACTGGTTTTGTGTTGAATTCATGGAATGAGGAGTCCATTGATTTTAATGGGTGCCCTTCTTCTTGGAATGGGGTTGTTTGTAATGCTGGTCATGTAGCTGGGGTTCTTCTTGATCATTTGGGTCTTTCTGCTGAGGCAGATTTGAGTGTTTTTGCTAATCTTACCATGTTAGTAAAGCTTTCGATGGCAAACAACTCCATTAGTGGCCGTATTCCTGATAATATAGGCTCTTTCGATAAGCTTCAGTATCTAGATATCTCGAACAATCTCTTTTCCGACTCTTTACCATCCGGAATTGGCAACTTGGCTAGCCTGCAGAACCTTTCTTTGGCCGGAAACAATTTCTCCGGACCAATTCCTGATTCGGTTTCAGGACTGACCGCACTACAGTCTCTAGACTTGAGTCGCAATTCGTTTTCTGGTTCACTTCCTCCCTCATTGACAAAGTTAGGAAGTTTAGTTTATTTGAATTTGTCTAAAAACGAGTTTACGAAGAAGATTCCTAAAGGATTTGAATTGCTTTCGACACTCGAGGTGCTCGACTTGCATGGAAACATGTTTGATGGAAATCTTGATGGGGAGTTCTTGCTGTTCTCGAGTGCTATTCATGTTGATTTAAGTGACAATCAACTCGAGAATTCTGGTTCCGGAAATGACAAGTTCCTGGCTGGTGTGTCGGAGACAATTAAGTATCTGAATCTCAGCCATAATAGGCTTACTGGATCATTGATTGGTCAAACTCAGCTGTTTGAGAACATTAAGGTGTTGGATTTGAGTTACAATATGTTGTCCGGAGAGTTGCCTGAGTTCAACTTTGTCTATGATCTCGAAGTCCTTAGGTTAAGCAACAACAGGTTTTCCGGGTTTGTTCCTAATGATCTGCTGAAAGGAGATCCCCTACTTCTTACTGAATTGGACTTGAGTGGCAACAATCTCACAGGTTGTTTTTCCTTTATGTTTTTTCTCTATAAAACATAGTGAACTTTAATATGATTTTGTCTTTGCTTTCCTTTTATGATTCTTAATTTTATGGTGATGGATTATAGACTTACACTAGACTATTTTAAAATGGTTCATTGAATTATGTGCACTTGTTTTTGTGAAATTTCTGATGATTATTGTATTTAGGGTCAACCGAAAACAATCTCTTTGTTGTTACTAACAAGGGTACGGTTGCGTAAATCTGGCTCTCCTAAACCCCCTAAAGGTGAGCCTTTTAATGACATTGAGGTAATGCAATATTATTGGTTTTGTATTTTCAGTCAAGATAGTCATTTAGTCCATTCTCTTGAAAGTTTATATTGTGATTCACATAGCCGTCGATAAGAAATGGCAAAGCCGACTAATGCCATTTAGGGCCAAAAATATATTTTCATGTACAGGGTTATATTAACTTGAATTAAATGTAGCCATGTAGGTATAATTTGCATTTTCTTGCTACGTAATATGAGTTATTAGGGCTTTTTTATAAAATAGTTAAATATAAACAATACAAATCAAAATGAGCATTATATTATTTAGTACGTCTTAAATTTTTAGGGGTCTTTTTTATTTTTCGCTCTGGGGCAGTGATTCATGTATCAAATATTCAATGACATTTTTCAATGCTGGTGACAATATACTTCTCCTTTAAGGTTATGCTGATGTAAATACTGTTTTTACTGTCATAAAAAATTGTGTCTTTCAGGTCCAATTGGCATCATCATGTCTACAACGATGCGAACACTTAATTTGTCTTCAAATGGTCTTTCGGGTGAACTGCCACTACTGACTGGAGACTGTGCTATACTCGATTTGTCGAAAAATCAGTTTCACGGGAACTTGACAAAAATGGTAAAATGGGGAAACATTGAATTCCTCGATCTCAGCCAAAATCGTTTGACAGGTCCTATGCCTGTAACCACATCTCAGTTTTTGCATCTAAACCATCTCAACCTTTCCCGTAATTCCCTCAAAGGTAGTCTACCAAAAGTTATGACCCAATTCCCAAAGCTCAGCGTTCTAGATTTAAGTTTCAACCAATTAGACGGGCCTCTACGAAGTGATTTATTGACCATGCCAACGTTGCAAGAATTACATCTTGCCGGCAATTCTTTTGCCGGGACTATTGAGTTTTCGCCTCCCCCTGGTCAGTCTGATCTTCGTGTCCTTGACCTTGCCGACAATCATCTAAGTGGCTACTTTCCTGACGGATTTGGATCACTAACTGGTTTGGAGGTACTTAATCTTGCGGGAAATAATTTTTCAGGTTCTTTGCCAACATCCATGAATGACATGAACTCACTAACTTCTTTAGATATATCTGAAAATCACTTCACGGGTTCTTTGCCTACTAATCTGTCTAGCAACCTTCTAAGCTTTAATGCATCATACAATGATCTCTCTGGGGTTGTTCCCGAGAATTTGAGAAAATTTCCTCGTTCATCTTTCTACCCGGGAAATTCCAAGCTGCAGCTTCCAAATGCACCGCCTGAACAAGAAAGTTCCGGTGGAAACTCCAAGAGGAAAACTATGAAGACCCTGATCAAAGTGATAATAATCGTTGCATGTGTGGTTGTCTTTTTCATTTTGATTTTGCTTGCCATCTTCATACATTATATTCGCCTCTCAAAGAGACCTATATCTGATGATGTGCGTAAGAGTGATGTCGAGAGGAAGGTGTCGACAAATCCCTCCGGCACTGGTGGGAGAGAAAATCCTCGGAATTTGGTTGTTTCAGCTGAAGATATTATTACCGCCACCAGAAAACCATCCTCATCCGAGATCATGAGTCCTGATGAAAAAGCTGCTGCTGTTACGGGCTTCTCTCCATCCAAAACTAGCCAGTTATCTTGGTCACCTGAATCTGGAGAATCTGTTGCAGCGGCTGAGAGCCTAGCTAAACTTGATGTGAAGTCACCTGATCGGTTGGCGGGCGAGTTGTATTTTCTGGATGATACTGTGTCATTGACACCCGAGGAACTTTCAAGAGCACCAGCAGAAGTGTTGGGTCGTAGCAGTCATGGAACTTCTTATAGGGCTACGTTGGATAATGGTATGTTCTTAACCGTGAAGTGGCTAAGAGAAGGCGTTGCAAGACCAAAGAAGGATTTTGCCAAGGAAGCTAGGAAGTTCGCAAATATTAGGCATCCTAATGTTGTTGCGTTACGAGGATACTACTGGGGTCCTACCCAACATGAGAAGCTCATCCTTTCAGATTATATATCACCGGGAAGTCTAGTCGGCTTTCTTTATGGTAATAACTTTTTCTCTTTTATTTGTATTACTTTAGAGTCAGTTCAACTCCCCACCCGAAAGAAACCAAAAGGAAAAAATTATGTCTTGTTATTGTACGGTTTATGTTTTTGGTTATATATGATAGAGTATATATCATCCCGGGGCTTCAATCATCAACTTAAGCTTTCATTTGAACTAATTTCTTAACAAGATATCATAAGCCAACCTGATAGAAGGTTAACGGGTACGAAACTAATCAAACCCTTATTTCAAGGGGAACATTTGATAGAGTATATAAGATATTCGGGGCTTCAACCAAAAGCTTAAGCCTATGGTTGTAGCCTCAAGATATGTTATATAGCAAGTCTATCTCTATAGATGTCTTTTCCATGTTTTGGTATAACGATTCAGTTTGTCTATACTACTACTATTTTCAGATCGACCAGGAAGGAAAGGTCCGCCATTGACCTGGCCGCAGAGATTGAAGATAGCAGTAGACGTTGCACGTGGTCTCAACTATCTTCATTTTGATCGAGCTCTTCCTCATGGTAATCTTAAAGCAAACAACATATTACTTGACGGTCCTGAGCTTAATGCACGAGTTGCAGATTACTGCCTTCATCGCCTCATGACTCAAGCCGGAACAACTGAGCAAATTCTCGATGCTGGTGTTCTAGGCTACCGGGCCCCTGAACTGACTGCGTCTAAGAAGCCCCTTCCATCATTCAAGTCGGATGTTTATGCGTTTGGAGTCATATTGCTGGAACTGTTGACTGGAAAATGTGCAGGTGAAGTTGTTTCTGGTGAAGGTGGAGGAGTCGATTTGACAGACTGGGTTCGACTGCGAGTAGCTGAAGGGCGGGGATCTGATTCGTTCGACTCTTCCCTGGCGGCTGAAATGGGAAATCCTAACGTCGCCAAGGGGGCTAAGGAGGTTCTTGGAATTGCCTTACGATGTATACGCTCGGTATCAGAAAGGCCAGGTATCAAAACTATATATGAAGATCTTTCATCCATTTAGTTGATTGTGGAGGTTTTTCTTATTGAATTTTGATTTTTAGGGTGTCCTGAAAATGGGTGTGGTAGTGAAGTCTCACTTATGAATATTAGGTTTGGTGTATGAGGTAGTAAAAGTTTTTTCTTGAATGTTGATTGTTCAAATGGGCCATGTTTTGAGATTAGATGCTCATATGTAAAGAATTGATGAAATCACTTTGCAAATATCTTATTGGCAATGTGAAAATCTTTTTCCCCTACTTGATTATGAATTTATGATAAGTGCAATGTCTACTTTCTAACAATTGCTCAACAATGGTTTAATATAGTTGATAGCTGATAGCTAGTAGCTTATTACATTGATTGGTTTGACTAGCTGATTTTGAATCCGTAACTATGAATAGATTGTTTAAAAATAACTTAATTATAATAATGAGTTATTTTAGCCTGTTAATTTACCAAACACGAGCATTGAATGGTTTGACCACCTAATTCTTTATCTGTATCAAATTAACTAAAATTGACCAATAAGTTATTTTGCCAAATACCATGCAAAACCAAACTTTTATGCATGGTATGTTAAATGGTTGATTTCAAGATAGTTTTGTTTCCTAATATAAGATGCTAATTCTTCTATTAATATTTTAAGACGATAGTATAGGGTGAGCTGAACACTCATCTCTGCTCGTAGATACATTACTGTCTTTATTATACAAGAGCGGCAAAAACATCAACATTCAATGGAAACGAACTTTCTAATAAATAAGTTTAGAGAACATAAAAGGATCCAATTTGAAGTTATATATGGAGAAAGGATCTTAATCAACCCATAGTGATATCAAAGCAATTTTATCAAAAAAAAAGGGAAACTTAATCTATAGATAAATATTCCCATTTGAGCCTAAAATTAGGTATATTCGCTGTTACTAATAACGAATAAAGTAACTGGTTATAAAAGTCAAAATTCTTTATTCGCTATATTAACATTGAGCAAAAGGAAAACAACATCACATCATTGGAAGGTACAAAGAAAATAAAAACATGTTTGTTCTCCGTTACTAACAGTGAACAAACATATTTTTATTTTTTTTTATCTTTCCAATGCTAAGACATTGTCTTCATGAAGTTAATCACGTCTCAGGTTACTCTCTCGGCCTAAAAAAAGACTTGGTGAAGTTGGCCCTATATGTTGATTGTTAAATATGTTGATGCCTAACACAAATCAATTGGTGAAGGGCTTTTACTAACACGTTTCATATATAGATTAATTATTAATTTAATTAATATAAACTATGAAAATATAATTTTCTGATATTAAGGTGGTTTTATTGAAAGATAGTCTCTCACAAGTTGAATGGCTAACGAAAATGTTTATTTCAAGCTCCATCTGATTGCACCTAGGGATGGAGGGTCTATGGTCTCATTGGACCCGTATCAGACTCATACCTAATATTAAGGTCCAAGTCCAATTTTTTGAGATTTAATGGGTTTGACTTTGGGTCTTGGTCTAGAACAATGGATATGGGTCTGGATCTACATCTAAAATCGTCTAACTAACTTGACTCAGACTTACTCTAAAGCCATGCTAGATCACCTTAATCCAACCCATATCCAAAATCATAATAATTTATAGACTCATTTTAAATTTACTTTTTATTTATTTAAATTAATATTAGACATATATATGACCTATATACCAAGATATAATACACCTTAAATATGTAAAAAGGTAAAATATGAACATTTAGACTATAACCCATTTAGAACAAAACTCATCAAATACAACAAAAAGAGGCCCAGATTCAAAATTTCTAAACCCTATGGGTTCAATGAAAATTTGAAATAGATAAGATTCTTAATCAAAAAAAGCATGCAATAAGATCCAAATTAAACTTATTCCAAATATAAGCGTCTGATACCCCGTAGCACAGGTTCGGGTCTGTTCGCACTTAGTAAGTGCGAACAGTAATAAACTGATAAAAAAAATCAAGTGTCTGTTCACACTTAGTAACTGCGAACAGGTCAAACAGGGTCAACATGTTGATTTTAAGACAAGAAGTTGTTCGCACTTAGTAAGTACGAACAGCCCGAACCTAAGGTTTGCGGACTACACGCTTAGTTTTAGAATAAGTTTGATTCTGATCTTATTGTATGCTTTTTTTTTGATAAATAATCTTATTTATTTCAAATTTTCTGAGTTCAAGTATATATGAGTTTGAGTCCCAAACAATAAATATATCTAAATTCGAGTCTGATTGAACTGAATCCATAACTATAATGGTTGAGAAACCAAAATTTTAAAATCAGTCGATCTCTTGAGAGACATCTTTCAGGCTCAACTTATTAAAGCTTAATTAAATTAAAAGAAGATAATAGGCTAACTAAATGAAAGATGGTCTCTCAAAGAAACTGTCTCTCACAAGAATTTATGTGTTTAAAAAACTAGTAATTCTTAATTTGTATGATTACCATTTTATAATTTAACTATTATAATAATAATAATTGAATTATAATAATTTGTGTGATTGTCATATTGTAAGAACGAATTATAACTATCAAAAATTTCGAAATTAGGGTATATCATATAGATTGTAGTTTTTTTTTCTTTATAATTGCCTTTTAGACATTTCAATTGATATACATAATTTAAAATTCTTTTTTTAAAACGATTGTCTGGAGCCGGAGATTCCTTTCTTGGGCCGTGCTCTCCTTTACGGGTATGAGTTGCCGCCGTCCTTCCCTTCCCAGACCCTGCCCATAGTTCTCTATGAGTGGGATATACT
This sequence comes from Amaranthus palmeri, assembly GCA_019776075.1. Classification (NCBI taxonomy): domain Eukaryota; kingdom Viridiplantae; phylum Streptophyta; class Magnoliopsida; order Caryophyllales; family Amaranthaceae; genus Amaranthus; species Amaranthus palmeri. The sequence continues at coordinate 945,179 of JAAKBH010000285.1, read as the reverse complement.
GGGTAGGATGATGATGATGATGAGATTTCAAAACCACAAAAGAAAAATTTTAACACACATTTTTTCTATAGTCTGTCTATAGCATAGACGGGTAAATATGGGCCAACCCATTTTACAAAATAAGTAACTGATTAGTTGCAACAACCTTATTTTTAAATTTAAACTCATTAGACTTGGCTGTTGGGAGAGCCGTTTTTGCTATAGACGGTCTCTCAAGAGACCTTCTGTTTTTTTAATACCGCCACTAAATCAAACTTTTTTTTTTCTGAAATGAATCAAACTATTTTACCTTTTTTTTTAGATAATCAAACTATTTTACCTAGTTATTTTACAATTGAGATATCTTGAATTATTTTCCAATTCGGGCAAAGGGGTGCTAAAAATAATGTTGATGAGTGGTACTGGTGCTGTATTTTCGTTTTCCCAATAGCGGTGATATGTCATATGATTCATAGGAGATTTGCCTTCACATGTTTGGGACTTTTTCCCAAAAATTGAAGCCTTCGAGGCCTATAATTTCTGCTCATTACTTTTTATTTGCCATTGCCACGTGGAGCAATATTTATCGTCCACCTGTGAATCAAAAATGTCAAAAAATTATATTATATTATTACCATCGTATCAAGTGTATCTTGCACATAGATTTAAAAAGGATAATAAATTTGTACTCTACATAATATTGCAATTTGACTCAATGAATATAACATCTGCATGTTGAACAGAAGGTTTGATCAAGTTCGACTCCTACTAAGCGTAAGATTTAGCTGGGATTTTCATGACTGCGCACATCCTTTTTATACTTTCTCCTTCAGGGAAACATATATGTTTGTCTTCCATTTGAAAATAAAAACATTTCGACACAAGATAAAATGATCATTAATTTTTTTATGATTTTTAAGACATAAAAAATATCATTATCTCACTCATGAGAAAATTTATCAATACTTGCCTTTTTCAATTTTCATCATTAATAGTTAATACCCACATCAATACTTTCTATCACGATAAAAGAAAATCGAGTACTATTTTTAAAATATAAAGTAAGTATTATGTATAGAAGAAAAAAATATTGTAATTTTATGTTTTAGTTCAGATAGATAGGTTTTGGCCATGGGATTTACTTTGGATTTACAATGCCTTGTTAATTAATTCTTTTTAGCACTGTTCTTTTCTTTTAAGCTATGTGTAGAAAATATAAATAATGAGATAAAATATGTAGTTGTATTGTAAAAACACGTGATCCATTTATAAAATGAAAATACTTACAACTCAATGTAAAAAAGTTCAGAAAACAAATATAGTAAACTTTGAAAATCTTTTGTACGTATTCTATTTATTATGTATTTTTAGTTAGTTGATCACTATTCATGGTTAATGAGGGTGTACGTTGTAGGCTTTCGGAAAGTTGTAGGTGTCTCTCTTTGAAGACCCTTTTGAGCCAACGAACTCTTTGACCGCACTCTCCTATTAGGTATGAGCTGTCGTCTATCTTCCCTCCCCAGACCCAGACCATAATTTATCTATGAACGGGAAGTATGATAATGAGTAAACTAATAAAAACCAATGATTTTCTTTTCACACTTAAAAATATATAATAAACCTTTATGTAATAATTTTACTAGGATGAATTATGAAATAATAAAGTAGTAAAAAGATGAAGTAGTTGTTTTATCTTAAAATAGAAAGAATATGCGCATTTTTATTATTGCTTCCCACATCCCAATTGCCAAACGCCAAATGACAAATACCAATTACGAGTTCCCAATTGCATATGTGCCCATTTGCCTTTCCCTATCAATAATCAGTATATTCTGGCCGGTCACTCGTTGTGAATTTGGTCACACGCACCCTTAAACCCTTAATTTTAAGGGTTTTTTTTTTATTGAAATTTTACGTGGTAATCCTGAGGTTTTGAGTTTTTCACGTGGTAATCAAAACTTTAAAAAAATTCACATGGTAACCTTAAGGTTTACAAAATCGTTCCGACATGACCTTTTTGCACATAAAATGTTAGCATAACGTTAGGAAACATTATTTTTGAAGCTTTAAGGCTATTGTACGCCTATATATGCGACTCACCATTTTAAATGCCATCAGTTTCAACCATTTTCCCCAAAATATAAACCCAAACTCTACAATCTTTGGATTTGGAGGAAAAAAATATGATTTGGATGAAAAATGATAGATTTGAAGTTTAAATTTTGGAGAAAAAGGTTCAAACTGATGTCATTTGTAATGATGAGTCGTATAAATATGCATACAACAACCATAAAGCTTTAAAATTAAAGTTTGTTAACGTTTTTATAAGCAAAAAGGTCATGATGGAACATTTACGTAAACCTCAGGGTTACCGCGTGGATTTTTTAAAAGTTTTGGTTACCACGTGGAAAACCCAAAACCTCATTTGGGTTTTCCACGTGGAATTTCCCTTTTTTTTTTTTTTATTTATACCCTCCGTATTCAGATGTTTTTTAAATATAATTTACGAATTTTAGTAACTTTAACTAAAATTTCTCATCAAATTATATAAAAAAAAATATTTATGTGAATCTTGATAGATTCGCTTCAATATATATTTTCTAAATATCAACTTTTTAGACTTTTTTAAAAATTCACAATTAAATTATTTGACTTTAAAGTTTACATTGAGATCAGTGCAAAAAGTAAATAAAAAGAACAAATGAAAACGAAAGGAGTATTTTTCTTTTGTAAGTCTATTTTAGAATTATGATTTAGAAAATTTGATAATAATAATAATCTCAACAATTACTATCCATTTACAATAATTCCTAATATTAATACTTTATAAAACTATTTATATATTATTAAAATAACATTCTCATAATAACTTAATAAAAATTAAATTCTCATAATAATCCAAAAAAACTTTAATGGAGAATGTGTTAGATTTTTCATAGTTTTGTTTTAGAAATGACAACATTTTGATAATTTTATAAGTGTGATCATATGAGTGACATGAGATTAACGTTGGATTTTTCATAGTTCATGACAACAATAATTGTGTGAAGATTATTGATCTAATACAGATTTTTTAGGATTTAGGAAAAACATATAAGTTAATTAGTATTGAGGGAGTATTTATTTTTAATAATTATAGTGTCTGACAACTTCAATAGGCTCAAAGGAAGAAAAAAAATAATAAAACGTTATGAGTATTGAGTCTTATTTGAATTGGAGCATGTGTTGTTTTTTTTTTTGAGAAGAATTAGTGTTTAATACTTATCGGCTTACTGCTCATACCCTAGTTCTCCCTTTTCCTCAATTTATCATATACTTTCTCCGTTGCATAATGCTTGCTACTGAGTATGACATATTGAGTGGAAAAATGTCACTAGCAGTAGCAAGTATAAGTATTATGGAACAGAGAAAGTACTGAATAAGTTACATCATCATCGCCAATTCGCCATTGTATCCTGTCCATAGAAAAACCATGAGCAGGGTCTAGAGAGGGAAGGACGACGGCAACTCATACTCATAAAAGAGAGTGTGGCCAAAAAGTCTCTCAACTCGAGAAAAAACAAGAAAAATTTATGCAACGAAAAGAACTTGGTAAAATTAAAGCCATATCCGCAAGCCTGCATCTGAAAAATATTAATAATAAAAATAATAATAATAAAAAAATAACATCTTGATTTTTTAATGGAAAACACTTGCCTAGCTAGTTCCTAATTAGGTGGGGCTTAAATCATGTGTTTTAAGAAAAGGGCATGGTAATTGACTAATTGTGACATTGCCCCACAAAAGTGTATATAACGCCATTAATTAATAGTCATACATAATACGCATACCTAATAAGAAATTTAAAAGTTGGTGTGGTGATGAATGATGATGATAATATTCATTCCAATTCCAATATTCAATATTCAACTTTGTGGTACTCTCAACTCTGACTGGGATAGATAATTAGTTGGCGTCCCGTAATCGCCTTAACACAACGTTTAGCACAATTCACAAAACTACCTCTAGGAATTTGCATGAGTTTGATTTGGAAGCAAAATTCTATTTTACTGTTCCATTTAAGTTGGGACTCATATTTTATTATCATCATAATACTCAGTGTATTCCGCTCATAAAAAACTATGATAAGGGTCTGGGGAAGAAAGAGCGACGACAGCTCATACCCATAAAGGAGAGTGCGTTCAAAGAGTTCCTCGGCTCGAAAAAGGTCTTTCAAGCGAGAGAAACCTGCAAAAATTGGGACTCAGATTTATATAGTCTAAAAATAGAATTTTGGTGAAACTTATAAGGTTTGGTGGGCCTATAATCTAATTTAGAACAATAATGTTTATTCTCTGTAAATTAAGTATAAAATTAAAATAAACATAAAAAAACTGCGTTCAGTAATTTTACATAATTTTGAAGAGTTGTATATATAATACATAAAAAATTACATACATGAGAATGATAGTGTATTTGGGACACAATTTTAGGATTTGAGTCTGATGCTTTATATTTAGTTGAGAGATCTACCTAAATCTTCAAAAAAACGTAGCATTAAATGCATGCATGACAATGTGAATGGTGAAACTACCGTAAATGAAATAGTCTATCGAAAATGGCAAATACAAGCTTTTTATGATAAAATACTAAAGTTCTAACTAAATAGGTTAAAAGTAGACACTATATTAACTCAAAAAAAAAAAAAAAAAAAAAAAGTAGACACTATATTTAATGCCCAATAAAACACTTAATAAAGGGCTGCTGCATTAGAGAATACAACTGAGTCTACTTACAAAGCTATAGAAAAGGTGGCGGACCACATGGAATGAACCAACAGTGTACACAAAGGTCAAAATTAGCATTTCTTTGTGAATTAGGGTTTTCACGACTCTAAAGTCAATTATTTGAAAAAAAAGACTTGTAATTAATGGCAACTATGGGTGCATAGAGAATAGGAATTTCATAGAATAGATTCAATTGTTCTTTCAAAATTGTGCTTGAATTATGAACACATCATGTAAAATGATAAGGTTGGACAACTAGCTATCATCATCTTACATGTAAATATCACACCAGAAATGCACCAAAAGTAACAAATTGTGTTGCAAAATGAAAAAAGGTTTTGTAGACAGCCACAAAATAAGCTAAAAGTTAAACAACAAATATCTTAGGCCACACTCTTCTTTGTTCTATCTTAAGGGCATTTTAGTCAATAAATGATTTTTACTCATGTTAAAAAAATATTCCAATCAGAAGGACTCCTGAGAGACCGTTTATGGCATAAAAGGCTCTTTCAATAGCCCGGCCCAATGACTGACATGACTAATCAACTACTTATATATTAAATGAACCAACTCATATTTACCCGTCTATGTTATAGAGTATAGACGATCTATATTGCAATAGTATTTCAATTAAAAGAAACGTCCGGTTGAGTGCTATTAAGGTAAAGTATCATTTAAGTATTTTGTACCCCTTACGTCTCATTTTTTTCTTTTACTATTTATAAATTATTTTTAATTTATATTTTATTTTTAATTTATATTAAAATATGGTTAAATGATATCTTATTTGATTTTTTTAATGTACTGTTTATTAATATCTAGTTTTTATAATTTTTAGTTATATAAAATTATCATTATTAAGTACTTCCCCCGTTCTGAAATACTCGCTACATTTCGAATTTGTGCACTATTCATCGTTTAAGCTTATTTTATATATTGCGACTAATGTGTGAGTAAAAATATAGTCAAGTAGGATTTTTTTTGGATCGTTTAATCGCATACTTTCATAATATTAACTTTTTATTATTTTTAAATTTGTATAATTCAACATATAAATAAACAAAATAACGCATTAAAATGCGTAAAAAAGTGGAATGTAACAAGTATAATGAAATGATGGAAGTATTGAATTTTTTTTTTTTGAAAACGATGGAAGTATTGAATTAGTGCATTGACAAAAGTGTAAAAATCAAATAAAATATTTGAAATGAAACAGAAGGAATATATTTTGTCAAAACATGTTAAACATTGTTGAAGTGAATTGAGATGAGCTAATTGATATTTAATTTAAATAATTATAAATTGTCTTAAAATGAAATGTTGGAAATAATAAATTGGCAAAAAAAAAACATAGTTAATGAGAAAATAGAATAATACATAGTTTAATACAGTAAAGCGAAACTAAAAAAAAAGAGAATTAAAATCATTATAATTTTATTTTGATATATTGTACTTTTATTAATGGGTCACTTGTATTTAGAGTAAATAATTAGAGTTGCAAATAAAGTTACTCAAATAATCATAGAAGAAGAATGAATGTAAAATAAAAAAAGAGGTTAATTAGATTTTCTCATTTGGTAGTCAAAAATTCCCGACCTTCTCTTAGGATAAAATCATATCCGAAATATGAGAACTAAGTGCTATTTTTTTTTAATTTTTCATTACCTTTTAATTTTTTCCACCTCTCTAACAATCAATTTGACAATTATCATCAACTCACATATACCTTTAGAAAGATGATTTATAAGGTGTTAAACAATCACATAAAAGTTTTCATTTGGATGTTCTCTCAAGCCGAGACCGAGGGTCTTATCTTATTGACTACAAATTTATCATCCCGTTTTATATGAGAATGAGTATGTCGTGTTGTACCTCTTTCCAGATTATAATTTCAACTTTTATGAACAACAAAATGATGATGATTAATAATGCAATAAAGTTTAAATTGTCATGAATAATTCCATCTGCTGTGAATGCTTAACAATTGATTATTTCTAAATAATTCATTTTCTGCATATTTTTACTGACAACACTCTTTGTCAAATTTGACCAACTATTTTATAGACATCTACTAGCCGTTACACTTAAGCTTCCTTGTTGGTCGACCCCTAGTCCTCTGTGACAGTAGATACCTATACTCCTATAGGAGTGGGTTAAATAATGACAATGGATGCTGTGAGCAAAAAAATATATAAAAGTTAGATTATTTAAATAATAAATAATAAAAATTAAAATTACCTAGAATAATCCAATCTATTCGTGATTTTCATACAATAATCCCACTTATTGATGAACCATGAATAATCTCAGCTTTGGGGTATTTTCCTATGGTAAACCCGATGACTGGATGACTTGCTATAACAAGTTTTTTTTTAAAAAAAGAAAAATTAAAATAAAATGTCAAAAAAAATTTTCAAAAAAATTTACATTTTTTTTATTATTTAGAATTTTTATGTAAAATTTCAAAAAATTTCTCTAATTTTAAATTAATTATCAGTTTACTTTTGTAGTGAATTACTTACTATAGCAGGTCATCGGGTTACCCAAATTTACTCATGGCAAATACTCCTTCAAGTTGAGATTATTCAGGTTAATCAATACGCGTAATTATTATAGGAAAATCACAAATAGATTTAATTATTCTAGATAAATTTTAAAATCACAAATAAATTGATTATTCTAGATAAATTTTCCTGAGTCCCAAGAAAAAAAAAAAGTTTTACATTCAACCACAATTACATAAAAGATTCACATTAAAACACGGCATAGCAAAATGAAAATTACCTAAAGTTTCCATTAATCCCCTGAAAATTCTGCAAAGATATTTCTGCTGTTCCCTTTCAATTCTGTCATTTTGTGGTTATTGTTTTGTGTTTAGAATTTAATTTTTGTGTTCTTTTTTACCAATTTTGTTTACCCTTTTCAACTTGAGGGTTTTGCGTCGTCCATTTCATTCATATACTCCTATAAAGTTTACCAATTTTGTTTGGCCAACCCCATATTCTCTTCCTGGGAAGGGAAACTAGAGAAGAAAAAAAATATCTTTTCAAATACCTTATCACCATATCCTTCTACCTTCCTTGAAAAAAGTTCCTTTCTTGGGATTTCAATTGGGGTTTTTATTAGTTTTTCCAATTTATCTGAAATTTTTGTGTTTGATATTAATTGAATTTGATTCTACCTTTTTTATTTGCTTTTTTATTGAATAAATTCAATTTTTTTCATCTACTTCTTGTAAAGGAGGAGAAATGGAGGCTGTTTTACAAACAAGGGGCCTTCTTTCTTTACCTTCAAACCCTAAATTAAGGGTCTTTAAATCACCTCAAAGTAGTCTTAGACAAAGAATTAGCACCTCAACATCTTTGAAACCTAATCTTCTTCAAGGGTTTAGTATTTCATCAAATGGGTTTCAGAAATTTCATGGGGTTGTGTCAAATTCAAAAGGGTTTGGGCAAAATTTGAAAAATTTTCCGATTTGTAAGGCTGAAGCTGCTGCTGCAGCTGGTGGGCAATCTTCATTTGGTGAAACTCAATCTCCAAAGTTTTTGGGAATTGAGCTTACCACTTATAAGAAAATTATACCCCTTGGATTGATGTTCTTTTGTATTCTTTTTAATTATACAATTTTAAGGGATACAAAAGATGTGTTGGTGGTAACTGCAAAAGGGTCTAGTGCAGAAATTATACCTTTCTTGAAAACTTGGGTCAATTTGCCTATGGCTGTTGGTTTTATGGTGTTGTACACAAAATTGGCTGATGTTTTGCCTAGAAAAACCTTGTTTTACTCTGTGATTCTTCCATTTATTGCTTTCTTTGGTGCTTTTGGGTTTGTATTGTATCCCATGAGTCATTATTTCCACCCCACAGCACTGGCAGATAAGCTTCTTGCTGTCCTCGGACCGCGATTTCTTGGTCCACTTGCAATTCTTAGGATCTGGAGTTTCTGTTTGTTTTATGTCATGGCTGAGCTTTGGGGGAGTGTTGTTATTTCTGTGCTCTTTTGGGGATTTGCCAATCAGGTGAATATCTGAATATTTTATTGAGTTTAATCTCTTTTGATGTACTTATTATCCTGTTATTTGTTTATTTAGATTCTGATTATGGTGTTACTGTTCTGTTACATTGATTCTGGGTATAACTTGAATGATCTGTTGTGTGTTTGGTTTTGTTATTGAGCATAAAGGAATTCTGCATATTGGTAGCTTTTCTGACATTGGTTGGAGTCTTGTCATGTGCTTGTTTATTATGATTTTCATTTGAAAACAAATGCATATGTTGTCCAAAGAATACAAGTCTCTTTGGATTTGTCAAGCTAAAAATATTGGCTACTTTGTTGGTCGGATGTATAAGTCAACTTTTATGGAGATGTTTGTTAAAATTAAGTTTTTAGTCATAAATGGGTTGGTTGGAGCTATTGTGGGTTGGTTTGTCAAGTTTAAAGTATTGGCCGCTTTGCTAGCTATTAAGCTGGATGTTTAAGTCAAATTTTATAGAGATGTTATGAAGATGTTTGTTAATATTAATATTGTTAGCCGTTGGTTGCTTTTTAGGAAAAATGGGTCAAAAAGCTTAAAAGCCATTTACCAGATAATTTTTTTCGTGTTTGACCAAACAAAAAACGAGAAGGTAAAAACTCAAGCACAAAACCACTCGTAAAGCCATTTGCCAAACACATCGTATATGTTTATGATGTACTTGAGTTTGACAGTCTATTCACATTACTTCGTCCGCTATATGGCAGTCTCTTGCAGATTTATTACTTAATGTTTCAGGCTTATCGACTTATCACAATGGTGTAGAGTAAATGCCAAGCTTGTCTCGGGATATTCTACGTTAAATGGATGCAAATGTTTTTGTGAATGTGACTTGTAGTTTCCATTATGTCTTGTTGTGGTGTTTCGAACTCCATACTTCTTTTAGTTCGCAATTGTTTGTCCTATGTGCAAATGTGCAAAAAGAATGCGAGCTGCGTTTTTGTGTTGGCATATTTTTTTTTTGTTTTAAGCTATGTTTGTTCAGAAAACTTTGTTCTTGATGGAATAATGTTATTTCTAAAAGATCACTTTGAGTGTAAACATTTTTACTGAATTATAGTGACTTTCAATCATATATGTTGTATTGGATTTGAGCTTTTTACCTTTGATAATTGTAATGTTGTGAGTTTGACATAGGATGTGAATAGCTTTTCCCCTTCCCGTGCAAGGAACGATAAGTCGACTTTGTTAACTTCCAAGATCAAGTCACTTACTCTTCCTTGAAGTAAAAAGGTTTAAGCTTAGGCGATACTCATTTCCTCCATGTATTTCCGTATATTTCTTAACTGAAAAGTTAGTTTTCGTGGGCTGCATCACCACATCTTAGTAAACGTTCACTTTGACATTGTTAAGACGCTAAAATGAATTGAGTTCTTGTGATGAACTTAGGACTTGGAACATCCGCTAGGGAATCATTTTCGCTTTGTTGATCAAGAATGGTTGTGGGCCTTGTGGCTGCTTTATTCTCGATTTAGTTGAAATATATTCCTGCACTGCATAGTTCTTACACGGTTTATTATTTCTACAGATCACGACAATTGATGAAGCAAAGAGATTTTATCCTCTGTTTGGGCTTGGAGCTAATATCGCCCTCATTTTCTCTGGACGAACAGTGAAATATTTTTCTCAACTCCGGCAAAACTTGGGACCTGGTGTAGATGGTTGGGCTGTCTCTCTTAAGGGAATGATGAGCATTGTCGTACTCATGGGGCTTGCTATCTGTGGTCTCTACTGGTGGGTGAATACATTCGTACCACTTCCCACCCGCAGCCAGAAGAAGAAGGTAAGAAAAATAAAAATATAAGCCATGAAATGACACATTCCATATGTATTTCGAAACTAGTCCATATTAGTTTGTTGTTGCATTATCGCTTGCTCAGTTTTTGATCTTTGTATCTTTGTTTATAATGTTAGTAGGATTAATTGAGCACTGTTTCTTGTATTCCTATTTTACCCCATCAGTTTGATTTCAATGGTTTGCCGCATCCTCTTTTATGGGTATGGGCTACTGTCTTCCTTTTCTTCCCATACGGATCATAGTTTCCTATGAGCGGGATACACTAGATACGGTGATGATGATGATGAGTTTGATTTCAATAGTTTGTTTTTTTCTGTGTTGTGATGCTCATGCTCGTAAGTCACATAATTGTTTAAGTACATTTAGTATACTTACAGTATATTGCCAGTTGCGACACTTTCTTTTTACTTGAGTTTGGCTGGTTTTACCAAGTGTAACCATCAATGAAAAAAACCTTTCTTTTGTTGACCTTAATGCTTTTTTGGCTCCTTAAGATGGAAAGGGACTATTTTTATTTCTAATGAGTCCTATTATGCAATAATATTACAGGAGAAGGTTAAAATGGGAACAATGGAGAGCTTGAAATTCTTGGTCTCCCAAAAGTACATCAGGGATCTCGCTACCGTTGTCGTTGCTTACGGTATCAGTATCAATCTTGTTGAGGTCACATGGAAGTCAAAGCTCAAGGCTCAGGTAAGGCTTCATCTACTGTTGCATGTTTAATCTAACTTTGCGTTAATAATAATTTATTGCTGAGATCTTGAAACTGAATGTTTCAGTTCCCGAGCCCAAACGAATATTCTTCTTTCATGGGTGATTTCTCAACGGCAACCGGAATAATGACCTTCACAATGATGCTTGCAAGCCAGTTCATATTCGACAAGTTTGGTTGGGGAGTTGCTGCTGCCATTACACCTTCAGTTCTTTTGCTCTCAGGAGTTGGTTTCTTCTCATTGATTTTGTTTGGTGATCCACTTGCGCCCGTTATTGGAAAGTTGGGAATGACTCCTCTTCTAGCAGCAGTTTATGTGGGTGCCTTACAAAATATTTTCAGCAAAAGTGCCAAGTACAGTTTATTTGATCCTTGCAAAGAAATGGCTTACATTCCTTTGGATGAGGACACTAAGGTTTGTGCTCTTAAAATTTTGTTTCCTTTCCATTTCAGTACTTCTACTGTGTTTGCGAAATGAGAGTATCGAGGGGTAGTTTCTGGATCTAAATACAGAGAGGAACAGAACAAATTTCATACTTATGTAATTGGGTTTTAAAGGCACTTAGTTCTCTTAGAAACATCAATGGGTAGTGTCATGGAACCAATTCAACCAAAAGCTTAAGCTGATGGTTGAGGCCCTATAATATGTTATTTACTCTAACATGCCCCCTCACACGAGAGTCCTTTGGGCTAGAAGCAGACCTTATTCATACTTGGCGCTAAATATTCCATTTTAAATGAGAGGTGGTTGATATTTGAACCAGTGACCTCTTGTCACGCAGGCTTCTGATACCATGTCAAGGAACTAATTCAACCAAAAGTTTAAGCTGATGGTTGAGGCCTCAGAATATATTATCTATCACAAATCAACTTGGCTCATTAAAATGCATTTTGAAAATTTTTGAGTAAACCGAAAGTAATCATTTTGTTGCAATTAACATATTCTAGGGACTCAATTATCAGCTTAAGCTTTTGTTTAATTTCTCTTGACATGGTATTCGGAAGTCATTGTGAGTTGTGATCAAAGGTCATAGGTTTGAGTCTCATCCACCTTGATTTCAAGTGGTATATTTGTCACCTCAGCATATACTAGTAGTAACTTTTCAGCTATTGTTAATCGAATTTGTAGGATTATGCAACATATTCTTATGTTTCCTCCATTTTTTGTGTGCTTATGCATCATTAAAATCTTACGCGATGCATCTGCAGGTCAAGGGGAAGGCAGCTATCGATGTTGTTTGCAACCCACTTGGAAAGTCAGGAGGTGCTCTAATCCAGCAGTTCATGATCTTAACCTTCGGATCGCTAGCCAACTCAACTCCTTACCTCGGTGGAATTCTATTGGTGATTGTAACTGCATGGCTAGCAGCCGCCAGGTCATTAGACAAGCAATTCACTGAGTTGCGCAAAGAGGAAGAGCTCGAAAAAGAATTGGAGAGAGCTGCCGTTAAGATCCCAATTGTGTCCGACAACAGCAACGGAAACGGTTCTCTTACCACCGGATCCGACTTGAATCAAGCAGGCGACTTACCGAGCGGTTCATCTGAGAGGCTCAAGTCCCAGTAAGAAGTTTAGTCATTTTAGCTTATTCTTTCGTCAATGCGAAAAGCACAAGAAAGTAAAGTAAATCATTTGCTTTCATTTGCTTGTGGGTTTTGTAATGGGATCTAAAATAATCCTAGCAGCTGGAAAAATGCTGAGATTGCCTAGATAGGTAGATTGAATAGATGGTTAAAACTGTTGTTGAAATGCATTGCAATTTGCAGAAGATTTTTGATTTTGTTGTATTTGATAATCATAATCCTATTTTGTCTGTTCAGGATTTATTTCTAGCTTGATTTTGTGCACATCATTAGGAGTATATCATGATCACATAATGTTTTGGCATGATTTTTTGCACTAAAAGCATTGCATTATGAGACTCTCCTGTTTTCTGAAATTATTGGTTCTTTGCTGACATTATGATTAGAATCATGGGTCCTATTTGTTTTCTGGTTGATGAAGATAAGCATCATTAGAGCAATAGATTTATTGATTAAGTAGAAGGATTAGTGGGGTTTCGATTGATTTAGTTTGCGGTTTTATACTGGTCGTCTCTTAGATTTAAGTTCAAGTTGCAATCTAATAATGACTCGGACATTAAGAAGTTGAAGTTTATGGCTCTAGTTTTCCTTTTAATAATTGTTAATGATATTTTTCTTTATAACATATCACTAAAGTATTAATAGCAAAAAATGGACAATGGGGTATTAATTACTGTTAGGCTAATGTCTTGTTTGGTTTAATTGATTTTTATAATTTATAGTTATAAATTATACTTGTGTTCTACTGATTCAAACTTATTTTTACTAGATTATAACCAATGTTTACTAATTATAAATAAAATTTTGTTGATTGAAGTTGATTTTTACTGATTATAACTAAGTTTTACTTGCTATTTATTTTTTAAAGCGAACTAAATAGAATAGGTCATTAATAAAATTGAAACTAAGCAGAACTTGTTATTAATAAACAAATTTGTACATAAAAAAAAAGAACAGTTGAGGAGTTGCATGAACATGAAAACATGAAATGGTAGAATAAAAAGAGAAGAGAAGGGCAAATAACTTGGGAGGTGAAGAAGTTATATAAATATACTACTTATAAAACCAATTTAAATACAGTAAGTCTCATGGGAGACGGTCTATTCTATAGACGAAATCCATGAAGCCCAGCCCAAAATATAACATAGTATATTTGGGGTTATAATAAATTATTTGAGGTTATAATAACTTATATTTGGGGTTATAGAATAGTATATTTGAGGTTATAATACCTTACTTTTAGGATTATAACATAATATAATTGATATTATAATAAAAAAAATCAGTTAAGGGAAATAGACTGGCCCAATTTTGTGGTCTATCTTATAGACCGTCTCTTGTGAGATTTTGTGATTTAAATAAGTGGAAACCAATTGTATATTAAGTTAAGTACAAGAATATAAGTGAGAATTCTGACAAATTTTACCCACAAAATTGAAAGGACCATCATTTTGTGTTTGATTCACTTAAACCTTTTATTTTTTACTCAATTCTCACATGTAAGAATCTCCAATATCCTAAGTGAAGCTCCCTAAAAGTGCTCCCTTAATATTTATTTATCAAATGCTTGTATATCTAAGTACATAAATGTTTGTTTATCAGATTAGATAACAATATTATCGTAAACTTATTTGTGTACGATAGTCTATGAAATGAAATGTCGATAAGTTACTACTACTGTGTTAGTTTGTTACAAACTTACAATGATGGGTAAATGTAATAATTGATTGTTGGTTGATTCAGTTGACTTGTTTGACTAGCTAATAGTATTAACTCTTTTGTTAGTTGTAGAACAATGAGATCTTTGATAAAAATTAATTGATGGTTGTTAAAAAAAGATAAGTCAAAAAATCAAAAGAACAATAAAAAAGCTATTCGGAACAAACCACTCGCTAAACACATATTTTATTATGTGATCAACCAACTAACAAATTAAAAAAAAGAACAAATAGTATCTACTATCTAGCAATCACACTAAATAATGCTTCATATTCTAGGGCCCTTGGCACGCTAGAACAAATGAAGAAGAAGCCTATTGAGATTTGAGTGTGTAGAAGTTGATGTGGTTGTTTGTGTTTGCTGGAAATGAAAAAGACGGACCCATTCACAACCTTTCACGGGTCTCATTGTTTCTTCACGGGGGCTCCAACCACAGGGCATCCAACTTCCTTCATTACTCTATAAAATAAACTTAATTAAGCTGAGTGCGGATAAAAATTTTGAAGATCTTATTTATTTTTACAATATTTTTTGTAAAAAGAGATCCTTTATTGATTAACAGATAATTTTTTTTTTCTTTCAACAAATATAATTAAAGATAAAATGTATTGTATTATTATTTTCAAAGTTTACTTCAAATATTAACAAAATATTCAAACAAATCACTTAATAAGAGTTGCTCAAAATCGAGTCTGAATAATACCATTTATTTTTGAGCCCCTTATTTTTGGAGCCCTAGGGGTTGGCTAACCAAATGGGCTAAGAACCGGCCTTGTAGTTAAGTGAAGTTTTTATAATTTATCTCGATGGATATTTGGATACTATTATGTATTAACTTTTAAATTTTTTTAGTTAATTATAATTGAAGATAATAAGGATTAGTATTGGATTGACTAGCATGAAAATTAAAAGCTTAATGACTAATTTAAACCAGAGAAAGTTGTAGGGTACTTCTTTTAGAGTTCATAAATGTTTTTTGAGTTGATTTCTGAGATTTGGCTCGTTAGTTGCTCAAAAAGCTAAAAAAAATTTAACAAATGAGTTTTTAGCTAGCTAAAAACTGATTTTTGCACCAAAATGAAAAACTATCTGTATTTGGCGATCATTAATGATATAGAAGTAGTAATTTTTTTGTTTTCCTCTTTTATGATTGTATTAACTCTTTCAAATATGGATTTGTTGGCTTCTCTTGTTCTTCCCCATTTCACAATATTAGCTACATTTGAATAGTAATGCTATAAATTCTTAATCTTATTTCTGTAATTTTAACTCATGCATAAGAAATAATAGAGTCATATGAGATTTTGTTTTATTCTTCTTACAACATTAGTTTCCATATATTAATTTTTACTCATATTTTCATTAAATCAATGTAAAGATACTTCATTTAATATCAAAACATTTATTGAATTAGGTGCAAATTTAATATAGGCTTTAAACAATTGTAAAATTAAAAATAGTAATTAAAATATACTTCCTTCGTTCCATTGAATTTGCATTATTTTTCATTTTAGTCCCTCTCGCTTAATTTGCAACATCTCTATTTTTGAACAGTGGCTCACGACTTTCTTTTAATCTCATCCACACATTTTAATTTTCTTTAATTTCATCAACACAATTCATTCTCTCTCTTTATTTATTACCGCTTTCTTAAAAATATATCAATTTCTCTTTGATGCAATTTAAAGAGGACGGAGTAGTTAATGGAAGTTTCAGGGTATTTTTAATAAAAAAAACATAAAAGAATTGTAATTAAAAATTAGCAAGTGGATTGCTCGGTGGTTGTTCCTTGGATGAAATGTCAATTTTAAGTGATTAAAGTTTAAACGTGAAAGCCATCGACTAGTGAGTTGCCACGACTCGTCAATTTTCAGGACCCCTATATACTATAGACTCTATGCTTTGATAAGTTTTTACCATTTTTACAAAATTTAAATATTCCTAATTAATATTCATGATTATAAATTACTATAAAAAGACAAAATAAATAATATTAAACAAATAAATTTAGAAAAATAAATTAAAATAACAAAATTCTAACTCTTTCAAATCCTATCATATATGGATGATTTATTAACGTTATTAAGACCTTTTCCTTAAATTTCACATACGAAATTGCAAATTGTCATGTTTTTGGTTCTTACTGTTTTACCAATTAGTAGAATTACCAAAACTTAATTCATTTAAAGTTAGTTATTTCATCTTAATAAGATTGAATTACATTCTTAGTTATTACTATATGTAACTAAACAAAAAATTTGACCCCACACAACCCTAATAAATTTTCAACCTAAACTTAATCATTAGTAGGTGGATTAGTTAATTAATTAGTGTTGATCCTCCATCCAATTCTTTCTTTACTTCTTTCTTTACTATAAGATAATAATTAGTGTTAATGACGCTTTGACAGAATAACTTGTCAAATAAGTTTAGTTTATTTAAGTACAAATAAATATTTGGATGATCAAAGCATTAAATTAAAAGTGGTAACAACTTATTTACAACAAGCAACTTTTACCAACATGTTCAAAATAAACTGTTCAAATTAGTTACTCCAATCAGCTATCAATAATTAATCGTTTGCCAAAAAAACCCTTAGTCTTAAATTAAAGTTTGTTACAAGTAACAAAAGAGAGATAGCAAGTAAAACTTGTAATAGTATTACTTCATATTTTCTATTTATTTCTATTTTAAGATAATCTTATAGACTAGCTTATTAGTTAATTCTTTCATAAAGATTTGTCAAAAAATTCTTACACAAAGAAGTTTGAAAATTAACTATTAATTATTGACTAATTAGTTGACTTATTTATTTAAAAAAAACTTTTCAGTTGGGTTAAAAGTTACTCGCTAAATGTTTTTTAAGCTATAATTAAGCAAACTTTTTTTAACAATTTTTTTTAAAAAAATTTCTCATATATATACATATATATGATGGTCCAAAGTGTCTTACTAGAGAACATAACATTGTAGGACAAGTAGGAGTTGTACCGTAAAAATAAAACATAGAAAATAAATGTTTATTTTACAAAACATCACGTGAATCCATAATTAGACACCATAAAAACTTTGGCATTATTCCAATCACCCCCACTACAATTCACTATCAAAGAATTGGAATAAAATGAAATCATTTCTCATTTTATCTTATTTTCTGTTTACGAAGGTATGGGATGAAAGAAATATAATATTATATGTCAATATAAACAAACACAACTATGAGCTTTAATTAGAGTAGACAATTACATTCAATGCAATATTCTTTTTCATGTCTATTTCTTTCATAGTATCTCATAATTTACAATGCCAAATTCTAGAGCTAAAGCACTCATCTTTTAGTTGTATAGAAAAAGACTTTTTATTTTAGGGAAATTCTACATGGTAGCATTGAGTTTTCATGAAATGCCAGTGATAGCACTCTTTTAAGAAAATTCCACATGATAGCATCCAGTTTATGCACAAACTAATGGTCATAGCATTTTTCTTTAAGTTCTTGCTAAATTCCGTTAAATCCATCATTTTGTAAGTTTTTTTTCCACATGGTAGCATTCAATTTTTATTTAATTCACCATTTTAACATATAATTCACCATTTTAATATTTAATTCACCAATTTAACTTTTAATTCACTGCCGTTTAATTCATTAACACCCATAAATATTGTAATAAGTTTGTTTTTATTAAAAAATGATTGTTAAATTAGAGAATTAAATGTTAAATTAAAAAAATTGGATGCTACCATGTGGAAAAAAACTTGTAAAATGATGAATTTAACGAAATTTAACAAAAACTTAACGGAAAATGCTACGGCCATTAGTTTGTACATAAACTGGATGCTACCATGTGGAATTTTCTTAAAAAAAGTGCTACCACTGACATTTTATGAAAACTCAATGCTACCATGTGGAATTTTCCTTTATTTTATTTATTTATCTATTTATTTATTTATTTATTTATTGTATTCGATAGCAGGTTAGAGAATCCCTATTTACAGGTTAGGAGAAGAGAGCTAGAATCAATTCTTCATGTAGGTGGTGGTCAATTCTTCATATAGGTGGTGAGAAACAAACAGAGAAAATCAATTTTTCATACAGATGATGAGACTCGAACGAAGAGAAAATTAATTTTTCATACAGGTGGTGAGAGTCGAACTTATGTAGTAAGAATGAAAGAGAAAGTGCATAACCACACTCAGCTAAGGTGTATTAAAAACAAAGGATTTTAAGTCCTTTTTGCTATCTATTCTACATTTTGTGCATTTGTCTTTTCTTTCTTATCTTTCTTGAGCTCTTCCTCATCACCCATCTTTTATATAATCCAACATTCCCAAAATACCCATTTCTATTTCCCACATTATGGGCAGTTGGAACAATTCCAAAAGGTATAATAGTCAATTTCACACCTTAAATACTTGTATATGTGTACAACACAATGTAGAACTAACACATTCTTAAAATAAAGCCTAACCAATTATGAACAGGGTCGCCTTGTCTAAAACCTCTGTAAGCGGAATCAATCCACCACAAGTATCCAATGAGCCATGGTTCGACGATGCTTGCATCCTCGACATGGATTACTTCGTGAAAACCCTTTCGGGCATTAAGTCCAAAGGGGTTCGCCCAGACCTAGTGGGCTCAATCATAGCCCACTACGCGTCTAAATGGGTACCTGAACTATCCGAAAGCAGGGATGTCATTGTCCCGGAGACGGATGACCCATCAGCCTCTCCGAAGTCAATGACATCCACATGGAAAAAGAAGAAATTCTTTGTTGAAACCCTAGTAGGGATTCTCCCCCCAGAGAATGACACAGTCCCATGCAATTTCCTACTAAGACTACTAAGAGTAGCCAATATGGTAGGAGTAGAACCAACTTATAGGGAAGAATTAGAAAAGAGAATATCATGGTTATTAGACCAAGCTAGTTTAAAGGAGTTAATGATACCTTGTTTTAGTCATACTTGTAGTACATTGCTTGATGTAGAGCTTGTTTTGAGATTAGTGAAGAGATTTATGGGATTAGATGAAGTTGTTAAGAGTGGTGCAGCCTTAATTAAGGTAGCTAAATTGATTGATGGGTACTTAGCTGAAATTGGTATGGATACTAATTTGAAATTAGAGGAATTTATTCAGATTGCTGGTGTCCTTCCTGCTCATGCTCGAGCCATTGATGATGGACTCTACCGTGCTGTTGATACTTATCTTAAGGTAATTTTTCATGCTAAGTTTTGGTTATTGTTGTTTTTCGTACTCTTACAGTCCGTTTGGTAGATGGTATTAAACGGTGGTAATGAGAATGAAAACTAGAGTAATTTCGATTGAAAAATCTCTTGCTATCTTGATCACCATGCTAGTCCAACTTTAATCATCTCATTTTCTTCATACATTTCATTCCAATGCATTACCATTGGTAGAGGTGGTAATGGAAATTTATAAACAAAAAAACTTTTTTATGATCAAAGTTTCATTATCCCGGGAATGATATGAAACTTTTGATGAAATTTTACACTATAAATCATTCTTTTTACTACCATTTAGTACCACCAACCAAACGGGTCATTATTGATTTTTTTTATATCGGGTTAGGCCGGAGAATCACCTACAAGTCTACAACCAAGGTTAGTGGGAATTTTTTCATGTAAGTGAAACGAATTGAACTCCTATTATAAAATGAAAGGGATTAGAAGAAAAAATTTCTAACCAGTAGGCGAACTCATAATTCTTCACTGGTGCTATTATTGTTGTTGTAAGTATTTGGAGACACCTTTTTTTCTCTTGGATAAACAACAGAATGGTTGTGTCTAATGTCTTGATAAATGAAAATTATGGTAACAAATGGAGCGAAGTATAGTAAGAGTGATTTACCATTTAGTATGATGGATATTGGTACAAAATACAAATATAATATATGTGGGGTCACAATTTGCAACCATTAGTCTAATTCCGGATCAGTTAGTCTCATGACATGGTATCAAAAGTCTAGCTCATAAACTTGAATTTCATCCAACTTCATTTCTAGAGTAATAGAAGTACTAATTAACACCCTATAAAATACGACATTAATAATTAGCTTAAGCTTTTGGTTGAATTTTTTTACAAGTCAAACCAACGTGTAGTGTTTATAGTGTGCCCTACAAGTATAAATGCTAGGACATACAATTTTCTGAACAAGGGAAAGTAGAAATGCCAAAAATGCAGCCATTACTTCTGAAATCAGATACCATATTTTTTGAGGATAATCAGATACCATATTCGTCACATAATCTCACCATGGCCCCACATGTCAGATTAATCATGACAATTCCTATACTGATGTAATGTGTGTTAACGGTAATAATGTGGTTATTGTAACGCCAAATATCGGCTGAAAAGCACTAGATATCCCGCGAAACGCCTCAAAGCACGTTTCTTCACAGCACGGCTGATACAATATGATGCGAATCGATCTGATTTTGTTTTCGGTTTTAGGTACATCCTGGGGTAACAAAGCAAGAAAGGAAGCTCCTATGCAGATTAATAGACAGTAGAAAACTGTCCCCAGAAGCATGCCTACATGCCTCACAAAATGAAAGATTACCAGTAAGAGCAGTAGTGCAAGTCCTATTTTCAGAGCAAAACAAGATCACACGCCAATTGGACTGGAGTGGGCCATTATCCACAACAAGAAGCCCAAACTCAAATGGGCTTGATTTACCGGGTCGATGCCACTCGAAACGAGAGGTTTCAGCCCAACAAATAGAGATCAAGAGGTTAAAGGAAGATGTTGTAAGGCTTCAAAATCAGATTAATTTGTTGCAAAATCAGCTTGAAAAAGTGGTTGAAAAGAAAAAAGGGTTTTTTAGGTGGAAAAGATTAATGTTAATGCCTGGTTCAAGTAGTGTTAATGATGTAGGAAAAAAAGAGTTTGAGGAAGTTGGGTTTGGGAAACATACCCCACTTTCTAAGGGTAAGTCTTCACAAAGATGGAGTAAATCTTTATCTTGATTGTGTCTTGTTTCTTTGTTCTATATTATGCTCTCTATAGGACCACTTATGTATAATTGGTATTATTATTGTTGTTGTTGTCAATTTGTATGAATATATACCAATTACCAATATTTTTTTTAGTGCAAAAAGATAAAAAGGAACCTCTTGTAATAGAGGGTCGAGTAATTCTATATAAATTGTGCTATATTGTTTTATACAGACGGTTGCATTTCTCTGACACTCTTTTTAGGACATTCTATGTTTAAAGTAGGAATCTTAGTAGACCCCAGTCACCCCACTAAGATTGAGGTTGTTCGTGATTGGATTGCTCCTAGGAATGATACTGAAGTCTTGGATTTGGCTTGATATTATAGGAGATTTGTTAAGGACTTTTCACGCATCGTTTGACCTTTGACAACATTGATGAAGAAAGAGAAGAAGTTTGAATGGTACGAAGAGTGTGAAAAAACTTTTAAAACCTTTAAAGGAACGCTTAAGAGGATACGGATATGGAGTGTCAGTCGCCTTCCCTCACCCAGACTTGTCTTTGAGCGGGGTATTAGGTTGTTGATAATGATGGTGTTTCCACAGACAAGAAAGGAGAATTGATCTTTTTGTAGGTGATAAGAATCAAACTCATATCACAAGGGTAGAAGAAAAACCCTTCAAACGCTAGATCAACCCATACGTTGGAAAAACCCATATCATGTTTTAAAAAAGCAACAAATGAAAATTTTAAGGAGGTTTTCCATTTTCTCCCAATGAATTTCAATTCATAGAAACCTCAAATTTCCAGCATTTCAAATTGCCAAACTGAAGCAAATGAAATTGTAATAAAACGAGAATTACATCTTGTCTCAATTGGAGCAAGTATCATTTTACACGTAGACAAATTTTCGACATTAACAACAAGCTGTTATTCTATATATCAGTTTGAAAACAAACTGATGAAGAAATACAATCACACACATTCAGCATCAAATGAATATCAACACTCAACAAACAAAAGAATATGAAGTTGTAAACAAACACAAGACATAAACAAAAAAAAGTATATATCACAGAATTTACACCTTAATTCTTGACAGCTTTCTTGATAGATTTGATAGATGATTTGAGCAATGTATGATTTCCTGCTGAATGATTCCCATTCCCATAATAACCATCTTCATCATCATGACTAACAAGTGGTTTTTTTCTTATGCAATCAACCCCTTTAGTCATGTTCAATATCTTGGAAGGGGAAGGTGGGATTGGCATGAAAAACCTTGCACTTTCACTCCTTCCGAAACTCTTCCTTGCCTTGTTTCCTTTGCTAAGATCGGCCTCAGATGAGATCGATCTCCTTGGAGTGCTAATTGATCTCGGTTTTTGAGCTTCACTTGTTATCGTCTCTTCATTCTTGTTTTCATTGTTGCGCAACATACATCTCCTAGGAGTGCTTATTGATCTCGGTTTTTGAGGTTCAGTTGTTGTTGTCTCTTCATTCTTATTTTCATTGTTACGCGTCTCAGATGACCTTGTTTTCCTCGGTTCAATCTCCTTTTGTGGGTATTTTTCATTGAGTTTCCTGATGATTTCATCGGTATGTTTGCTAGTTTGAGGTTCTTGAACTAGTTTAGGATGATCACAATCCAAATTATCTTCTCCCGTTTCATCAAGTAACATTTGCAACCATTTCTCGACATTTCCTTTACCTCTTTCCTTCCTCGATTCCTCATCTTCCTTGACTACTTCTTCTCTTGCAAACGGAAACTTCACATTGAGCTCTTCGATGTCTTCTGACTCCGGCCCAAGAGTAAGCCTAGGTACCTCTTCAATTTCTTGTTCTCCCTTGGAGTCTTCTTCTATCAATGAAAGTGCTTCTTCTGATAACTTTTGTTCCTCTTCTAAGAACTTCCTTAGTTCTTTGTGTATTTTAGTCTTTATTCTTGGCAAGTAAATAAGGGTTCGGTCTTCTTTCTCTTCGGTAAAAGCATCATCATCATCATCTGTTCTCGATCTCTTCCTTGCTTGTTCCCACTCGGGCTTTAGTTGTTTCTCAAGTTCATCCCTTAGCTTGAACTTTTGTGCAAGCTTTTTCTCGGCTGAGCTGCATATTGCCATTTGTGCTTCAAGTCTTGCCATTAGAGTGTTTGTTGCTGCCTGATTTAGTCTCACTTGTTCTTTGTAAATCACACTCCTGAAAATCGATCAAAAGTTACGTTAGAACACCAACATTTACTGTAAAGGAACCAACTCGATGAAAAGCATAAACTGATAGTTGTAACGCCAAGACAATGTATGTTCTTTTACAACCCCTCATACAAGAGCCCTTTTGGCCGTCGAAATGTGGATCATCACATGCACTCTGGCCTCTCATACCTACCATGCTTTTCAAGCAAAATTGAATATTTATATGTATCCGATACTTGGACACGTACCAGTATCCAATATCAGTAAACGAGTCCAAGTAACATAGATTAAAACTAAGACAAACAAGATTTTGCAAAGAAAATTTAGGAGTCTTACTGGTGCATGGCATTTCTGATCATTTTCTCTAGCATTGCTTTGTGAGAAGATTGAGCCTCAGCTAATCGACGACACTTCTCAGCTTTTCGCTTGCGTTTAATCAAAGCTAATTCAAGTTCTTGAATAGTAAGCTTTTCTTCCTCATTCTTAAGCTTCAATTCATTCACTTCATCATCCAACTTTTGAATTTCTAACTTCATCTTATTATTTTCTTCTCTTTGCTTTAATGAATCTCTTGCCATGACTAAGGCTTGATATGGGTTTGTTGCCATATCAGGCATCTCATTTTCCTTCAAATCACCATTTTTGAATTTCCTTGAAGCAGCTACAATAAACAAGTTGAAAAATAAGTAAAATATGGTCTAAACAGAATGGTGTTATACAGAAATATAGTTGATTTTGTGCCAAATTTTACCTATCTTAGGGGTTGTGGGTCTTGGTTGTCTATTGATATCCAATGGTCTAAGAGTTGAAGAAGATGGCTCAGAAAGTTCTTTTCGAGTTCGAACGACAGCAGCCGGTGCTAAGCCTAGTTGCTCTTTTGACTCCACATAAGGTTGAGGGAAATTATGGGACTCTACATTTTGCAATTCATTCAGTTCTTCACTCTCACCTGATGCAAATAGCCATCTAAATGCCCTATTCCTGCCACACAAATTACCAAATGAGGCAACAACAACATTCCATTAACCTAGTGCCATTACGTGGCTCCCACCTGGAGTGGGGTATACGGGTTGATTGTACGCAATTTTACCCTTGTTAGCGTCAAATGGGTTATTTCTGATTAAGCCTTGGTAGCAAAATTTAATGGCTTATTTTCATTATGGCCTTAAAAATCTAAAAAGGCCACTTTACCAAAAGTTACTTATCCTAAAAAAAATTCATTAAATTACCTGAAATCTGAGTTTGAAGCACTAAAAATGGATATGAACTGGTCTATAGAAATGCCCAATTGCAAATCCCACCAAGGGACCAAAAATTCAAGCTGATTATGCTTCCTCTTGCACACTTGCCATTGAAGTATCCTCAGATTGCTTGGGACAGTCAATCCTCCCCCTACAAAATTGATCCCAATAGTCAATATGGTATTTTCTTTCTTACATCCCATTACCACAAGTCCATGAAATGACTCTCATTTAGGCTCCCACCCTGGGCGGGGTTAGGAAGAGTCGGATGTATTGCAACCTTACCCTTGTAAAACAAAGGGGTTGATTCTGATTGATCATGTCGTGTTTTCTTACTAAATGGAAGAAAACGAGAGAAAAAGATGAAGTTCATACTTGAGCAAGGGAACCAATGATCGATATCCCAAGCGAGAGGAGAGGCGGAATCAGCATGAAGGTAGAGGACATTGCCGTAAGGATCAACTCGAAATATAGCCGGATCAAAACCAGCATTCCTACATAATTACCATAACAAATAAGTACATAAGCATTAGCTAAATATCATTAGACCATAAGCACTTAATTGAAACAAGAGAAAAATTCAAAGTAGAGGGTATATACCCAAGGTGGTTGAGTTGCTTCCATAGGATACTAACAAATATTTTTGTATTTGCTGTTGGTTTTGCTTCTAGCTCAATTATGGGGAACAAATCATCTAATTCCTCTGCCCTTGAAGCCTAAAATCAGGGAAAAAAAAAAGACACTAAAATCAGAAAAATTCAATAGACTAATTTCTACAACCATAGAATATACAAACAATATGTTATGTTGTAACATTTTTCATTCATTGGGTAATTAAGATCAACAATTTGATTACAAATACTCTTTTTAACCACAACTTAATTTAGTTTTTGTTTGTTTTCTCTAATTCTCATCATTTGGGGCATTAAACTAACTCTAAAACTCGTATATAATCTACCCTCGAACCCTCCTCGAAAGACCATAGTTTTCAACAAACGTTCTTTTATGATTTCTTGCAAACACACATGCTTAGTCGAGGAACAAATTTGCTTGTCCGAGCACTAACGTCCTTAGCTCGTCACTTGGCAAATACCTCGTTCGAGCAGAATAGTGCTTGTCCAAGTGCATATCATGCTTGTTCAAGATTTAGCCCTTAATTTAACATAAATCATCTCCATGTGACAATTACAAAATTTCTAAAGGTTGAAGATTTAATTGCTTGCAAACTTTTTAAAGGTGTTTCATTTGTCCCATTGAGATCGCACCATTTTTCTCGCATGCTCTCACATAAGGATGCCCAATTTAGCAATATCACTGGGACAAATTTATGTTGATCCCATTTGATCTAAGATCTAGGGATACACTCAAGATTTCATCAAATAAGCTACCTAGAATCGGCTTAAAAAGAGGAAATTAAGATCAATCCTGAATATCTTTTGACAAAATCATGCAGAATAACCCAATTCAAAAGCAATATCATCCCAATCAATAAATCAATCAATTCAATCAATAAATTCATCAAATCAGAAGAGTGGAAATTTGAATTCCAGAATGATACCCAATTTGAAGCAAAACCCAGATAAATCTTTAAACCCATAAAGAAATATGCTTTAAAACCATAAAAATAATAATAAAAACTTCCAATTTCAGAGCACATCCCATCTCTAAATCTCCAATAATCAATCAAAATTAAAGAAATCTTCAATTAAATAAAACCAAGAAAAATAAATCTAATCAAAAAACTACCCAGAAAGAAAAACTGTTCAATGAAATTAAAAACTACCTCTTGAGGATGTAAAGTATAAGGGGTGAAAGTATAAGGAGGTCCATGACAATAAGGACTTATACTTTTATCTTTGCAAAGTTTTGGGTATGCTCTTGGGTACCCAAGACTTTGATCCACTTCAATGTCTTCTTTGGTGAATGCGTACGCCACCGCCATTTTTGTCGAATCGAAAATGAAGAAGAAGTAAACAGAGGAGGAAGAAGGATTGAAAGATAAGAACAGAACAGATGAATTGGAGATTAAACTAGCAGAAGCTGGAAGTTTTGAGTAGAGAAAGAGAAGTAACGGTCGAATTGGAATTTCAAAAAGTTGTTTAGTTATGTTTATGTGGGGTGTAACGTGAACATAGCGGTTGGATAGTGTAACGGCTAGATTTGCTGACCATATTTGCATTTAAGATTGTGTTTTTTGTATTTAATTTTGTAGTTTTAAAGTCTCTTTTCAATTTTGTTGATTATTTTTTTCTTTGTGGGGTTGGTTGAAGATATAAAATGGTAAAATTTGTAATGTGTGATGAATGATGGGTGGCTCCATTGTCTAGTTTTTGTTGCTATTTACCTTTTGGGTTTTGGCTTTAATGATGATATTTAACAAGAAAGTTTTCTT
This sequence comes from Amaranthus palmeri, assembly GCA_019776075.1. Classification (NCBI taxonomy): domain Eukaryota; kingdom Viridiplantae; phylum Streptophyta; class Magnoliopsida; order Caryophyllales; family Amaranthaceae; genus Amaranthus; species Amaranthus palmeri. The sequence continues at coordinate 917,816 of JAAKBH010000285.1, read as the reverse complement.
TTAAGGGAAAAAAAAGCATAATGATTGAAGTTATGCAACTCAAAATAAATACTTCCTCCGTATTTGGTTATTTGCAACTTTTACTAAAAATGGCGTATTCTATTATTTGCAACTTTCTTTTTTTTTCTATTTATAGAAAGTTTTTTATTACTTTTTTATTATCTCTCTCTTACTTTTTTATACTCTCTCTTACTTTTTAATTCTCTCTCTCATACTTTTTAATACTCTCTCTTACTTTTTAATATTATAATACTATAATCACACTCCATTAACCTCATTAATCTATTTTAATACACTACTAAAAGTTTTGCCTAGGAGTCCGTGAAGGACCCCAAAGTTGCAAATAATTGAATACGGAGGAAGTATAATAATTCGAAGTTCAGCTATTTTTGTGAGAGACCGTTTTTTAAAGAGACAACCTTAAAATATATGGTTCGTATTAAAATTTTTTCTCTAATTTGTATTAATTGGGCTATTTTGCCCATATATCTAATGCGTCTTTAGGAAAGATCATCTCTCACAATAATTTGTGTTTGACGTTTAAGTTAGAACATGTTCTTAAAGAAAATCATGTAAATTAATTAAATCATATGTTTTCTATGTTAGGTAAATTCTAATAAATGTATAATTTATCTTTTTTTAATCTTATTTATATCATTCGATGCAAGAAATTTCTAGTTTATTAGTTTATAAGAATATTGAAATTATTTAGTTTATAAATGTTGATGGTTGGTGACTTGAGTTGAGTCTTGAATGTGGTTGTAGATGAGTTGAAGAAGAACGAGTGAAGGTGGAGGTCAGAAACTTAGCGACGAGTCGTTGCTTCTGGAGTAGAGAAAGCGATAACTTGTGGCTTCCTATATGAAGTAGCATTTTTGGGTTAAAATATTTGCCACGAGTTTTTGGAGATGACTCGTCGTTTTTTGCTACAAGTCGTTGCTCACTGGAGACTACTCGTAGCTCACGTTTATTTCCTCACTGTCTTTTTCCTCTACTTTTTACTCAAAATCGAAGTTAAATTGGAAAAGAAATTGAACATGAGGAAAAAGAATTTTCGATTTTGACCAGTCAACCAATATATCTAACAGTCAACTAAAGGAAAACGTCACTTGGTACTCTTTGGAACAGAAAAAAATTTATTATGTTTTTTTTGGCAAAATTTTTTTTTATTAGGTACTTTTTGAAAAAAAAAAATTATTAGTTATTTTTTGACATTTCTCCTTTTAATTTTAATTTTAATATAAATCCGACCAGAGCAGATAATTAAACTATATCAAATCTAATCAGGCCAAATCATAACAAATTAAACCAAATTATGGAGGATAATAAGCAATCTTTTCCTTAATATGCATCTTCAAGATGAATCACTTAGTGGAAAGTGAAAACTTGGAGAATTATAAATGACGACAAGCATCAACATAATTGGTGGAAAAAGTAGACCATAACTTGTTTGCTATGGAGGTGAATGGTGGTAGAGTTGCAACAATTGAAGGAGCTCTAGATTAGAGGATATATTGAAGTGTTGGAAGGTTTTATAAAGACAATAAAAATAAAATTGAGTATCATAATGAGGAATATTAAAGAGATTTTTTTTTTCTAAAAAACAAAGATTTAACGTTAACAAGATTAAGGAGACAATAATAAAGAGAGTTTGAAGGTCTTACATTTTTGAATAGAATGTGTAAGAGTTTTATCAACTGTTAATTGAACACATAAATTGAAGACAAATATTTATAGCGACTTTGGGATTGTAATTTACACTACCACCATTAGGCATCAAGGGAGGGAGCATGATTAGTTGAACACATAAATTGAAGACAAATATTTGAGTTAGTAGTGAGATAATTTCTATTACCATCAAGGTAAAAAATTGAGCGGCTGAACAATTAAATTGGAGAAAATAGTTAGATATTTAGCGATATAATAACTTAACTACATCATGAAGGGAGGGAAATCAAGTGGTCGAATAATTAAATTTGAGAAAATAATTGAGTTATTAGTGACATAATCACTATTAGTATTTGATATTCAAAAAATGGGATGATAAGCATGGAAAAATACTCAAAAAAATCATAAATCTTGATACCATGTAAAAATTGGAAGTGTTTATTTTGTTGATGAATAAGAAGTATATCCTATGGCTAGTTATTACCTAAGATCAAAGCTAATTCAAGAGCATAATCTTTGAGGCCAATAAAGGAAAAACAAGATAAAATACAAAATACTCTTTATAAAAAAAAATAAATACAAAATATTACAATACTATACAAGGAAATGTAGCTGTTAGGATATGAATTCATATGGAGGATGCTGGTACACAATTTTTTTCTTAACAAATGACAAGTTATTTTAGAAGACGTGCCATAATGCATGTAAAATAATGAGATTTGAAAAATCGGCAAGATTAATATAAATTTAGAATTTAGAGGATAAAGGAGGATGTGAAATAATAATCCGATGATTAGAAGTATTTGAATGATTCAAATTTACAAGGTGATATATAACAACATTTAAATAGATAAAGAAGAAATATATATATATATATATATGTGATTAACTTTAACTCGTTTATTGATTCATACAACAAACTTTAATATTTTATAATCAGAGGGATCTTTGAGGGTGTGCGAGGTGATCGACCGCACAGGGCCCCTCTTTCTCCAGTATATGAAAAAGTTAATCAAAAAAAAATATGTTAAATTTATTAATAAAATAAATATATTTATCATAATTAAGGCGCAAAATATTAATTTTGCACAGGGCCCCCAAATAATTCAAGACGACTCTGTTTATAATTAAGACTTATAACAATGTGGTTTGCCCTATTTTTCGAAAATTCCTAATCAATTATCATGATTTGACAAATACCACAAAAAATAAATAAATAAACAAAATCAGAAAAGAAAATTAAAATCTTAACATGTAATTTGTTGTCTTCACAAGTAACCATTATTTACTAAAACTTTCTTTTCATTTTTTGTAAAAAAAAAAGGAGGAGTTTGAATCACCGTCAACTCTATAGTTAATTGTATATCCATTTTCAATTCTCCTCAAGTCAACCCATGGTTGATCGAAATCGATCCACCAGTCTCTTGGTTTGCTTTAACTTCAAACATACTCTCTACCCTTCTCTACCATTCTCCCTTCCACAATTCCACCTAATCAGCTAAGATTTCAGAAATTAATCACCTCATATTTGCTTACAAATACAAAATAGAAGGAGAATAGCAATTCAAACCCTTAATTTAAGCTTCATATAGTATTATTAAAGGTCAGTTTTAATATATTTTCATTCATTTAATCCTAGAATTTCTCAATATATGCAATGATAGAGTATATCTTTTACTGATCATTTGCTGATTACACAAATTTGAGAACTTTGGGAGTAAATAATCAAGATTGTTGTTTATAGATCTTTAAGAAAACCCTTGAAATGATTGGGAAAATTAGAAATTCTGTGAAATCATCAATTTGAGCAACTGGGTTTTGTCAGATTAGTGGTTAATTTCATTTTCTGAAGTTGGTTTTCTTTAATTTGTTGTAACAATGAGGGTTTTGCAAATTTGTACTCTACATGTATTATTACTTGTAATGATTTTGTTTTTAGGTTTAACAAATTGTCAATTTGTTGAAGAGGAGTCTGAAATAGAAACTGAAACTGTTGGAACCCCTAATTATGATAGATTAGATGAGGTGAAAAAAGAATGTTCTTCAATTATAGCTTCTGCTTCTGATTTAAAATTTGATGAACATGCAATTGAAAAGGTTAAGAATGAGGTTTTCTTCAATAATGGAGATTGGGAACAGATAGGAACTAGTGCACCTTTGATGCCATTTGATGACAGACCTCCATTAATGTCTTCTGGCTTTGAGTATGAACTTAATAGCAACTTTTCTCGTTCGAAACCGACATATAGACTTGTTTCTTTCAAGTTGAGTGATGTGAGTAGTGATCATGGATCTAAAAGGACTTTAGCTGTTAATGGGTATCTTTATATGGTGATTACTTCCGACCTTCCTTTGGCTAGTATGGCTAGTGAAATAAGTAAAAACAAGCTTGATTTTTCGATGTGGAGGGGTCACTCTCAACTTCTTATAAATCTCCAAGGGATTTATGCTGAATCCGAAAAGAATGGTGGGGAGAAAATGTTGTGTTTGTTGGGTAGTACAATGCTGCCTTCTCGTCAGCCTGATTCGAGTGATCCTTGGGAGTCGGTAAAGGGTTCAGGATCAAGTGATAACCAGCCTACTTTACTGCAGGATGAGCAAATTTTACTCGTTCTTAAAATCCCAAAGAAAGTTAGTTTGACTCGTAGGGCCATTCAAGGTGTGATGAGAAGTTTAAACGCAAAATCGAGTCTAAAGTATTTTGATAAAGTTCAAATTACATCCCAAGTGCAAGTTAATACTCGCAACTATGAGTTTAGCCCTAATGCGATCGTATCCAAGGCGTGTGATCCATATCCCTACCCGGATACTTCCATAAGTGCCAGTCTTGAGGTATATAAGGGTGTGGATTTTTGTTCACAGCTGAAAAAAGTTGTGACTGATTCAGCTTTCATAGTTGCGCCTCATTGGCAGTGCAATGGCACAGACGAATTTTGCAGTAAGCTCGGTCCTTTTGCATCAGATGCTCGTATTAACGCAACTGACGGAGGGTTCAAGGATGTCAGCATTTTGGTGCACAACATTCTCTGTGTAGCTAACAAAACTCAAGACGAGGGTGTCATTGCAAAAGTTTCGGCGGTGTTTAGAGCCTTTGATGTCCCCAACAATCATTTCATTGAAAATCAAAGAAGTGGATTAGGAAATATGACTCTTGTGGCCGAGGGGATATGGAATTCTTCTAGTGGGCAGCTTTGCATGATTGCTTGCCTCGGAATCGATGGTGTGAAAGCTGATCATTGTGATTCTCGAATTTGTTTGTACATACCCTTGTCGTTTTCCATCAAACAAAGAAGCGTACTTCTTGGTAGCGTATCAAGTATTGAGAAAACCGGTCCCCCTTACTTCCCCTTGACCCTTGAAATGGTGTATCAAAACTTGGATTACATTTATGACGGCTATAGATATGCGCATCCGTACTATCACTATTCTAAAGTTGATGCTGGGGGAGCTATATTAGAGAAATACGAGCCCTTCAGTTTTGGAACGGTCATAAAAAAATCATTGCTGACTTTTCCTAAACTTCAGGACTCAGAGGATTATGCCGACAGTCTGAGACTTCTTGCAGAAGATCTCACACTTCATGTATCGGCTGTCCCTGATCCTATACCTTTTTCTCAGCCTTCGAGAACCAATATTGAGATGGAGATTCTTTCTCTTGGCCCCATGTTTGGGCGTTCCTGGTTCATGAACGACTCCATAGCTGGGGACGAAACGCCTTACCATACAAAGGCATCATACACCGAGAAGCAGCTTCTTTTGAACGTTTCTTCTCAGCTTATGCTCAGGAGAGGACCTTATAGCAACTTCTCGACCCTGTTTTTAGAGGGCATTTATGATCAACATGTGGGAAGAATGTATTTGATTGGTTGCCGAGATGTTAGGGCGTCATGGAAGGTGTTATACGAGAACTTTGACGTTGAAGGTGGCTTCGATTGTTCAATTGAAGTTGTTATTTCATATCCACCTACAACAGCTCGATGGCTAGTAACTCCGACAGCTAGCGTTTCCATATCTAGTACAAGGACGGAAGATGATCCCTTTTATTTCAAACCCATCAAGCTGCTCACTCTTCCTATATTGTATCGACAACAAAGGGTTGATATTCTTTCTCGAAGAGATTTCGAGGGGATTCTCAAGATCTTAACCCTCTCCGTAGCCATTGGTTGCATTCTAAGCCAGCTCTTTTACACTAGAAACGACTCGGATTCGCTTCCTTACATGTCTCTTGTCATGCTAGGAAGTCAACTAATTGGATACGCTCTTCCTCTTGTTATCGGTGTACACAAGCTGTCAAGGAACAGCAATTCGGAGGATTCTGAATCGCTGTCCTATGATCTCGAGAGAAGTCAATGGGTCAAGGTGATCGACTACGTTGTAAAGCTTCTTGTGTTGGTGTGTTTCATACTTACTCTTCGGCTCTGCCAAAAAGTATGGACTTCTCGTGTCAAATTATCATCACAAAACCCAAATGACCAACACCGGGTTCCTACTGAAAAACGTGTTCTCATCATTACTGTAATTGTACACGTTATCGGGTACATCTTTGCTCTGATCTCTCATTCCGTAAAGACCGGCCAAACGCCCGCTTGGATGGATCAATACGTGGATACAATGGGAAACCGTCATACATTGAAAACATGGGAAACTCTTTTCGAGGAATACATAGGATTACTCCAAGATCTTTTCCTTCTTCCACAGGTGATAGGCAATATTATTTGGCAGATAAACAAGAAGCCGTTGAGAAACCTGTATTACATGGGGATCACGGTTGTCAGACTTCTTCCTCATGTGTATGATTACATTAGAGGTCCAGTCTCAAACCCATTTTTCTCGGAGGAATACGAGTTTGTGAACCAGAAATTCGATTTCTTCTCCAAGTTCGGAGATGTCGCTATACCCATTTTCGCTACTGGCCTTGCAGCTATTGTATATATACAACAAAGGTGGGATTACGAAAGGATTAGAAACAGTTTTATCCTCGGGAAAGGCATGCTTTTTTTAAGATCAAGAATGTACGAGAGGGTGCCATCTCAATCAGCTGAAGCGGAGCTTGTTTCGGGAACCAATAAACGAAACGTGCAGGACGATGTAGAATGATGTATTGTTTGATGATCATAGCTACTATTGTGAACTGTGTTTAGTGTTTACTAGTTTTTGCCTAAGCTGATACTCTGATTATTAATGGGTTAATTCAACAAAAGTGCTTGCTTTTTTTGTTGATTCTCCTATTGTATGTGATATTTAAGTTTTGGTCCTTATATTCCGTAACTTGAGAACAAGAAAATAATTTGTTAAAATAAATATAAAAAAATTACTACGAATTTATTCGCTGTTATTAACGACAAAAGACTACAAACAAAATACGTTTGAAAGAACAAAATAAATCACTTGTTTGTTCACTGCCGATAACAACAAACTAATATTTGTTGTCTTTTTATTCTTTCAAACGTAATAATATTGTTTTCATTTTATTTCTCATTAGTAACAACAAACAAATTTGTGATTTTTTTTTTTTTGAGTTTTAACATGCTCTTCTCTTATTCACTATTACTAACAGTAAAACAAACCCTTACCTTAGGTTCAGACACGAATATTGTTAATCTTATTTTAATTTTTTTTTAAAAAACTCATTTTATTCTATTTTTCACAAATAACAAAAGGGTATTCTCCTAATCTTATAATTGCCAAGACATTTCCACAAGTCCAAAAGCACACCCAAATTTGCACCAAAACTCCAATTCTCATGACTAGAAGAAGATAAGAAACTTTCAACCACTCAAATCAAACATCAAAACCACAATGAATTCCCAACTCCTAAGATCAAATTTAACACCCATTTTCCAAATCCCACTACCAATCCAATCCCACTTACCCAAATCACTCCCAATTCTCTCCCCAATCCGCTGCAACAACAACAACAATGGCCGAATCAACAATACCAGCGAAAACCTAGAACCACCGGAAACGGTCGAGATAAAGTTCCGAAGAGGATCGAGAAAACGGCAAAGGCAACAGAATTTAAACGAAGATCCGGTGAAGAGGTTCGGAAATGAAGAAGTTCAAGTGAAGAAGGATTGGGAATCGATGAGTTTATCGGAGAAAGCATTAGAATTGTATATGGGTGAAAAAGGGTTATTGTTTTGGATTAATAAGTTTGCTTATGCTTCAATTTTTATAGTAATTGGTGGGTGGATTTTGTTTAGATTTGTTGGTCCTTCTTTGAATCTTTACCAATTAGACACTCCTCCTCTTGCTCCTGATAATATGTTTAAAGGTTCTTAAGATGATTTTATTATCGATTAATGGAATTTTTGTTTGATTTATTGCTTTGATTTTGTGTTTGTTTTGAGCATGAATTTATAATTGTATGTTGGTTGTTGAAAATCTAAAGGCTACTTAAGCAGATTGAAATTCATTAGGGTTAGATACTTGGGGTGCATTTGGTGAGAGGGAATTGAGGTTGGAATTGAGATTTTGGAGCAAAAGTATCAAAAATTCTTTATTGGGAAATTCCATGCCATGATCTTGAGGTTTTGGGTTTTTCACGTAGTAATCAAAATTTTTTAAAAATTCACGAGGTAATTCTGAAGTTTGCCAAATAGTTTCATCGTGACCTTTAACGTTATCAAATATTAATGTCGAAGCTTAAAAGCTATTGTACCCTTATTTATGCGACTAATCATTATAAATTTCATCAAATTTAACTTTTTTTTTCCCAAATTATAAATCCTAATTTACCTTTTTTTCAACCAAATTACATTTTTTTTTTCTCAAAATGTAATTTGAGTGAAAAAAAGGTAGAGTTAGGGTTCATGATTTGGGAGAAAAGGTTGTAAATGATAAATTTGTAATGGTTAGTCGCATTAATAGAGGTAAAACAACCTTTAAGCTTCGACATTAACGTTTGCTAACGTTTTAGTGCAAAAAAGTCACGATGGAACAATTTGACAAATTTTATGTGAAAAATCCAATACCTCAGGGTTATTAAGTGAAATTTTCCTTCTTTATTAATTTGAGAGGGATGAGAATTGGTAAAAATTGGGGTTGAGACTTGGAAAATAGAAAGTCTCACGAACAAAAGTAAATTATAAAAAAAAAGTCATTTTTGCCATTAATTTAATAAAAGTAAAGAAAAATAATGAGTTATAAAAACAATTTGTAAATATGATCAATTTTTAACCAATTTTTATTTATTTTTGTTTTTTTTTTTTTTGGCAGTTAAGTATAATATATATATACCATGAGGTCCAAAAACAAAACAAGGCCCAAAATTAACTTGGAGCCAAGCAAAAATACCTCAACAGGCTGAGGTCCAACCAAACCTACCTACTACAAAAGAAGATCTCTCATACTATCTGTACATCTAGAAGATACCCTAAAAATGATCTCTCTAGCTATTTGGTTGGGGGTACAAAAATTTTTATCAAAAACTAAAAGATTTCTCTGCTTCCATATCCCATATATCATCTCGGTCCAGATCATCACAATGATTTTAGCTCGATCAGTTTTTTTACCATTCATCCATTGCATAAGCTCAATTTCCTCTTGAATGTCTCCTGCATTATGGTGGAAGTTAAGCCCTGTATAAATCAGCTTCCTAATCTCTTGGGCGTTCCTACACTCAAAAAAGAGGTGGTGAACTGATTCAGCATCCTGATGGCAAATATCACACTCTACCCTGCAATCTTCCTTCCATTTACTGATGCGATCTTTAGTAGCGAGCTTGTTTTGAATTGCTAGCCATGTAATAAATAAAGCACTTGGAGAGGCGAAATTTCTTTTCATGATGTTTCTCCAACTCACATTTGGCAGATCTGCTATAAACTGGTAATAAGCTTTGCCTATTGAAAACTTGCCTTTATTAAGAAGAGTATTCCATCCCCCTAGTTGGGCAACTGCATCTCTCTGCTTGATGATCTTTTTGAGACTCCACGAAGCGTGGATAGAGACAGCAACTTGATGGATATCGCTACTTTTGAGGTAGTAGCTATGAACCCATTTAACCCAGAGATTTTCCTTTCTTTGATCCAGATTCCACAGATGCTTTAGAAGGGCAGCCTTGTTCCATTTTTGCATGTCCCGAAGATTCAGGCCTCCTTTATCATGGGGAAGGACCATTTTGTCCCAAGCAACAGCAGCTTTCCTTGATATACCTTCCTTCCCAGTCCAGATGTAGGATCTACACACATCTTCAATCATTTTTATGAGTTTCTTAGGTAGGCAGAAGATTTGGGCCCAAAAGTTTTCAACCCCCCGAATGACACTGCGCACTAGCTGAATTCGCCCTGCATAAGATAACAGTTTTGAAGACCACCAGTGGATTCTGCCTATAATCTTGTCCAGTAAAGGCCGACAATCATAAACATTGAGTTTCTTTGAGTGAAGAGGGACACCAAGGTATCTGAAAGGAAAGGATCCAACCTCCATCTTAAGATATTGGATGATCTCGGTGTGGGTGTGCTTTGAGATACCTGTTGTATATACATTGCTTTTACTAGGGTTTGCCTGAAGACCAGAGGCTGCTGAGAAGGATTCAAAAGTATTCATCATGGCCTTGACTGATTGAATATCTCCTCCACAAAACATAAGAAGATCATCTGCGAACATGAGGTGAGTGAGATTCACTCTGCTGCAACGAGGGTGGAATTTGTACTTCTGATTGTTTTCCAGGTTGCCCATGAGTCTAGACAAGTACTCCATGCCTATAGCGAATAGATAAGGCGAGAGGGGATCACCTTGGCGCAGGCCTTTCGCAGCTTTGAACGGCTTGAGGGGCTTATTTTTTGTTATTTTTGTTATTTGCCAAACAAGTACATACGACCTTGATTTTTATTGATTTTTAAAGAGTTAATTCAATTCTCAACTATAATTTTTTAATCCTCATTTCCACATGTCAATAACCCTTTAAAACTTTATTATCATATTCTAAATTACAAATTCTTACTTGAGACCGTCTTTATAAAAAACGTCTTAAGATTGGGTCAATCCAATATTTAAATTTAGAAAAAATAACTATATTTACTAAAAAAGGAAAGTGGATTGGGCTTTTGAAAGCCGTCTTTAGAAAAGACGATCTCTCAAGAAAGTACCTAAAATTAAATCCTCTATCCTCTAACAATAAAAAAGAGTGTAAGGCATGAATACTGTTCATTATGAACAGTGAAAACACTGTTTTGCCTTTTTCCCTCTGCCTTGTCCCTTCATTCCTCATGGAGCTCGTTTCATTTCTCATGGCTCAATTCAACTCGCTTTCTCCCTCATCACTTTCAACTCCTCGCTCAGTTCTCCTTCCTCCCGACACAGATCCATTTATTCTTGTTTTCTCTTCAATTCCCACATTCGGTGGTTGCGTCGGAGACCCTCGGTAAGAATCAGATCAGAAGTGGCGGAAATGGAGGTGTGGAATTAGGGTTCGTTGTCGGTGGAAGAAGAGGAGTTGAAGAAGGCTGGTGAGTTGAATCAGACGGTCTGTTGTCGGTAAGAATTTGATATTTATCTTTGTTTTGGCTACTTGAATTTAGGGTTTTTTAGTTTGATGATGCACATTGAAGTTTTTCTTGTTTCCTCTTTATTCTCTCCTTGTTCTCAATCTTCCTCGCCTCTCTACTGCTTTTTCACATGCTCTTCCTATCATTCACCTGCTCTTTCATCAAAACAAAGTCTATTGCTTCTCTCTTTCGCTCTTTCGCCATTCTGCTCAGGTTGCTGCTTCTGATTTTTTTGCTTTGTTTCTGCCATTTTGTATATTGCTTTATTTTGATTTTGCTCTTTCATCAGTTTTTATCTATTTAATCTAATTTTTATTTTTTCATTAAGGATCAATTAATTGAATTCGACATGAAGAGTTGTGCAGACTGTCTTTTAGGTACGTTTTTGAATTTTGTTTTTCTGTTTTCGTTTTTGGATTTTTTTTTTGGGTTTCTGAATTGAAGATATGGTTTTTATCTGGTTTTTGGATTTTCAGTTCATATGAGTTTCAATATTTGCTTACTTTTGAGATAATTTTCGGTTTATTGGGAAAAATTGTTGTAAACTGTTACTGAACAGATCTTCTTTATTATTATTGAATTAATTTTGTTACTTTACTGCTAAATTCCCCTTTTTTTTCTTCATTTATAATTACTTTAGTCTATTGTATCAGTTTCCCTTTTTTCTTCATTGTTTATATTTGTAAGATTTCAATGACATTTTATTTTAGGGTTTAGGATAAAGACTCAATCAAGGTCAGACTTCATAAATTTGACTGCTTTTTAGATTGATCGAGTTGAATTCTCCATTTTGAGTTTTATGATCTTATTTATTCTGATTTTTATTTTGGTTGATTTTCCCAACTTAATTTTGGCAGGATTTTTATTTGGATTAGATTTGATTTCAGTTATTTGATTCTATTAAATCTTTTAACGCTCTCCTGTTATTTGGGCTAATTTCGTTACTTATCATTTGATGATTAATGCTCTTGCTTTTGATTAATAGCTTTTTTATTTTTGATTAATATCACCCGAGTTGAGGAGCAAATGTACTTCGCATAGTAATTTTGTCAGCTATATGTTCTGGGTTATTAAGCAAAGGTGAGATTTTCTTAGCGTTTTTAGAGTCACAATCCACTGTTGTTGTGCTTGCTAATGATGCCCCTTATCCCTTTCCATCTGGTAATTAATATCTTTTTTAATTCCTCCATTATCTTATTAACTGATTTAGTATGGCCGGGCTGTTTGTAATTTTTTTGATAGTTACTTTTATGATGCTGGGTAATTTTCCATTTTATCAATGATTCAATGTAGTGCTAATAGCCACAATTGATTTCTTACATTATGCTTAGTTGCCAATTTGGGCTGAATCTTGGTGCTATTTCAACGCGGTCTCATGAAACATTTTAATTGGTTTGTGTTATTAGCATATTTTGTGGTTAGGTTGATTGTTCATAGATATGTTGTAAAATAATAATACTTTTGTTCATGTTTGAGAATGATCATGTAAATTGATCATTTGTTCATTTTGTGTTTGTTCATGGAAATGTTGTAAAGTACTCTAAATTGTTTCCTTCTAATCATCAAGCTAGGATCTAAATTTCATTTTGCATTGCCTTTGAAGCTCAAGATTCTATATTGAGGTTAGATTCACCATTGTTGTTGAAGCCTTGAAGGTAATGTACGTTCGTCTTAGATTTGAATGATTTAGGTTTTATAAGCGATTTTATACGCAATTAGTTGATGTTTGTGGGTAAATTGTTGGTGAATTTATAAATATCATAATTCTAGGGTTAGTTTGTTGAAAAGAACAATAATTAGTTACTAGATTTTATATTACAAAGATACTTCATCAAATTCTAATGACATTTGTTTAGAAATCTCAGTTCAACTGTTTCTTCTTTGATAGATATCAACTTTTCTTGTTGAAGGTATCACTATTAGCGGGTGGTTTTCTTATTAATGTAATTGAAATGCCTTTTAAATGCAACTAATTTAATTTAATTTTACATTAATTGTCTTGAAAATTCTTAAAAATTTGAGCTTGGAAATGATGACTAGGTCGAAGAATGTTTACTTTAGCTACATAAGTTGAATATGTTGTTATTTATTTTAATTACTTTTTGTGTGATTATTGATCTTGTAGTCATTATCCTTATTGTTTAGCTTTCTCAGTAAAAATTTGTGATGACTCATCTTTGAATATTTCTTGATATTGGATTTTAAATGTGATATGCATAATTTTTATAGGAGTACAGCATAGTGTTAAACACATATGTTGGAAAAGTTGTGTTTGTAAATTTAAAGGAGTAGTATGATATCCTGGGGCAATTTGGAAAGGGTTTGTTCACCCCTTCTTGTGCGTCATGTATATGAAAATAAGAAGTAAGGATGATTTAGTATCTTCATGACTTTGTGTTGTTTGCACCTTGCTTAAAATTAGATATTAGGCATGGTTATTTAGAACAACATTCAGTTTGGAACAGGAAACGGGAACGAGAACACGGAACGCAACCTATATTAATCCAGGAACAATTGTGTACGAGATACATCATATATAAAATATGTATTTAAAAACAAAATTAATTAAATGGATTAATTTGCTTTAAGAACTTATTTTTAAATTTGAATTTTTTTAAATTTCTAGGTTTCATCTCTTTTTTTTTCCTTCTTTATTCTTTAATTTGTAAATGAAGGCCAAAATACCTTTTTAAAAAGATCTTCTACTCCTAGACGTCACCTTGAGCGATTTGGGTCGCGTTTCGTGCTGATTGGGGATGAACGTTTCCAGATCGCGGAACGTGGCTACGTTCCACGTTCCATATAACTATGATGACTTGTTTGTTCTTAGTACTGAATATTGTTTTAAATGCGTGTAGAATCTCTTTAAATGGCTTGTTCAACTACTCATGGCTCTTGACTACTTGCATCAGAACCATATTCTTCATGGTGATGTGAAGGTTAGTAATTGTATGACTGTGTTAAAAATTCCCCTTTTTTCTTAGCCAATTTATTTATTCTTGACGGTCCTTATCATTGATCTCTCTTTCTTTGGCTGCTTCATTTGATTGGTGTCCCCCTCCCTGTTTCATTTGTCAAGATCATTTGATTGGTATCATCCAGATACAAATAAGAAAAATCCGTTCTTATTTCTTTGATTGTTCTGATTTCTTTTTATTGTTCCGATTTAGAATTTGCTTTGATATTAGGAATTGCCAACGTTGGTTGATTATAGTATTCATACGGAGTACGTTATAATAAAGTTTAATGCTAATCTCAATGTAGAATTCACATGGAGTTGGGATGTGCAGAATCGTTTATGCCATTGCACACTGTGATACGTAGAATTCATATGGAGTACGTTATAATAAAGCTAAATCATTAGTTATGTTTGATTCAAGGTAATCATACTTAATTTGCTCCTATTTATTTTTTTGAAAAAACCCAATAATTATTTAATGTTTAAAATGTGATTTGATTTATGGGTTTTAAGCTTGATTTTATATATGGATTAGTTTGATTGTAATGTGGATGATCATGTTTGATGTAAATTTGACAAATCTGATATTTTAATTCCTGGGTTTATTGGACTCCATCCAATCAAAAATGCTGATTAGTTGATAAAAAATTATTGATCTTCATTTCATAATGTTTTTTAATTTACAACGATGATGTTGCAAAATGATGTTATTAATTTAAATCCTTGTTTTATTGGTTTGTTAATCTACAACGATGATGTTACAAAATTATTGATCAGTTAAAAGTGCTAAGAGCCTTGTCAAATAGATTTTGGATCTTGACCCCTGACAAGAGATTGACTGCTACGCAAGTTCTTGGTGAGTCATCAATTTCATGCTTGTTCTTTATAAGTTTGCTTGAAGTTTTCAACTTTGGAAAAACTAGGCTTTTTTGAAGTACTAAGATGCTGATGCATCTAGGAATAAAAATACTTTTAAGTTTAGTTTGTATCTATTTAGGAGAATTGGTTTCTTGCATTATGAAGAAGCCTGCAACTTAGATAAATGTATAAAGCTTCAAAAGGTTTTAAGGTTCTTTGCAAAACATAGTAGTACAAAGTTGCCGGAAACCTATGTTTGATATGAAAGGCTTCTAAATTAGATAATTGTACAAAGTTGTATGTATCTATTCAATTCAAACCATTTTGTCCTGCTTTCAGTTTCTTCGAGCTTCTAAATTATAATGTACAAGCTACAATCTGCTTCATGGCTAAATGTTGATGGATAAATTTCAAGTTCATTCATCTCATATATTCCAAATTTGTATTTAAGCAAAAAAACAGAATACCAAAAAGTAGTTTCTTACTTTATTGATAATCTTCCACCCCTTTTTAATATGTAAATTCAACTAATCATTCCAAAATTTGCATTTTCTATTGATTTCTTATGCTTTCTTTAGCTTCCTTAAATTTAATGCTTTTGATTTTACGGTTTTATACAACTGTAGTTTTGTTTCTTCCAATATTTGTTTCTTAGTTTGAATTTAGTTTTGTTTCTTCCAATATTTGTCACAAATGTAGTTGTTGTTTGTTGTTTGTGGAAAGTTCATGTACTTTCTGCGGCAGTTTATGGTTAAGATTGTTAATTCAGTATAATTTGTTGTAGGCTTTGCTAATTTTTAGGTGTTTAATAGATTATTAGTAAAGAAAAATAAGTTTTGTGCCATGAAAATGCGTGTTATTATTGATTTTCCTTTCTCATTGTTTCATTGTGTTGTTATACAAGAATAAGATAAGATGGAGTTTTAGCATTTAAGTTCTTCACGATTAGCTATTTGATTTCAGATCAAATAACCGTTAAAACCCGTTTTCATAACCACTACTTACATTAGTTCATTTTTCTTGGCATGTTAGAATAGTTACTCTAATTTGTGATGATATTGATTTATAATATTTCTTTGGTTTGTAAATCTTGCTTTAAAATCTAAATTATATTGAGTACTAAAGTTTGTTACAATACCTATGTTTTTAATATTTAAATGTTATAATCCCTGACATAAATACGAAATTATCAAGCCGACAAGTACTTGGCATATACCACTAACAAAAGAGGTCATGAATATATACTCATTTTTCCAATTTATATTGTATTAGATTTTAGTTTGAAAAAATGTAGAAAAATACATAAATTTATATTGTAAATTTTGGTTTTAATTTTGGAAGAATGGATTATATTGATGTTTTTTTTATATCTATTGGTCATTTTTCTTGACAAGTTTTGATTTTTGCCATTGCATTTTTCTTTGGTGCTTTTTGTGAATGTTGTTTTCTTTTTTGAAAAATTAAATTTTGGATTATAGGTTTAATGAATGTCCCATTTGTTTTTAAAATGGATGGATGATGTGATGGAAATTAGGAAATATTCATCTTGTTGAAGTTTCTAATAATGGGCATCAATCAAATCCTTTTCTTTCTTTCTTTTCCTATTTAAATAATGGTTTGATTATTATTATTTTTTTCTATTGACATTGGAATTTGTTTGATTTGCTTAATATTAGAATTTTCTAGGGATGGATTGTTTTAATTAGCCTGCCATGAAACATTTAATGTATGACTCATGTGTTGTTCATCCTTAAATTTGAGAAATTGGGTAAATGTCCTGTGTTTGGTTGCTTTAAACCAATGTCCATTTTGAAATTGTATTTATGAATGAATGCATAATTTTGTTATTGTTATCCAATGAACCTGAAACTGAATTGGCATGTTGTATTTGTTGTGTTTTTAATGAGCAGAATTGCAGAAGTGTTTTTTGATTACTGATATATATGCTGGAATTCAGAAGAACATTTATTAGAAATCACTTTAATATTTTATAAATTTTGAAGATAATAGGCTCGCAGTAGATGACCAAATTCAAATATCATTTTATGATATAGTATAATTAAGTCTAGACAAATTTTCTCAAGTCTAGACAAATTCTTGTGAGAGACGGTCTTATGGTTTTTGTGCTTTGCAGGATTCATCCTCTTTCTTGCACTGATGATTGATCGCCTGCATCACTACATCAGATAGCTTCTTTAAAGAAGGAAGACCATGGAGGTTGTGAAGAAGAATGATATGAGATATGCGGGCCCTGAGGAAATCAAAGCTAGGGAGCAGCAAGTTAAAACAATTAAGGATAAGATTAGGCAGCTCCAAACAGAACTAGAGGGTAAAGTTAAGGGAGCACGTACATTGAAAGCTACTGTTGAGGCGCTTAATAAGCAATCAGAGGGGCTGCTTCTTGATTATGATTTTTTGTTAGCAGAACACCAAGAGCTTCGAAATCAATTGTAGAATTATGCCCCCTTGGTTGCAGACTTTCTCACACACTTATTTAGTTCGTCTAATAGTGATCAAATGCCTACGTTCGCAACACATGATCAAAACAGTAGCTAAAATACAGATTGTAGTATTGCGCATCCCGTAGGTTTATAACTATTTATATTTCAACTTAAATGAATTATTACATTCCTCGTTTATATTATATGTTGTCTACCTCTGTCGCATGGCTTGCTCTTGTTAAAATTATATGTATTCTTTATCTCTGTCGACAAGAACACTTTGCGAGGGAGTTTGATATCTTTGTGCAAACTGTTGAGTCACTTGATAATGCATGAGCTCTCTGCAATCCCTTAATCTAGCTTTATACGGTGTCAAAAACATGGTGGACATATTTTCCTTTCCAACTATGATTTATGATTGGTACAGACTTTTCTTTTTAAGCTCTACTTATTTCTTGTGGAAGATAATCAGTGCAGTTATGCACGTCTTAGTGGTTTATAATATATGCATGGTGTTGCTATTCATGCTCATTTTCAATTTTTGGTCCCTGTAATTCAGCTTCACGTGAGGAGTGCTTTAAGCAGATTGAAGCAGCCATAGAAAATTATCGTGAGATCAAAGAAAACATAAACGAGGGACTCAAGCTCTATGTAACCCTTTTGGTATATTTCTAAATGCCTTTATTATGTAGTCGAGCTTCAACTTCAAAATTTTTTGGAAAATTTGCTCAAAATAATCCCAACTATCACCCGTTGGCCAAAAATAATCCCAACTATCAATTATTTTTTAATAATCCCAACTATTGTTATAATTTGTTGAAAACGTACCAGCCTCACTTTTAATCGTATGCAACAAGTAATGTTTTCACTTTTTTCTTTCTTTTTTGATTAATAGATGTAAGGAAAGGATTAATTTTGAACATTAAGTGAAAACATAAAAGAAAAAAAGTGGAAAACTTACATGTTCTGGCCGGTATTAAGTGGATGGGTATGTTTTCAACAAATTATGAGAATAGTTGGGATTATTAAAAAATAATTGATAGTTGGGATTATTTTTGGCCAACGGGTAATAGTTGAGATTATTTTGAGCAAATTTTCCAAATTTTTTTTATTATGTTGTCGAGCTTCAACTTCAAAAATTTCAAATGACCTACTTCACTGGTTTCATTAAGCAAGCTAATGAGTAGCTTTCGATTATTTTCTTTATATGGCTAAATCAGTAGCAATTTTCTTTGATAAACATGATGCAATTCCAAATGTTAAGCAACAATGTATTTTTTGTAATCATGAGAAATATCCAGTGCCGTAAAATGATAGAAGATGTACACAGATTAAAAAAATATATTTTTTTACGATTGTTTTATTTATTATTTTTTTTTATGAAATTTGAATTACGCAAACTATTATCATTAAACTCAATAGTGTAACTTGGGGGACCGCGTGCGTAGCACGCGGCCCCACAACTAGTAATCTAAAAAAATGTACAAAAAAAAAAAAACCTTTACTTTTGGTGATTGGTGATGCTTCTGTATTCATTAACTATTCAAAGCATTAGAAATATAAGCATCGTTTGACCGCATAGCGCAGTGGATTAGCGCGTTTGACTTCGGATCAAAAGGTCGTGGGTTCGACTCCCACTGTGGTCGTTTTTTTAAAACTATGCAATTGAAAAATTTTTCCACGACCTTTTGATATACTTTCTTAAATGAATTAATTTTCCAAAAAGAATTATACTAAAAGACTGCCACCTAATTAAAATTTTGTCTTTCACTATTTGACATTTGTAAAAGGAATTGGATTCTCATAATAAATTCAATTGCAATCATGAATCATCCTTACAAGAAATGTTAGACTATATTACATAACCTAAAGCCTCAATCTTTGGTTTGAGTATTTGATTGAGTTAGTTCATTTGACATATAAAAAATCTTAATAAGAATTGTCATCATCATACCCAGTCTATTCCGCTAATAGACAAATCTATGGTCAGAATCTGGAAAGGGAAGATAGACGGTGTCTCATACCCACAAGGAGAGGGCGGTCAAAAGAGACCCCCGACTCAAAAAGGGTCATCAAAGAAAAAACCTGGAAAAAAAAACGAAATCCTGCACCTTACACAACAACACAATACATGAAGCTTCTACAACTAATTAAGAGTTGCTTTCCACATAACACAAAACCTAGGTAGAGGGTTCTTGAGCCTTCTTCACAAGTCAAAAAATGAAGGATCTAGTAAGTAAAAAGTACCTATTTGTATGACTATATATAAATATAGAAAGATATAGATAATACTCCACCAAATAATTGTATTTTCCAACAATATATAAACTACTAAAAGAGAGGAGATGAGGGGAAGAATGGATAAGCTAAGGGCATTGGTGGTGCAAGCTAAGAGCCAGTAATAGTAGCATCTTGCCTTATTGCAACATTTGGTATCTCACTTCCTCTTTTTGTCAAGCCTTTTTTAGATTCTTCATCAACCAAACAAAACATTAATATTAATAATAATAATAATAATAATAATAATAATAATAATAATAATAATAATAATAATAATAATCCATCTACTTTTAGTGACATTCTTGTTTCTATTACTGGACCTTCTAATGATCAACAAGGTTGACTCAATTTTTTTGTTTATTTTATTAGAGATATTACTTATATAGATTATATTCTAAATTCATTTATCACGATTGTAGTAATAATCCATGTACTATCAATATTATCAATATATTAATTTTGTTCTTATAAATTCTCTTTTAAACTTTGTACAAATAAACTCGGGTTGAAAATCGAAAATCAGGGTGTTATGTGCCTGATCAACATGTCAATTTTATGGTCTTTTTATTCAGCAAGTCTTATATGTGACCGTCTCACTGTAAGACGAGCCTATAATAAGACATTAAAAACAATGAAATTTGAATTGCATAGAGCATCAGGTTTTTTTAAAGGTTGGACCGATTCAATTATGTCGTCTCAATAATGAATTAATGTTTTAAATTTTAACTTGTTAATAACTAAAATTTATATGTATTTTACTAAAGATGGTTTGAAATTATTAGCTTTTAACATTTTTTTTGAGCTTTATTATTTAGGGCTTTAATTGCTTATTTTGTTAGTATTTTGTAAAGTTATTTGAATTTTTAAAGAATTCTTCTTGTGCAAACTATAGCTGACTACATTATTTCTTTGTTTTTTTTGGAAATCATTATTTCTTTGTTAGATGATTTTGAATGTGTTGGCTTCTCTTTTTGTCATTAAAAATGCAATCCAAATGTCGCTACAAGCCACAAACTAGCTAGATGGGCCTCCGAGAGTTAAGCAGTGGTCCTCCTTGGATCGATAATGTTATTTTTTATAATCACAAATTCTTATTTGAAACCGTCTTTTGTAAAAATGGCTCTCAAAAAACAAGTCTAATTCTAAATATATATTATTATAACTCTAAATATAGATTTGGGCTGAACTTTTTAAGAGTTATCTTTACAAAAGACGATCTCTCAAGAGAGCACATGTTTTATAATTAACCTACCCGCATTAAAATTAATAATTTTCACATATAAAATCACATTAATTAAATTTTGTGAAAATAGAAGTAATTTTTAAAATCAATAGTTTTGATGATAATTTTTAGTAATTCATGTTAGACATGAGTTTTAAGCTAGGATAGGTATGAACTATGAGACAATATACTCCCTCCTAACCAATTTAGTTGTCCCATTTGGTTTTTTACACTATTCATTAATTTCGTTTAATTTGTATTTTATTCTTAATCCATAAGTTTAACAAAGTCATGTGAGATCTTGTTTGATTCGTCTCAATGCAAGGATTATTCTTATCAACTTTTCATCATTTTTAAGCATAATTAGAGATATTAAGAGTCAAAATGTTTCCTCAACAAATATTCCCAAGCAAATGGGACAACTAAATTGGTTCGGAGGAACAATAATCTAACATATTTGACCTGAATTATAACTAGATAATCTCCGTGCGATGCACGATTTTTTCATTTTAATGTAAAAAACGAATAAAAATTTTATTTCTTTTGTATTAATCTGGGTTCGTATCTATAATATAATAATTATTGAAATTATAATCATTTTAGTAAACTTTTATTTTTTTCAAAAATAATATAATTAATTTGTAATAAATAATTTTTAAAATCAATAGAAATCAATGGTGCTTTGTAAATTGAAAATCAAAGATAATAATGAATTTGTGCATCTTTGATTGATATATTTATTACTCCATATTGTTATTTAAATTTATATGTTATATTCCCAACTAAAAGCTTTTAATGATTGTCTCAAATTAATCATCTTTAATATGTAAGATTTCTATAGTCATTCTAATGTAATGACATTATCTTTACAAAATGGAGGGAAAATTTTTCTTGAGAAGATGACAATTCATCAATATTTTTAGTTGCTTATGTAAACTGTATTTTGTTTTAGTATTATGTATAGACTGAGCATAACAACAATGTCAGAGTCTAAATATTTAATTAAAATTTAAAATTTAGATTAGATGTCAAGAATTTGTCTTTGGTCTCTTATTGATTTGTTGATTATTAGTCAATTAAGATACCAATTTGAGAAATCATCTATGCCTATGAGGCTAGGCTATGACCGAATCAAAATTAATCAAAAAATATTTTTTTTTCTCTTTCTCTTTGTACAAATCTAATGTGACAAAGTAAATAGAAGTACATATTTTCAAAAAAAAAAAAAAAGTAAATAGAAGTACATTGAAAACTTTATAATCACGTGAAAATGAAATTAGAAAGTCCAAGTCACAACTCACAACCTTAAATTCATTGCGCACGTTTCTTATTATTATATTATTGAAATATATTTAATTTGTCAGCAATTTTCTCCTTCTAGAAAATGTGAAGACTTTATTTATTTTTCTGAAATGAAGAAAATGTGAGGACTTGAAATAACCACACGTTGCATTATTGGTTGTTTATACTCAATTATTATACACAATTCTTACTTGAGGCCGTCTTTTGTAAAGACGATTTTGAAAAGTCTAATTCAATTCTAAATATATATTATTACAACTCTAAATATAGATTTAGACTGGTCTATTGAGAGTCGTCTTTACAAAAGATGATCTCTCAAGAAAGCACCTAATTATTATAAGAATCATGAATAAATAAAATTTAAGTTTAAATAATATAAAAAAGAACTCAACGAATTTCATTAAGTAAATTTTGAATATTTAACTATATTAAAAATCTAATTTATTTCACTTGAGTGCACATCAAACATATGATGAAATGTTTGACTAACATTATTATAATCTAAGTTTTTCTTTATTGAAATTTGATTATTTTGAGATTAGGGTTTATCCTTATGATCTAACAAATCAAACAATATTAAAATTAAAGGACCTCAAATATGAAAAGTCATATTAATTAAAATAATTGAGTTTTTTTTTTTGAGAGGAAAATAATTGAGTATTACGTATAATAGAGCATGTTGTCTCAATTTTGTTTAGAATATTGATTGTACTTTTTTCTTTATTTTATTTTAAAGCAACTTTTTAACTTTTAAGTTTTTTTCACACCATTTTAATTCTTTTTAGGAATTGAGTAGTTAATTGTTTTTTGACTATGAAAGTCATTTAGATTACCTATTTACTTCCTTAGTTATCACATATTCCTTTTAAATGATGTGATATCTTGTAATTTCTTTAATTAAATAAAGTTTTTTTTCGGTTGTTTTTTTTATTAAAAGCCGGTTATCACATACTTCCTCCGTTCCAATTTAGTTGCACCACACCCTCTTGGCACAAGAATTAAGGGCTGTCACATCAGGTCTGATGATAAATGATTGATGGTGATATGTGTGGTAGGAATAAAGTGATAATAAAGTAATTGAAATAAAAAATTAATTAATGGAAGGTAGGTATTGGTTGTGGGTATATTAAATGATTAATGAGATGATATATGATTGATGGTGATATGTGGGGTAGGAATAAAGTGATAATAAAATAAGATTATTCTTTGCCAAATATAGTAATGGTGCAAGTATTGTGAAACAGCCAAATAAAGTAAGTGTTGCAAGTATTTTGGAACGGAGGAAGTATTGATTTCCTATGTAATTCCTTAGTTATCACATACTCCGTCCCTATGAATAGTAGCAAAGAGAAAAATAGTGAGAATTAAGAAAGTGATAACAAATGAAGAGAGAGAATGAATTGTGTAAATAAAATTAAAAGAGAGTTAAAATGTATGGATGAAAATAAAAGAAAGTGGTGGACTATAGTCCAAAAATAGAAATGCTGCAATTTAAGTGTGACGGATGAAAATAGAAAATGCTGCAAATTTATAGAGACGGAGGGAGTATTCATTTTAAGTGATGTGATACCTCGAAAAGTTCTATGTGATTTGTGAGGAGGCCAATTAGAATACAAATTATATCTTCGGTGTTCAACTATCAATCTAAATTCTTGGTTAATTTAATTGCTTAAGAAATATTTTTTCCATTAACAAAGTGTAGAGAAAAAGAGAGGAAATTTGGGATATTGAATTGTTTATTATACCCTGAAATGTTCCTGCATTTGGGAAATCAAATTTAATTTAAGAGTTTGTGCACTGAAGTAAGTGAAGTTCATCATGGTCAGTAAGGCAATTGTACGAAACGGTTTTATGTCAACAATCAAGTGAGGAGCTGACGGAAGATTATGGGCCGGTTTTGGGTTCGTTTTATTTATTAAACGATAGATAGGATTGGCACAACTCACTAGGTATCTACGTAAAATCAATGGCAGATTCAAAACTCAAAATTATAGGTAGCACTAACGTGCAGCGTCGGCCCTAAGAGTGGGCAAGAGGGGCCGTCGCCCAGGCCCCCATGTCAAAAAAAGAAAATTAATAGTTGTAGAAGGTCCATATATGTTATAAATTATAAAGGAAAAGGACCCCAATTTGCTATCGCCCAGGGCCCCAAAATATATTGGGCCGGCCCTGCTAACGTGTAAAAATAAATTAATAAAATGTTCGACAGAGTTTTGTCTTTAATATGAACAACCAGAAAAATGTTTCGTTACTCCAAATTGACATGTACAAGTAAAATATCTTAATTATAATTTCATCTCACTGTCACTATAAAATAAAAAGGCGACAAATGTTATTTGCACCGCATCGCACAAAACTAGTTACAAGTTACAATGAGATCAAAGGCGAGTGAAATCTTGTTTAAATCGTCTAATTGCATACTTTTATCAAATTATCATTTTATGATTTTTACATATGCATATTTCAATATATATATAAATAACTAAAACAACATATTGGATAGCGTAAAAAGTCAATGTAGCAATTACATAAAAATAAATTGTCATATATTATCACTTTTTTTATTTTCATCAATACATTTTAACTCTGTTTCAATAATGCGAATACACGTGTATAATAATTATAGGTGTGGAGAGGATTTAAAATTGAAGAAGGTTCACACTTCACATGAGTGTTCTAGAAGAAGAAGAGAGCAACAAAAGCTATGCATGCACGTAATAGATGACATCACAGCTAGTCAAAGTAACGTTAACCACATCCTAAGCTTGCGGGCTGGTCGCCTCGTCGGCTCCTTCCACCCACACATCATGATGCCAATACTCAATACCAACTCACTTTTTTTATTTTTGAAAAATACTAACAGACCGTTTGGTTAGTGGTACTAAATGATGGTAATGGAATTGATTTATAGTGTAAAATTTCATCAAAACTTTTATGTCATTCCCATGGTAATGAAACTTTGATCACAAAAAATAATTTTGTTCACAAATTTTCACTACCACCTAATAACACCTTTTCCATTGGTAATACATTGGAATGAATTTTATGAATAAAATGAGATGATTGATGATTGTCAAGCATGACCAATAAAGTAGCTGAGAGATTTTTCAACTAAAATTACACTAGTTTTTCATTCCTATGACCGCGTTTTATTACCACCTACCAAACGGGCCGTAATGGTAATGCAGTAATTAATCAAAATATCATTTTACCTCAAAATTAAAATTTTTAAAATTTTGCTAGTTAAGAAATTAAAATGAGAATTTTTTATGTACTACTCCATCCTATTCATTCAAATTGTATCATTTAATTTTTCACACTTGCTGAGACAACATTTTAATCCTTAATATCTCAAATTATTGTTAATTAAAAATTATAAAAAGTTGATATTAATAATCTTTATATTGAGACGAATCAAACAAGATCCCACATGCCTATGTTTTAACTTATAGATCAAAAGTAATAAGTGAATAGTATCCAAAAACAAATGAGACAATTTGAGAGAATAAGAGTGAGTATGTAGCAAATTCAAATACTGTATTGTTAAAATCAATCAAAAATAAAAAAATTAATATATTATATAGTAAAATAAAAAAGATAAAAAGAATATATATTGGACATTTTTATTTAGTTCCGGTTTCAAGATTTCACATGTAAGGAGTGACTATTTGTATATAGAGGATAAAATTAGGTAGAGTGGTTACAAATAGTGTGCTTTTCAATTAAATATTTGTGTGATACGTTTAACAAATTATGGACAGTTGTTTACATTGCGGACTCCTTTTGTTGTTCCTTGCTTTGAAATTTTTGACCAATTCCAGTTAAATAAAAAGGTCATTTTCTACAATATATGTCGTACACTCGTACTTATACGATGATGTGTACATGCAATATACTTCCTCCAAACAAGAGTCTGCGATTATATTTTAACAATTCCCAACAAATAATTTCCAATCACGATTTTAATTTTTAATTTCTAAATTTACATTCCCACCTACTAAACATTACCTTAGTATATAGTATAGATAGATATCTCGAGGTGCAAAAGTATGCAAAGTTTATTACACTAGAAAATTGTGTTAAACAATTTGTTTTGTTTATCCTCTACAAACATCACATTACAAAGACACTTTCTGAAAGTAAAATATTGTTTATATCAATCCAAGTTTATAAAAATTAAATCCATTAAAAAAATTGAATCCAAAATTCTACTCCCTTCTATTCAGCGCAAATGTCTCATTCTTTTTGCACTATTCACTTATCACTCTTAATTTGTATTTTACTCTTAATTTATAAATTAAAACATAGTCTTGTGGGATCTTGTTTGATTCGTTTCAATACAAGGATTATTAAATTTTTAATTAAGAATAGTTTGAGATATTAAGGGTTAAAATGTTATCTCGACAAGTGTGAAAAATTAAATGGAACAAGTAGGCTGAATAGGAGGTAGTATTAAAATTAGTCCAATATTAACATAATTTCACCGTATTTTGTTACATGTGTAAAGAGGAAAAATAATTGAATTCAAAATTGCACAACTAAAAGAAAATGAGCACTTCCAATTCTAGCCCTATATGTATTCCCTCCGTTTCTTTTCATTTGCCTACTTTATTTTTTGCACGTATTATTTAGCAAATTTTTAGTTTTAATATCTTTAAGTACGCATTATATATACAAAATTATAAAAATTATATATAAAAAAACTTAATATCAAGAAAAATCTAACAAGATCTCACATAAATATATTTTATCACTAGTATATACTTCAAAAATCTAATTTATATTTTTCTCTCTTAGAGTGGACAAGTCAGTATATATTGTGGACTATTTCAAATTCAAAATTCTTACATCTGTCTTATTGAATTTGATCATTTTATTTATTAATTTTTTTTATCCTCACAATTTTCTTTTACTCATCATTATCATCATACCCATTGTTCCCGCACATAGATAAATCTATGGTCAGGGTTTGGAGAAGAAAGATCGACGGCATCTCATACCCATAAGGAGAGGGCGGTCAAAAGAATCCTTCGGCTCAAGAAGGGTCTTCAAATATAGGGAGCATAAAAGTATTGAACAAGTGAAGGACTGTTGTGTTGACTAACGTGAGTGGACGGTAATAGTGTTTGTTGTGCCTTTGTGTGCTTATGCGCGTACTCTAGTAGGAGTACTCCTTTTCGGAATTTTTATTTTTTAAAAAAGGAAAAAAGTTGTAATTTAGCAATCTAGAAGGTCCAGCATTGAAAGTCAATTGACGCAGCAGATGTTGTTGGCTAATTAAGATTTTGTAGTTGCTTTACAAAACTAATCACTCCACTCTTGCCAAATCACCTCTTCTTTATTTTGCATAAATGGCGGATAACTTATAGTTGATTATAGTGGTTGATTTAACTAGCTGATTTTATTAACTTGTTTGACTAGCTGATTTTAAACCTGTTGCTATAAGCAGCTTGTTCAAAAACAGCTTATTCGTATTAATAAGTTGTTTCAACCAGCTAATTCACCAAACACTAGTATAAGCTGGTTTGACCACCCAACCCTTTATTTATATCAAAATAAGTTTAATTATGTCAAAATATTGTGATATAAATAGAAAAAGATTTTGTAGATTAACAACAAATATTGTGATATAAGTAGGAAAAAATTATGTAGATTAACAACAAATAGAACATACTAAAACAACAAATGAAATTATATCTAAAGAATAAAAATAACACAATAAAACATTGTATTCTAATTGAATTTCATATATTTTTTTTCTAACTTGGTATATATATTTTATATTAATATTAATAAATGATCTCATCTCAAAAATCACTAAAAACCAGTGTTGTTCCTGGCATTGTATGAGCCCTAGGCAAATTGAAAGAAACAAGCCCTCTTTATGGAGGGTCGATTTTGAACTTTAACGAGTATTTGGAAAAATAACAGAGATGGACCCTATAGATTATAATTAGCATTAAAACCATTGGCATGTCATATAATTCTTAAATGATAAAAATACTACTCATAAATTGCAAATTTTTAAATGTCTACTTAATTAACTGCCATTTTCTAATTTTAGGGCTCTTTCTAACTTTGGGCCCTAGGCAAATACCTACTTTGCCTATAGTCAGGAACGACCTGAAAACTTAGTATAATAAGGTATTTGGTCCATGTAACAATTTAACTCCACATTATTTAGGCCTTATATTTTATTTTTAATGTAACAAAATTGCTTAATTAACTTTAATTTTTAGCTAAATCTTCTTGTGATATTGATATGAAAAAAGATTCTCCACTCTATCTAAAATCCACTTCATTTCATTTAAATTTTAAAAAGACCCCTACAAAATTTTGAATTTTACTATTCAGTTCAAAGTTGCATTATTTTATTATTTTGTTCAATAAATTACGTTCTAATATTAGCAACTTAAAATGACAAAAATTCAGGAAATTATTGTATAAAGACAAATTTTGGTGCAACTTGTCTTAATAATTTAATTATTATAATAATTTTATTGTCAAAATAATGAATTCTTTTCCTATTTATCCATCACATACAGTACCATTGCATAATTTGCTAGGAATGGCTGCTAGGAAAAGAAATATTCAATGTAGATAGGCAAATTGACAAATGACAATACTTTATTAATTAATCATTAGACTCCCCATTAGAGATGTCCATAATTATATTGTTGTTGAATTGAACCTATTTGGAATAAAATATTGTGATATAAATTATCATATTCAAATTTAAAGAAAAAAAATATTAAGATATTTTTAGATCTTTTCTCTTTCGTTGCAAAATACTCTTCTTTTGTGTCAAATTTAATGGGGCTTAGGATATCTAACATTGAAGCAGTTTAAGTAGTTTTTTATAATATAATAGATCATTATCTGTTTTTAGATTACTAAAGTTTTACAGTTACAATGACCGCTAATTTTACCAAATAGTATTAAATTTACATCACCAATTAGATATCTAAATATATATCTACCAGTTACAACTATACACTTACACCAACTTAAATCAGTAACAACTACGCACATAACTACATTATGCTGAACAAGCTCCAATATGATGAATCAAAATGTTCAATAACTCCTTTATTCCATATATAATACTTGCTACACTTTTTTTTATCTGTTCATAATACTTGCCACATAACTAGCTATATATGTCACAAAATTATAACAATGCTAGTTCTGAGCACAAGTTGGGAACCCGACCATTTAGAGCCCCAAAAATAAGGAGCATCAAATATTAAATATTGCTATTCAAACCCAATCGTAAGCAACATTTTTTAGTGATTTGTTTTGAATTATTTTTCTTGAAGTAATTTTAAAATATAATGTTACAATACATTTTGTTTTGAATTATTTTTCTTGAAGTGAAAAATATTTTATCTTTTAATATAATGAATAACCCCATTTCCAAAAACATCGAAAAAATAAATAGAGCATTTAAAATCTTTGCCCCGCCCTTAAAAAATAATGATATTTTGCTATTAATCAATTATTTTCTTAATAATAATATTGTATACTTGTATCAAACCAACATCTACTTCACTACAAGTATTATGCTACAACAAATTATTACTTTATACGTTCCATTATACTTGCTACATATGACTTTTTACGCAATTTAATATGTTATTTTGTTTATTATATATTGAATTATACACATCTAAAAATTATAAAAAATTAATATCATAAAAGTATGCGATTAGACGATGCAAACAAGATCTCACTTGACTGTATTTTAACTTACACATTAACCACAATATATAAAACAAACTTGAATAATAAATAGTGTCAACAACTGAAATGTAGCAACTATTTCATAACAGATGAAATACATTACTCCTTCCTATTCACCATATGTGTCCCATTTGACTTTTCATTAATTTATAGTAAGGTTTAAAACATGTGTAAGAGAGAGAGTAAAAGAGTCCAATTATAGTAAAAAGAAGATACCAAAAATAAAAATAAAACATTTAAGATGATTTGAGTCAATATGAAAATTAGACACATATGCTGAATAGGAGGAAATATTATTATTGTACAACACAAAATAGTACTGTCCCACTTGTTTAAAGTAGAGAATAAGAAGTCAAAAAATTCACCAATAGATTAGGCAAAAGAAGGTAGCATGGAAAGTGAGAATACAATTAATTGAATATATGAAAATTTCAACTCCTTTGAATGTTGTAAGGCCGCCCTTTTACCTCCCAACAACTTTAATTTCATTATGAAACTTCCTTTCTTTATCTTTCACTTTCTATATATAAACATCACCTCTTTCGTCATTCCCATTCCCATTCATTCATTCATTTCATATATACTTTTCATTAAAACAAACACTTTTCCTTTACCTTAATATAATTAACAGTTTAATTAACTTGTATTTGGGATTTCTAAATTTGTATTAATTATAGCTTAATTTTGGGGTTTTAAAGTATGGATGGGGCAGATTTATCAAAGTTTGGGGGGAGTTTAAGAAGAAATAGTTCAACAATATGGAGAAGTGAATCAACAAGTGTATTTTCAAGATCAACAAGAGAAGAAGATGATGAAGAAGCATTAAAATGGGCAGCTCTTGAAAAGCTTCCTACTTATGATCGTTTAAGGAAAGGTATTTTAACGGCTTCTCATGGGGTTCCTAATCACATTGATATTCATAATCTTGGGTTTAATGATAAGAAGAATTTGGTTCAAAGATTGATCAATGTTACTGAGGAAGATAATGAGAATTTCTTGCTTAAACTCAAAAATAGAATTGAAAGGTACTTTTTTAATTTCTCGAGCTTTAACTATCAGCTTATTGAATGTACTCCCTTTAATTTAATTTAGTTTTTTCATTTGGTTTGGACGCAAATATTGAGAAAATGAGATGGCCACTTAATATTGGGTCTTTTTAATATATTAAGAATTGGAAGGAATCACTTTAAATAGTAGAATCATGTGTAATATTTGGTTTTTTCATAGTATTAAGAAAAGGAGGGGACCACTATAAATATAGGTCTTAAAATAGAAATGGGACAAATTTGGTGATGTTACCCAATAAGAAAATTGGACTACTGGACAAGTAAAAAGAATTGAAGGGAGTATAACATATTTGCGACTTTAAATTTCAACTGTTAGATGATCATGGTAATCCCTTTATCGACGTATTAAAGATGGTGTTCACACTTAACATGAAACATATATAGAGGCTTGGGGATGCTCAAGAAAAAAATAATTATAGCTCTGATACCATGTCAAATGTTGAACTTTCCTTTAAGATTATAATTATTTCATGATAATTATGTTTAAGAGAAACCTTATTAGAGTTTCCTATATACAATGTTAAATAATGATAAATATTTTCATAATTAATCTACAAAATATAAAATATTACAAACTTTTTATATTATTTTATTTTTATAAGATTTTGGTTAATTGAGGGATTTATTTAAAGTAATGGGTTTATTTTAATTTGTTGAAATTTGCAGAGTTGGGATTGACATTCCTACAATTGAAGTGAGATATGAGAACTTAAATGTTGAAGCTGAAGTGTATGTAGGGAGTAGAGCTTTGCCTTCATTTGTTAATTTTATAACAAATATTGTGGAAGGTTTGTTGGGATTTTTGCATGTACTTCCTAGCAGAAAAAAACATTTAACTATTCTTCAAGATGTTAGTGGTATAATCAAACCAAACAGGTACGTAAAAACATCTAATTGATACTCTTTCGATTTTTTTGAGTTTGCAACATTGATTAAAATAGTTTGTAATCGTTTTAATTGATGTTATAAACTTAAAAGGACGGAAAAAGTATCTAAGCAATTTTATTACTTGTTACAATTCATGGGTAACAAGTTAACAAGTTTTGTGTAATACGTGCAGGATGACCTTGCTTTTAGGTCCTCCAAGTTCAGGAAAAACAACCTTACTTCTAGCTTTGTCGGGAAAACTTGATAAAGACCTTAAGGTAAACAGGAACAACAATTACAAATTATTTCGCATAAAAAATTAGTCGAGAAAGTTAAAAATTTATAATTCTTTAATTTTTAGATCATAATAAATTATTTTGTTTAATACTATTTTCTATCTAAAACTTATTAGAGTAATACGTTAAATTAAATGATGAGATGATTAGGTAATTAGATACTCTATATGTCATTTTTGGAAAGGTTGTTAAACAATCTTTTCGTTTTTGACCCATGCTTACATATGCAAGTCACATAGTACTAAAATACAATTCCTTGTCAAAGAATTAAACCTATTTTTATTTTATTTCTTTAATTCAATTTATCTTATTTTTATTTTTGACCATAATTTATGTTTTTTCTAATTTTATTTATTTATTTATTTAATTTATTTTTTTATTTGATCATCACACTTTTTTCACTTTCTCATAAAATATACCTTTTTAACCACTATGTTGAATTTTCTTGATTCTCCCATTATTTATTTGGGATTGATAGAGTATGTGAAGAATTTGACCTTGTCTATTTGGGTTTCTTGTTTTAGTACTCATATCTCTAAATAGAAAGTCTAAAGTCAAATAAATTAAATTTTGCAAGTGAATAGAGGGAAAATAGAATTCACTTTCTCCGTTTCGTTTTACTCGCAACATAGGAAATATTTGCACTATTTATCAATCTTTTTTTTAGTCTATAAATTAAAACATAGTCAAGTGAGATCTTGTTTGATTCGTCTCGATGAAAAGATTATTAATATCAAATTTTTATAACTTTTTATTATACATAATCATAGTATGCAGGATTGAATTAGTATATTAAACTGTGTAAAAAAGCAAACGTAAATATTTTTGAGCGGAGGAAATAATTATTAGTAATAAGTAGTTTACCCGATTGATTATTCGCGAGCCGAGGGACTCTTTGATCGCACTCTCCTCTATGTGTATGAATTGCCGTCGTGCTTCCCAACTAAACCATGATCATAGTTTTCTATAAGCGGATACCTGATCATAAACAAAATTAATGAAATTGAACACATAAAAAACAGGTATCTGGAAAAGTAACATACAATGGGCATGAAATGAATGAGTTTGTACCACAAAGAACAGCAGCATACATAAGTCAACATGATGTTCATATTGGTGAAATGACTGTTCGAGAAACTCTTGCTTATGCTGCCAGATTTCAGGGTGTTGGTTATCGTTATGGTTCGTTCTTTCTCTTCTATTTCCGACCTTAAATTAGATCTTTCTAGAACATTCTAATGATATCTGATTATTTCACATTGTGTATAATTTTACAGAGATGTTGGCTGAATTATCTAGAAGGGAGAAAGAAGCTAATATTAAGCCTGATCGTGATATTGATCTTTTCATGAAGGTATTTCAAAACCCTAGAAACAGGGCACAAAACAGAGGATTCTGTTTTCTTATTAATTGAACTAAAAGATTGAGGATAATATAATGTGATTTGAAGAAAATTAGAAGATAATAATTAACATATAAGATTGATCGACTATTCCTTTTATTACTAATTGATTTAAAATGGAATCTTATTGGTTTTTGTGTAGTCAACTCTTTTCATACATGAGTCTTGTTGTGTATCAGCGCATAGGCTATAGGCAAATATACTAATTTTCATTTGGGGTATTTTGAAATTGAATTTGAATCGATTCATTTTTGAGTAAGTTATTAAATATTTAACTTCATTTGGGTTAACCCAAGAAATAAAGAATTCCATTTCAATAATGTTTGGTCATTTTGGATGTACAAGTGGACTTTTTAGGGGAATTTTAAAATTAAATTATGATGAAGTTATTTTTATCGAGTTATTAAAATTTAAATCTTAAACTACATTTGGGTTAATCCAACAAATAAAAAGTTTTAAAATTATTGGGTCATTTTGGAATTACAAGGTCTACTTTTCAGATATATAACACAATTTAGTCGAGTTTCAAATCAATGTCGTATCGTGTCAGATAAAAATTAACATGACTATTTTTATATTTTGTTTAAATTTGGAGGTGGGCTAATTTTGAAAATTGTTGGAAATTCTTTAGGCTTCATCAGTTGAAGGGCAAGAAGAAAGTGTGGTAACAGATTACATCCTAAAGGTAAATTCATCAATTTAAAACAAATAAATCCAATTCCATAAATTAATTAAAATATAAATTATTTTTGTTTTAGTGTTCTAATGAAAATAAGTAAAATGCTACAGATTTTAGGATTAGAAGTTTGTGCTGATACCATGGTTGGAGATGAAATGATCAGAGGTATCTCAGGAGGACAAAGAAAGCGTGTCACAACTGGTAAAACACATAATCTTACTCTGTACACAATAGTAATACTAAAGTCGGATACTCGTACGTGTTAAAATGTCGGATATGTCTAAATATTCAATTTTACGCCTAAAATTTGTCTAAGTACCATACCAATGTCCGAGCATCAATGATCAGACCAATACCCTCATTGTGAGGAGGTTACGATCAAGGGAGACTCAACTCGAGTATCGTTTGACATATGAGGTGAAATAAACGAATAAACATAATACAGAAGGCAGAAAACACAAGACATACGAACACGACACCATCTTTCATCTTATACAAAAAATGATTTTGTTTCCTGCTCAATACAGGTGAAATGTTGGTGGGTCCAGCAAAAGCTCTATTCATGGATGAAATATCAACTGGTTTAGATAGTTCTACAACATACCAAATTGTGAATGCAATTAGACAATCAGTTCATATTCTTGATGGAACTGCAGTTATTTCTCTCCTACAACCAGCACCTGAAACATACAACCTTTTTGATGATATCATCCTTCTTTCTGATGGACTTATTGTGTACCAAGGTCCCCGAGAACATGTGCTCGACTTTTTTGAATCCACAGGGTTCAAGTGTCCTGAAAGGAAAGGTGTCGCGGATTTCTTGCAAGAGGTAAAAGAGCTAAAGATTGTTAGTTATTTAGTTTCGGGTTATGATGATCTATAGTAAAATGACTCGTTCAATCATAACAGGTGACTTCGAAGAAAGATCAGCAACAATATTGGGTAAGAAGGGAGCCATACCGGTTTATCCCCTCAAAAGAATTTGCAGAAGCATTCCAATCATTTCATGTAGGAAGGAAGCTAGCGCAAGAACTTGGTGCACCATATGACAAGAGTAAAAGTCACCCAGCTGCTCTAACAACCAACAAATATGGTGTTAGTAAAAAGGAATTTTTCAAAGCTTGTATGGACCGAGAATGGTTGTTAATGAAGAGGAATTCCTTTGTTTACATCTTTAAACTCTTTCAGGTTTGTGTTTGTTTTTACGCTGTTAAGTTTAGCTGGACTTATTGTTAATGCTAGCATATAATCGGAGAACACGAAATGCACACACTTTATAAGCCAAGAAGATATCATCCCAAAACCATATGGTGATGGGAAGAAGGACTCCAATGACTTATAGAGTGTGCACACTTATCTTTAACTCATTGATGTGGGATAAACCATCTCAACATATTCAGGAGGAAATTTAACAAATTAGTGCATGATTTACAATGTATTAATGTTCTTGCATTGTTGTGATTCAGCTTACTATAATGGCCTTCATAGCAATGACGGTGTTCTTCCGAACCAAGATGCACAAAAGAAATACAACAGACGGTAACATCTTTAATGGTGCACTCTTTTTCTCCGTGGTGATGATTATGTTCAATGGTATGGCTGAGATGTCAATGACAATAGCTAAACTTCCGGTATTCTACAAGCATCGTGACCTTCTTTTCTTCCCGTCTTGGGCATATGCACTTCCAAGTTGGTTCCTTAAAATCCCAATAGCCTTCTTTGAGTGTGCTGTTTGGGTATTCATAACATACTATGTCATTGGATTTGACCCTTATGTTGGAAGGTATAAACCCTTATAAAAGAGCTTTATATGTTCATTTTCCTTTCCCTTTAATCATACCATCTTAAATAATGAATATGAATTGTTTTTTTTTCAGGTTGTTTAAGTTCTACCTCATCTTAATACTTGTAAATCAGATGGCTTCTTCTCTATTTAGAGCCATTGGAGCACTCGGAAGAAATATGATTGTTGCGAACACATTTGGAGCGTTTGCATTGCTTACACTTTTCGCCTTGGGTGGCTTTGTTCTCGCAAGAAGTACGACTCTAATATCTTGTTTGAATGTCGAATAACTAAATTTTAAACTTTGAAATCTAAACGTGTAGTCCTTATTGAAAACTTGCTAACTTTTTTCGATATGATGCAGATAATGTGAAGGGATGGTGGATTTGGGGATACTGGTGTTCACCCTTGATGTATGCTCAAAATGCTGTTCTTGTTAATGAGTTCCTTGGACATAGTTGGAGTCAGAAAACTGCAAATAATGTATCACTTGGAGTAGAAATCATTAGAAATAGCGGCTTTTTCCCATACGCGTATTGGTATTGGATCGGAGCTGGTGCATTAGTCGGTTTTACTCTCCTTTTCAACGTAATGTACACTGCTGGTCTTGCTTATCTCAATCGTACGTCTCTAACACTCTTAATTCTCGCTTACCAAATTTGTCAAATCGTAATCCTTTTTGTTTGAATTAAGATAGTATGCTAAAATTTTGATTGAACATATAGCATTTGGAAAAGCTCAAGCAATTCCGGATGAAGAAGATGAGAAGAAGAATACAAATGGAAGTGGAGGTGCCTTAGAGTTGGCACAACAAAGAGCGTCTCAAGGTGAGGTTGTTGAAGTAGCACAACAAGCGAAAAGAGGAATGGTTCTTCCCTTCGAGCAACATTCCATTACCTTTGATAATATTCGGTATTCCGTTGATATGCCTCAGGTAATTAAACCTTTGATGATATTCTCGAACTGAGGGTCTTATTGGTTGCAGCCTCCTTATCTTTTGTTTTAAGGGTACGGTTTCCTGTCATCCAACCCTCGAGAGACCTGATCATAGCTTCTATGAGCAATATATTCCATCGACTAGAAAAGGACTTAAAAAATCAAAACGTATGCAGGAAATGAAAGACCAAGGTGTAACCGAAGATAAATTGGAACTTCTAAAAGGTGTAAGTGGAGCTTTTAGGCCCGGTGTTCTAACTGCTCTAATGGGAGTCAGTGGTGCTGGAAAAACTACCCTAATGGATGTTCTTGCCGGAAGAAAAACCGGAGGATATATCGATGGAGAGATTAAGATTTCAGGTTACCCGAAAAAACAAGAAACTTTTGCTAGAATTTCAGGATACTGTGAGCAAAATGACATCCATTCTCCTCATGTTACTGTCCATGAATCTCTGCTGTACTCGGCCTGGCTTCGTTTGTCTCCTGATGTCGATGTCAAAACACGAGAGGTTCTTATTCATACAACATTCTTTCTTCAATTAAGGATACATGATTTTCGTTTCCAATGAACTTAATGTTTATTCGTGTTTTCAGATGTTTGTCGAAGAAGTGATGGAGCTAGTTGAGCTAACTACATTGAGAGGAGCGCTTGTCGGGCTTCCAGGTGTGAGCGGTCTCTCAACTGAACAGAGAAAAAGACTTACAATCGCGGTTGAGCTTGTAGCAAATCCGTCTATTATCTTCATGGATGAGCCAACTTCAGGGCTCGACGCAAGAGCTGCAGCTATTGTAATGAGGACAGTCAGAAACACAGTCGATACAGGAAGGACTGTTGTGTGCACCATTCATCAACCTAGTATTGACATTTTCGAGGCTTTCGATGAGGTAAAGAAATCTTTAAGAGTGAAAATATTGCAATGATATATCTTTTGTAGAAATCCATATGGTAAATTCTTATGGTTTGTTTTGATTGATGGATTTAATGCAGCTATTCTTGATGAAAAGAGGAGGTCAAGAAATATATGTTGGACCTTTGGGACACCATTCATGTGAATTAATCAAGTACTTTGAGGTAAACCAGAACTCTATAGTCTATATAAACATTACTTTAGCCTTCACAACTTATAGAATTCGGCTTTGAATTACAGAATTACAACAATGTCAAAACCTAATCTTAACATATATCAAAAGTTCTTCTCTAACACCAATGCTGGGTTTTCGGGGTTGGATGTATGCAATGTTACCCTTGTTAGTAGAATGAAATTGTAAAACATTCAATTCAAAAACTTAAGCTTATGGTCATGGTTAAATCCCCATGATTTTATATTCTATCATGCCCTTTTACACGAGAGATCTTTAGAAGTGTGGATGCAACATATGCCCTCCTTATACATGGTAGTAATTCCACTTGAAATGAGGGATGAATGAAATTGAACCCCATGACCATTTTGTTACTTTGGCTCTGATACCATATTAAGGAAATAACTAAATCACACGTTTAAGCCGATAGTTGCACTCCTAGCATATGCTATATGTATTATATTCGTAATTCATGTATTTATAAGTATACATTTGGGTTTTCCAGGGTATACAAGGAGTACACAAAATCACAGATGGTTATAACCCAGCAACATGGATGTTGGAAGTCTCAACACCAGCACAAGAAACAGCACTTGGAGTAGATTTTACAGAATATTACAAGAACTCAGATTTATACAGGTAATATTTCAATGAAAATTATGCATTAAGCTATACTCAAACCAATTAATAATTACCATTATAATCTAACTATAATGGTAAATATTGTTACAGGAGAAACAAGGCATTGATCCAAGAACTAGGTGCACCTAAACCTGGTTCACAGGACCTTTATTTCCCTACTCAATTTTCCCAATCATTCTTTTCACAAACTTTGGCTTGTTTGTGGAAACAAAGATTATCGTATTGGCGTAATACTCCTTACACTGCTGTTCGATTAGTCTTCACCATTTGCATTGCTCTCATGTTCGGAACCATCTTCTGGCAACTCGGAGGCAAAACGTACGTTATACTTCACCAAAAACTTCCCTAGAAAACTAAACTTAATTACTTGTAATCGTATTTATGATGTGTTATGTTATTCTTGCAGCGGAAAAAACCAAAAATTTATTCAATGCAATGGGTTCAATGTACGCTGCTGTAATGTTTCTCGGTGTGCAAAATGCTTCTTCAGTTCAGCCAGTTGTAGCAATTGAAAGAACAGTCTTTTACAGAGAAAAAGCTGCAGGAATGTACTCAGCATTACCTTATGCTTTTGCTCAGGTAACTATATTTAGTCTCATTCTGTATCAAATAATGATGTTTTATAACATATCCTGGGACTTCTGGCTTGTGGGTGTATCCACATGAGTCCATGGGGTGATCATGTGACAAACTGTCACGGCTTGATAAGGTTCAAGTTTTGCTAGAATTGGTTCCTATCAAAAATAAGAAGTTGGGCTAACTTGGGATTTACTGATTGCAGGCATTGGTTGAGATTCCATACATTTTTATCCAAGCAGCTGCATATGGTCTTATAGTGTATGCCCTGATAGGATTCGAATGGACAGCTGCGAAATTTTTCTGGTACTTGTTCTACATGTTCTTCACACTCCTTTACTTTACCTTCTACGGCATGATGTCCGTTGCTGTCACACCAAACCACCACGTTGCTGCCATTGTCGCTGCTGCTTTCTACGGAATCTGGAACCTCTTCTCTGGATTCATTATCCCCAAACCTGTAAGTTACTTAGTAATCTTAACTAATAATCTATCATATACTTAGTCATATTCATCGCACTTCAGACCACCCATCAAAAGCTGCCTTGAAACTGTTTCGTACAACTAACCCTTAATTCAGATCGACTAACTAGGGCCAAATACAGGGTACTACTATAGCATAGACGAACAATCATCTTTACATGCTCACTGACTGTCATTGTTCTATGTTAAATATTATAATTAATTGTCAATGAACCAACTCAACGAAAAGCTTAAGCTGATAGTTGAGGCCCCATGCTATCTTATATACTCTAACGCGCCCCCTCACAACAGCTCTGATACCATATCAATGAACCAATTAAACCAAAAGCTTAAGCTGATAGTTGAGACCCCAGATAACATTAATGGTTTTTAATGATGCGGACCACCTAGGCATGCTCGGGCTTAGATTCTCCATGCTCATAACAATTAAGATGCATCAATTCTCTTCTATCATTGGTTTCTAACATATACTTCATACTTCATTTGTAAAAAACAGAAAATTCCTCAATGGTGGAGATGGTACTACTACATATGTCCAGTAGCATGGACACTTTATGGGTTAGTGGCATCACAATTTGGAGACTTGCAAGATATAGTCACAGACAGCATCTATGAGCCTAAAACAGTTCAGACATTTGTAGAAAACTACTTTGATTTCAAGCATGACTTCTTAGGAGGTGTTGCTGGAATCATCGTCGCCTTCGCCGTTTGCTTTGCTGCCATCTTTGCTTTCGCCGTCAAGTCCTTCAACTTCCAACACCGATGAGATCATGTTTCCCGACTGCCAAACCAATCAACTATAGCTTTTTTGGTTTTGTTGTACAACTATACATACTTGTGTTTTTGTTTTTGTATTCATCTTAAGCAGTTTTTATGTATAATAGTAACATAGATTTATTCTTTTTTTGTTTAATTGAATAAATTTTTTGTGTATATGTAATATATAACATGTACTATACAACATGTATTCTATCAATATACAGCAAGTGAAATAAAATTTTTAGTTTAAAGTTTCTCATTGAACTTTCGTGCTAACGGTAATTTTATGATTTTTAATGTACATTAGAGTAATGTAATATTGTTATTGTCCTAATGACATAAATTTTAGTAAGGATCTTACAAGTGCAATATTTTCTTTTATACTTCACATAGTACTTGCGCATTGTGAGACGATGAAAGGTCCATCTTACACTTTGGTATGTACGTATCCCTATTGTTTTTTTTGATTAGTGTTTACCCGGATTTCGACCCTTAAAATTTCTTTTGAGCTATGATCCAAACCCAGACCCTTAGGGTCAAGGGTCCAAAAAAAGACCGTTACCTTAAAGAAAGGGTAAGATCCAAATAGATCCGGGTAGTGTATTCAACCCTTCCACCACATATATTCTTTTTATGAATTTCCTTTGTTTCATTATAAAAAAGCAGCTATTTTTGAAGAAAACTATGACGTAATTGGAAGAAATGGTGCACTTTGAAGTTGGAATTATTAAACATCTAAAAAGAACATTCTCAATCTCTTTTCTTTTGGCACTGTGTTGGTGTTTAGAAATGCTCAGATTATAATACAAGAAAAAGATTAGCAAATAAAAAATAACTGCGCCGTTGCCGGGGATCGAACCCGGGTCACCCGCGTGACAGGCGGGAATACTTACCACTATACTACAACGACTTTGTTAAAATAATGATTCACTTGTAGTAATATATTTGCACTTTTAATTACACTAATTAGCGAGTTAACGTTACAGACTTACAGTTGGATAGTCCCGAATCCCCATTATTACTGTCATCATTATCAATTTATTGTTATATTCAATGTATCTCATCCAAATATATTTATGTGCAATATAATGTTTTTGTTAAATCATTTATATTGAGAGTTATATAGAGGTAAAAAAAATTTTAAAAATTTAATATTATAAAAAAATATAACAAAATATATAAATAAGATTTTATGTGAGCAAATATCATGTAATTTTCATATCAAAGTAAATAATTTTTTAATTTAATTTGAAAGCAAGAAAAATATTTAATAAGATCCAAATTTTGTTAGATTGTAGAAATGTATTACGTATTATATACTTCTATGTTCCTTTCGTTTCTATATTTTTCAACTATGATAATCACGTATCACATTTCACATATTGATAAAAAAAAATGAATTCATAGAGTAAGTGGGTTTTTAATATTATGTAGAAAAAGAAGTATAAAGTGATGGTGATGGTATGAAAATAGGTTTAAAAAGAAGTATAAAGTGATGGTTAATTAGAGGATGGTATATTAGGAAGCTTATATATTAATTAATAATTTGTATTAGATGAGCTATTTAATTAACTCATACATGGGGCGTGTCTCATAAAAAACTGTGTCATACAAGAATTTGTGAAATCGAAATGGGTTATCTATGGGTAGATTATCACAACACCGATTCTTAAATGAGGCGGTTTTAAAGTGAGATCATCTCTACTGGCTCAGCTATGTACGTTTAGTATGTTAAAGTGATTACTTAAGTGATTAATGAAAAAAATGATAAGCTAATGATATGGGTTCATCTCATAGTGAAACGGTCT
Organism: Amaranthus palmeri; assembly: GCA_019776075.1. Classification (NCBI taxonomy): domain Eukaryota; kingdom Viridiplantae; phylum Streptophyta; class Magnoliopsida; order Caryophyllales; family Amaranthaceae; genus Amaranthus; species Amaranthus palmeri. The sequence goes on along the minus strand of JAAKBH010000285.1, from coordinate 875,477 downwards.
AATACAAAACGAGCTGAATTCAAAAAATAAGTATGATTTCTTTTTACATAATTTGTAAATACATAAGAGTAAGATAATACACCAAAACTAAGCCCATTTAGCCAAGAAAGACATAATGGCAGTGCCCATAAAAGCAAGCACATAACAGCAAAATTGAAGCTTAAGATTATTTTGAAGTTTAGGTCCCTTAAAATCTGAAGCCAATAAGTCAACCAAAGCCATATAAATGAGTAATCCTGCAGAAACTGCATTTAGAACTCCAACCACTATCAATGCTGTTGGACTATTCTCATTGTACACTTTTTGTAATACAATCCCCAACACTATCCCAATTGGTGTTGTCACTGAGAAGAAAAACACCATTATTGCTTTTACCTTCATCCCATATTCTGCCTGTCATCCACATTTCAATTTAATATCAAGTTAGATATCATCATAAATCTGTCATTGGACTTGCACACAACAAAACCCGCATAAGAACAGAATTAACTGCACCCAAATCCGATGAGGTTTCATCCTGTCACCCAAATCTGCTACCATGTCAGGCCGTGACTTTTCGTCATAAAATCATTTCATGGGCCCACTTGTGCGAACATACCCACAAACCCATGAGTAATGAGCGTTGAGTTGATACACACTTTATGGGGTTTACTCATCCCAAAAGCGTAAGGTGATAGGAGGATTACCCACCAAGAATCTTCATGACACAAACTATTTCCAACAATATAATGCATGGGAATTGAAGTAAAATCACGATGAGATCGTCTCATATAATTAAGGGTGAAAAGTAGAACCTGTAAAATGCAACCACCAAGGCCCATTCCTTCAAAGAGTTGATGGAAGCAAATGGCTGTAATGAGTGGCTTAATTGTGCATGGATTATCTGATGATCCCATTGATAGCCCTATTACTACTGAGTGTACCACTATTCCTAATTCCAAAACCTGCACCATAATAAAGTATTTAGTTAATCAGTGGCGGAGTCAGGTTTTAAATTCTGTAAGTTTAAAAATCAACAAAAAAAGTCAATACGCCAAAGCTAAAATTTTTGCAATTACACCGTATAAATTCTCAATTTATGTCCAATGCAATTTATAGTGTATATATATAGTTTACAAATGTCAAATAGTTATTGTTGGACAAAGAAATTAAAATTTGGGCTCCAAATTATTTTTTTAGAAAATAAGTAATGTATGTTGCCTACAGAACATAAGCTACCTGGCAAACCGATACAGAAAAGTCATACCATATATTATACATAAATTTCACTAAAACATCTAAATTAAATGTTATGTGGTACCTATCCCCTAGCATTATTGTATTTTTTTATCATATATAGCAAATGATCTAAATTTTCAAGAGTCCAAAAAATTAAATGGGTCAAATGCCTCTATTTAGTATCTGTTAGTCTCCTAAGAGATCGTCTTTGTGATAGACGTCTCTCATGCCCAATCCATTAAAGCTTATTGCCTACATTTACTCTATATTTTCCCTAATGGGCCAACCCAATTAGAGATGATCTCTCAAAAAAGCCGTCTTTCACAAGAATTTGGGATTTAGAGACGTGTCTCTATATTTTACCTCCGTTCTGTAATACTCGCAAAAAGTTATATTAATGGTAATGTACCTGAGCAATGACACGTTCCTTTAACAAGCTTGAGGTCTCATCATCCCCATTATGATCACCATCATTTAATTGATAATAAGCAGTAGAAAAAGAATCCATCATCATAGTAGCATAAGCAGAAATCATAACAATAAAAGGAGTAAATGGGAATTTCCGCCATGGATTATGAGGCAAACATGGTGAAGTTAAATCATTCCATGAATCAGGCATTACATGCATAAATCCTGTGGCTAATATAACCCCAGATGCAAATGCCCTTATTAATAGGAAAATGTTTTTATCTGGACTAAAACCAGGGCATACCCTACAAATTAAGGGCAGTAATACCCCAACCATGCTAGATATTAATATTGTTCCTATGGCTATGTAATTTAGTTTTTGAGCTTTTGCCCTGTTATGGCATGGACCCTTAATTAATGATGTACATTCTGATGCTTCTTCTTCCGATTTCGCCCTCGCGGATTTGAAAAGGTTGGAGATGATCAAGATTGTGATTATGAGAGTAATTAGAATATGTTTATTGAGTTTAATCATGGTTGATTATTAATTGCGTGATTAATTTGTTTTTTGGATTACAGGGTAGATTGAGAGATGCGAGAAAATAATATAAAAAGGGATTTAAGCAGGGAGGTGTTTACGGAGTAAGAGGCGGGAGTCTGTGGAAGTGTGCCAGTTTGTGTAAAAGTGTGTTTAATTAAGACTTTGATTGGTAATTAAGGTAATTAATTAGTTAGGGGGTAATTTGGCTTGTGTTAGACAGGAGGATTCTTGGGAAATTTTGTGTTATGGGTAGTTAAAATCGATATTATTTATAATGACAGATTATAATATTAGTTTAAATAGATCTGGAATATTACCTAATTTAAATAAGATAAATTTTATAAATAAGATATACAAGTAGATTATCAATAAAAATTATAAGATTTTTTTTAAATGTGTCATCTCTTATTTTATCATATCAAATGACAATCTATTTTACTATAATTTATAGTCTTAGCAATTTAATATTTCACACAAAATCAGAATTTGAATAATTTATTAATTTCATCTTATTACATTGCAATGTTTATATAAAATCAAACATATAACGCCATCGTATACTAAATGTGGCTATGATGTGCATACCCAATTGGTTATAGTGAGTTAAAATGAGTTTCTAAGCATATCCAAGGGGTAGGCGTGAGAAAATTTTATCCGTCATGGGTGATGGGTAAGTGAAAGATATGAAAACTTTTAATGAGTTTGGGTATGGGAGAGCATACTGCGTCTGTCCGCCTGTCCATTTTGCCATCACTACGACTAATTATATGTTGTTAGTTTAAACCCTTAACTGATTATCAATCGAGCTAATTTTAATAAATTTGATTAAACGGATATTAGCGAGAGGTATTTTGGTGGGTGTTAGTATCACACTTTTTGACATCAACAGGAACATCCATGAATGCCATTTGCCATGGGCCCATGAATTAAGGAACTGAACCCATGTGAATTGGGAAATTGCATCAAAACTTTCACATGCAATTTACAATTATACAAAGCAGAGTTTAACTGCTACATCCTGAACTCATTTAGCCTCTTTTAGCCCCAAACAATATGGAATATCAGACTCAGACTACGAGGATTTATTCATACTTCTTAGTTCTAACCTTCCCTTCTCTAGAGAATACTATACATCCTGAACTCATTCATCTCCTGACGGACAAGTCGAACCTGAACAAAACCAATCTTACAATATCGTATGTCAGTCAAGTCAAGGCCTTAGACTGGATTACGTACCTAAAGGTGAGTCTCTTGATAAAATATACAACATTTTCTAGGGCTATAACCAAAAACTTTGTCAAGACTAGTAACATACTAACGGCCTAGTGGGTACTAACGAGCTCACCTTGTAGACCCATAATATGTTACACACTATATTACATTTCGGCTTGTTTTTCAACACCTCATCAACTAATAGGCCCTGTAGATTCGTTCCCATGGTTTGATCCTTCCCAGTAAAACGCGGAATCATCAGCATTATATAATGTAGTAAATTTAAATGGGCAGACGAAGTATCCATGAGACGATAAGACAAGCAACTTAGCAAGATGGAAAGAGGTAGCTTTGATAACGTGCTATAAAGAGCATCAATTGGATCACATAGGACTAAAAAAGGGTCAAAAAAGCAGAACCAACAGCTTAACAAAACTCACTTCCAAGGCACTAAATGAAAGATCATCATCAACCAGCATAAAGCAACATTAAAGTCATTTATAAACAAACAAAATACATAATCTTTATTGCTAAACTCATATCTTAATTCATTGCAGTATTACATTCCCACTTTCACAACAAGAATTATGAAGAAAATACACCAATACATACTCTAAAGTATTCTACATTACTACCAAGAATAAGCATGCTCTAATCCTGCATTACAACCAGCAGTGAAAAAATACAATCAACAAATTGTGGAAAAAACAATACAACTAAGTTCCTCTCGATTTGCTACATTGTAGAATCCAATACAGAGTTGTTTGGTATAAATGTAGCAAATTGAACGGGGCAGATTCAGACTGTAACACCATTTTGTTCAACCTTCTTGCTCTTCTCATACTCCTCCAACTCTTTGATCCACAAATCAGCAAACTCACAATCCTTCCACGCCTCGAACCAAGGCCCGCCAAGAGTGTAATGGATGGCCTTGGGTTCGGTCTCTGGTTTACCCTCGACAGCCCGGTTATGACCCACAAGAAAATTCCACACAAAAGGGACTTCCCCAATCTCATTATCCTCTAACCATTGAAATCTATGGAGAAAAGCTCCAGTTTGTGTGTTGACAATCTCAGGGGTTAAAATCTTATTCTTTGAATGCCCACAATTATATAACACCATTGAAGACCAATTTTTTCTAGGGTAAACAGTTTGAACAGCACCATCCATTTTAGTGGTTTCTTTAGGGGCATAATCATGTTGAACACACATAATTGCAAATTTATCATCAATTAAATCAACTAATTCCTTAATATCAGATAAGTAAAGGAAATCACAATCAACAAACATAGCCCAACCTTCGAAATTAGCCAAATGTGGGGTTAAAAATCTGGAAAAAGAAAACTCAGTACTTTCTAATTTCCCTCTTTCTCTCCAATAAAGCCCTTTTTGCCTTAATTCAGATTGTTTAATTGGGTGAATTTCAACAGGAATTGAAGAACGTTTAAGAATTGAATACTTGCAAACTTCATATGCAATGTCTTCTTTTGGATCGTACCCGATAAAGATCTTGAACGGAATTGGGGATTCACCATTGCTTGATTTTGAATCCATGGCAACTGATCCCATTTGTGGATTTCTGCAAAGGTTGATCTGAAAAGAAAAATACCCAGAAAGAAATTAGGGATCTTGGGGGAAATTCTTAATTGGGTAATCGAGAAATCGAGAAAAAATAGGGAGTGATTGGAAGAGAAGATATTTACCAAGAAAAGAGCACCGACAGATCTTTGTGGAAAGAGGAGATGAAGAGAGGAGAAATAAATGTGAAAGGTATAAATAGAGTGAAGGAGAATGAAGTGTGAGTGTGAGGCTGTGAGCTGTTAAAACGGTGAAAATCCAATTTGGAACAATGTAAGAAAAAAGTGATAGGATTTCTTCTATAATGTTTTATACTTCCTCTATTTCATTATACTTGGTATTGATCATGATATTTTTCTACTAAATATATTAATATTAGTAACAAGTATTTCAGAACGGAGAAAGTATTAAGAAGGGAGAAATTTGATTAAAGAAGTACTCCCTCCGAATCAGTTTAGATATCCCATTTGGGAATTTCACGGTTGGTAATTGTATATTGAGAATTGGAAAAGTGAGGTTTTTAGGTAAAAAAAAGAATAGACAAAAAAGGAAATAGGACAATTGGTATGGTTTTGCCAAATAAGGAAATAAGGCATCTAAACTGATTCGGATGAGAGTATAAAATATATGTAGGTGAGATTTTGTTAGATTCGTCTTAATGTATACTTCTTATTATGTATTTTTTTATAAACTTTTATCATGCGTATTAAGACATACTTTCTCTGTTCTGAAAACACTCGCTACATTGTAATTATGTGCACTATTTATCGTTTAAGTTATTGTATTTATTGTGAATTGTGACTTGTGAGTTGTGACTAATGTGTAAGTAATAATATAGTCAAGTGAAATCTTGTTTGAATTGTATAATCGCATTCTTTCATAATATTAATTTTTTATAATTTTTAAATTTGTATAATATAAAATACAAATAAATAAAATACTAACACATTGAAATGCGTAAAAAGTGAAATGTAGCAAGTATAATGGAATGTAGAAAATATTAAGACTCAACAATTGGACTATTTTTTTTAGCTAAGATTAGTCTAATTTCTGGGAATAAACAATTGTTAAGATTGAGAAGTTAACAGTGATTAGAATTGTTCATTTACGTTAATAGATACATTTCGAGCAAATGTTCTTATTTTGTGTCGGTTTAAAATTGAATTTTATATTAACATTTTTTTAACACGTTAACCCAACAGTCTTTGGGATTGGGTCGAATAAAGTTGAAAAAACAGTGGACCACCCACGTTAATTGGGTATTCGATGGCTGGTTTCGATTGTTTTAGACACAGAAAATGAAAAAATAGAGGGTAGTGTACGCAGGGCCCTCCCGTTTAGTTTTGGGCCTCAGCGCAAAAGATTATATAGAGCTCCTAAAAATTTAAGGCGTAATATTTAAACTACTTTATAATCCTTTTAGTTGTGTAAGTCACCTAGTATGCTTGCGGCTAGTTGTTTTTCTATGCTTGGCTAACGTGTGTGTAAGATGCAGGAGTTCGGGTATTTGCAGGTTCTTATCGTTGAAGACTCTTCTTGAGCCGAATGACTCTTTTGACCGCCCTCTTCTTATGGGTATGAGACTCCGTCGAGCCTCCTTCCCCAGACCCTGAACATAGATCTACCTATGTGCGGGACTACTGGGTATGATGATGATGATGATTTAAACTACTTTATAAAAAAAACACTAAAAACTCATATTACTTAACAAAAAATGTAAGTTATATATAAATTTTATTCAAATTAATATCACTTATATACATACAAAAATAGTTTTTTAGGCCTTAAAAAGTACAAGACCCTGGGCAGTATCCCGCTTTGCCTCTACTAATCGACGGCCCGGTGTGTACGTTGTCAGTTGTCATGGTAATATAGTTTTGAATTGGGTACATAACTTACTTAAAAAATTAAGATAATTAAAATTGTCATTTTTTTAAAGTACCTATTTTAAATTATTAAATATTTAAAGTGTTATTTTAGATATTATAAAATTGATATGCTCTCTCTTATTTAGAGTATTCGGGACATTTTCTTATCTGATAAATTTATATCAACTGTCCTATTTTCGTTTTTGCCAATGACTTTTTTATCTAAATATCGCATGTTTACACATGTAATGACCAAAACAAATTTAATCAATTAAAATATCTCAACTACCACCTTTTTGGTGGACGCCCTCTTACTCTTAATATTCGTGCCCAACCCAAATGTTCCAATTATCGTGAATAGGAGGGAGTATGTATTAGATATTAAAACATAATAATCTTTATATAGACTTGTCAGTTTTGGTAGTAGTTTGTGCAAGTTTAACGATTATGTTTGGGTGATAAGATGGCTTGAGGAATTAGCATCAGCTTCATTCAGTCTTATTCTTTGCGGGAACTACTCATGATCTTTCTCGAATTGAGGGACTTATTAGTCACGTTCTTCTTTATGAGTATGAGTTGTTCGTCGTCCTTCTCTCTCCAGACCATGCTCATAGTTTTATTAACATGATACACTAAGATAATAATCGCATATATCAAAATTTAAGTCTAATCTAAACCTTACTTTTTTGTCTTAATTTTCTCAAATTTGTCAATTTTTGTTTCATATTAGGACCCACTATGTCTGGACTTGTTTGAGTTAAATAGTTTTTGAGATGAATTTTAAGTATGTATTGATTGGAATTTAGAACCGAAATTTAGCATCTCTTGTCCTTATAATTCCTCATGATTTTTATGAAAATTCAAAGGAGTTTTCCTTCAAAGTTTTCTTTTTTATTTTCCTCTAAGCTTTATTCTTATCCTCTTTTGATCAAGACTAAAATTTTACTTCCACCTATAGATTTTGTTTTGCAACTAAAGAATTATATTTTTTAGCCAATTTGGTTGTGGTAAGAATTCATGAGAATGATAATGGAAAATAGGTGTAATTTTAATATAGAAAATCTTTTAAAATATAATATTAATATTAAGTATGAACTCGTTATATACATGTGTTAACCATATATATGGAATTGACGGAAAGAGTATACATGGATTGTTTGGTACTTACTTTTATATTTGTTTTTTTTTTGTTGGTTTTTGGCTTTTGACTTATTAATTAGTCAAATAGTTAAAAAAAAGTGTTTGGTAAATAAATTTTAAGTCAGTTGAAAAGTTGGCTTTTAAGCCAAAATAAAAACTACTCCAATCAGCTTTTTTGTTGACTTTTGGCTTATTGATCTACTTTTTCTTTAATAAACAGTCAACAATCAATACTTAAATTTACCAAACATCTCTATAAACAGTTGACTTTTTTAGCAGCTTAAAAGCCAACAGAATAGTCAATATTTCAGCTAGTCAAACAAGTCAACTAAAAAAACAACATCTAGCCAACAACCATTTGCCAAACAATCCGGCAATATAGCTAATTACTCTTAAAATTTCATGGACTTGACTTAGACTTGGTAGTAGAATCTCCCAGCTAAAAGAAAGCCGTGTACAGATGAGTAGAAAGAGATGGGACTATATTTTTACTACATATTCAATTGAAAGAAGATATCAAAAATATTATTGAAATGCACTAACATGGAATATACCAAATGGTTTAAAATTTATTGACTATTTCTTGGAAATTAAAACATTAAAGCACTATATAAGAACATTGGCAAACCAAGTTCTATTTACCTTTTTGGCTAAACATATATTAAAATTCTCATAAAAATAGCTAATTAGCCATTTTTTGGGAACAAAAATTTGTTATCCAAAGGTCAACTTTATTAATGGGTAGCTACTCTGATCACATCAAGAAGCGCCACCATGAGAAAGGATGGATCTATGCTTGGTTTGCCACTTTTTTCTTTCTTTGTCTTTTTCAAGTTGTATCATCTACTTATTTTCCACTCTAACTTTGTTACATTGAGTTTTTGGTAAAATATAATTAATTTTGGTTGATTAGTTTGAATTGAAAATGTGTGGATAATATGAAAAATTAATTTGTAAAAAGCCTTTTGTTTGAAAACTTTTTATCGAGAAACTATCATCATCAACAATCCAACATCCCGCTCGAAAAAAGAGTCTGGGTGAGGAAATGTGACGGGCAATCCATACCCGTACTCCCTTGAGAGGGAATCCTAGAGGAAAACGGTTAATTATCCAAAAAACAATTTTATGTAGTGTTTGGGAACAAATATTTCATTTCAAATTATGGATTTCAATTATGAAATCACAAATGAAGAATTTGAGAATGACGACGTTTGAGTAGTCGTTCTCAAATTCTCAACTTTAACTAATTTAAAAACTATTGTAGAATTTGGTTCAAATACAAATTTGAAAATTTTTGATTTGCCAAACAATAAAATTGTCAATTCTAAATTTTCAAATGAAATACATGTTCCCAAACACAACATTATGAAATTTGGTGAATTCGTGCAATGAATTTAAAGACATTACAAGGTATGAAACTCATCTGAGATGAGTTTTTCCATTTGATCTATAGCAGTTGAATTATCTTTTCAACATTTACATAACCCACTATATACTTTGATTTTAAAACATTTTTGCTCCCATACCTGCTTAAGTTTTACTAATACTTTCATTTTAATGCAGCTTATTCACTCTGTGCTGCTGCTTCTGCTGTTACGAAGCGTGTGAGGGCTGTCTGAAGATTTTCTGCTGCTGTTGTGACTCTGATGATAAAAAGAATGAATGAGTTCTACTTTTCTGATCATATTTTACATTCCATGTTCTCACAGTGTGCAAACAGAAAAAGAAAAAGGAAATGAAAAAAAATGAGCTGTAAATGTATAATTGTTACAAATAAATAAATGGAACTAATTTTCTTTTCTGATTTTATTGTGCTTTAAACTTTAAAGTGTCACTAATTTTCCTTCAATTGTCCACATTGCATAGCAGAATTTGAAGTTTCATTTGCGAGCTTGTCTCCCAAAGAATTATCTAGAGTGGGGAAAAAAGTGTGCATTTCATATGAATTATTAATGTACAGTAGTACAAGATAGTAAAATGAGACGAAACGATAAATCAAGAATCAACCAACCTTGGATTACATTCAGTCGTACAACCTATCATTAAACCAAGAGAATAGGGTTTCTCCCCTCATCTATTTCAATGACGAGTGTACGTTTTGGATCACATCCACTCGGTCCTTCCGTGTACAGTGTAGGTAGGTAAGCTTTGTAGGCAGGCAAGTAACGAGAAACAAAGTCGAAAACCTGCAGAGTGTACCCCCGTGAACTTATTACTATCAGTCCAATAATCTAAAAGGACATATTTTGCAAAATTCTCCAACAATATATAGAGAAATGAACGATAACAGAAAAAGTAATTCAAATCCACCTCCTCATCCGTCATCCCGGATTTTCCTTCTGCCCTCATGGCCTGCTCTGCCTGTAAATGCACAAAAAACTTATTTCTTAGTCTACTTGCACAAAAGGAGAAACGCGACAGTAATCAGAGAACAAGATGGATAGACCTGAAGTCTCCACTGATAGACACAACTAGGATCTGTGATCTTGATTACCACCCATGCGTCTATATACTTGTCCCATGCATCGTAATAGGCTCGTAGATTATTATTTACTGTTTCAAGCTGTATGAACAGGAATTAACACGATAAACAATGAATTAGGATGCGATGGTAGACACTGTTAATATATATTGCCAGAGAGCTAACCTGTGGATCAACGGCTTTAACAACTTCATCTGGAAGGGGTTTGAAACCCAACATCCAGCCTTCAAACAGGATAACCTACAAAGGGCAGGAACACAAATCAGTAAAAATAAATGCACATAAATAACAAAGAAAAAGGTTTACAGTGTTCAATGAATTTATGCGTTATGAGCTTAAATTATATAGAATTGTGAGTCTAATGTCATCCAGAGCTCCTTCAAGAAATACATGATATTTCTTTGTTTATATAGAAGGATGTCTCTCCATACTGGCAAGTGACAACACAGCTGAAGCATAGACCCTGCGATTTCTGACAGAAATTGAGGTCATATTTGTATACAGCATTTGCTTTTATCAAAAGGTGGTGACACACAAAAACCCTTGCAAACATGCCTTTAAAAATACAACCACCAAAATGACTCCTGTTTGATATCCCCGTACGCCAACACCCTCAATACTTAAAAATTGGAATCAGTACATAACCTTCTGAAGGACTTAAGATGAAAAATACCAATGATATATGGTTTAACTGGTATAACTAGACAGAAATAAGGACATATAAGAGGCCCCTCACCTGAGATTTTCTTACATTACAGCTTGTAGTTACACAATTCCCTATGAAGGAGGACACACCTTGGGCCAACTAAACAAGTCCTGTATATTTAAAAACAGCTAAGTTTTCTTAAGACAGCCTCCGCTGCCACCAAAATTCTTCATCTGCATATTATTTTTTCGTAAGAGCCACTGAAAGCCTCATCAAAATGCTGAAAAGATCTCTTAACCATTTCAACCCTCAATTTTAACTCCTTATCTATTGACAACACAGGTGACACATTTGGCGCCTTAGAGACAAATGGATCAAATAAGTAATTAACCATCAGATCCCAGTATGCCAGTGTGAATATTTCTAACTTTTGAAACAAACCGCATCCCAGAACATGCAAAGTGGAGCATGGTACTCTTGCTTTCTGTTCTTTGTAGTCAATAGTCATACAGGACCAATGTCTGGTGCCAATTTGATTCACTTTCCTCAAAAGGCAGTGATGTTAAAAGAGTGGTAATAACTTTATAGCTGTGCAAGTAGCATGTTAGAGCAAGTGCCCAATCTACCAAATGTGAAGGTGTTGTGAACAACACAAGAAGCGCTCTTCAATGTGTCATGGTGATGGTGCAACGAAGCACATGAGTATGTTGCATAAGGGATGCATTGGTTACGGCAAGGCTCGAAGAGAAGGTTGCACGACCAAGGAAGCATCACAGCACGACGAAGCAAGCTACGGACTCAACCGCTCTACAGGTCGAGCATATGTGGCTCGGTCAAGCGAATCAACAAAGTGAGACAGAAGAGTCAGAAAACTCGCTCGGGTGGTCGAGCGGCCCTGGCTCGGTCGAGTGGAGTACAGGGGCAGATTCTGACGCATGTTCTATCTTGTTGCGGGTTTTCCTTGGGCAATAAGGGTTTGGTCCAAGGGCTTCTAATATGTGCTAGGCTATATAAGAGAGTTTTAGAACATCACTAGAAGCAAGAGGAGAGGCAAATACATTAGAGAAGCTAGGGCATTGGCCCTAAGAGTGTTTTCTTTGTATTAGTGCCATTTGTGGAGTTTCACCATTAGAGGTGAAACCTTTATGGGTTACGAGTGAGCTCTTGACTATTGTAAGTTGAGTCATTAGTGTAATTGATTTTATATTAATGATAAGATACTTTATTTGAGGGGGAGGTATCATTAGATACCTCATAAACAAACACATTGTTTGTTTGTTGTTCTCTTGTTTATTCTTTGTTTTTCACTCATCTTCTACATCTTATTCTACCATTGTTGGGTCCGAGCTATTCTCTATCATAGCATAACTAAACAAAGACTCCATACGCTGGAGTATCTAAAAAGTAGCTAGAGGGTATAACAAGGTATAGATGAAATCAGTTGCAAATCTGTTCTTTGGATCATCGTCATCATACCCTATGCATCTCGCTCATAGAGTTATGATCAAGGTCGAGGGCGTAAACATAATCAGATGAGTAGGTTGAATACACCAAAGATGTTGGCCATTGTTCGGACCATTTATGTTGGCGATTGTTTGGAACATTAACTGATCCTCTTTGGAATCACAACTTCAAAACTGATCTATTAATCTATGTTGAAACTCTTCAGGAATAATAAGTTAAGAATTTCATCTCTCATTCAAAATGCATGCTTCAGGTATATGGGGGAACAACCGAGGCTAAGCACAGATTGTTGATCATAGTTTAGCATCAGTTGTTCTCTAGTGTCTATGACCAACTAAAAAGATCTACTTGCACATCCCATAAAATAAAAGGAAATATTTAAAAGCACCACTAAGTATGGATTCCGCCACAATTGGGGTCCGGGGCGGTCCATCTGGATGAAACCTAAAACGTGGCCAACCCCACTAGGGAAATGCAGTATTAACTACAACTGAAAATTATTTAGAGAGCACAGATTTACTCAGAGAAATAAAGGAACATTTTATTGGCATTTGAGCACACGTGTATCAAGATCAAAAACCACATAGAACTCCTCACCGTTAATGGTCCTTCTACCTCTGTCCACATTGAAGGATCTGCCCTATCTCCTCTCCCATTAAAAGCAGACTGCACGCAGACTGATCAACTTCAGAAATCAAACAAAATGGACAAATTGAGGTAACTCAAAGCATGGAATACTTACTTTATCATATCGTGGTACCTTCATCTTCATACCTGAAATAGTAAGCTTCTATATATGATTTTGAAATCTCAAAATGAAGAAAGCATTGCCATAAAGGAAAATGCAGAAAACGAACACCTACAGATTGTGGTGTAGTTGCAAATTGCAAGATAAGAAAGACGGACATGTGCATGTGCAATGTGACATCAAAAGGTGGAACGTGTTCTAGCACATGACCTTGCACCCGAAATAACAAGGACATTATATGTGAGGTGGTACCTTCTTTAGTTAGTTTGCTCAAGGCCTCAATTGTTTCAACAGAAAGTGATAAATCATGGCTACCAGCATTGCCTCGGAACTGAAATTAGTCATTTGACTTCCTCAGTGCACAGGCATTTCACATGTCTGTTAAAGAAACCATGAAACACCAACAAGTTCATACCTCTAAAAGCTGATTCCCCGAGTTCTCTTCTCTAAGTTTAGCCTACAATTACCACTATATTCTGTCAGGAAAAGAGAACGCTGATATAGACCACAAATATTGGTATCAGAAGCTCACTTTGAAGCCATTAGAGTAAATACCTGCCCTTCAGCTGTCAAATAGAAATCATCAATGGATATTGTAGCAGATTTCCTAGAAGATTTTTATGTTATCAGTCCAACAAATATGCATACTACATCAATTACTCATAAGTTCATAATAGAGTAAATGTCATGTTCCATTAAATTATCAATGTATACCTGCCAGTAATTTTGAAAAGGTAGTTCAACGCATATACAAGTGTCGTTTTTCCACAACCTTGTGGTGCACTAAATCCTATCTGCACAAAATGGCTTTATTTCAGACCATTGAAACAGTAAATGTTTCAAAGGCAACGTTCTTCCATGAAGATTACAAAATTGCATGTGTACATCAAAGCAAAGGATAAAATACAACAAAGTACCAAATAATAATATTATCCAACTCCAAAAGTCTACCAATTGCCAAAGTGAAATAAAAGCAAAATGCACTATAACATTATAAAGTACAATACAGATTACAGGGTCTAGGAAACAAATTCAGAATTCTGTATTTCACTTTTCTTCTTTGAGTATCTAGTCAAAAGCTTCGTCCATGTGTCTAGCTGGCCATTATTTAGATTTCATCTAAAACCTCAACCTATAGGACATTATTTTAACTTTTAGGGGTAAAAAGGTGTAAAAACAAGAAAATTCGGGCATGCGTAATTCAGTGAGCAATGATCTCTTTCCCCTTGATCTTGGCTCCTTTGAGCCCTTATGTAAACTTATCAATCAAGGAATTGCCCATGATTTAGATTTAACAAGCTTATCATAATTTAAATTAAACACAAAAAGCGCGGTGTATCAAAAACATTTACAATCCAATTCACAAAACTGAAAAATCAAGAAGAGGAGGGATTAAATTTTTTTTACCACTATAGGAGGGACATCCTCTCCATCTTTGAATTTGGATGCATGCTGAGAGATTTGATCTTCACACCATAAGAAGACAGGTATATAGTAATGATATAGCCTAACTTTCTGAGCATCACTTAGTTTGAGTTCATTGAGTTGGAATATTCTACAAAGTTGAGATGCACACAGTAACCATTTATCAATAGACTCTGCAATCTTCTCCGCAGTCAGACCTAATTTATTTACAAGGGGACCAGAACATATGAAATCGAATAGATCTTTTACTGTGGCAACTTCCACAGATGTAGGTGGAAGAGCATATTGGACATGGTTTTGTCTTCTTCCGTTGCTAGACATGTTTCTATGGCTTGTAAAACACTCTTCCAACCATGAAAATCTGTACCCTTCTAGAACAACTAATCAAAAAGTCAGTAGTTTCACAGTGGATTGTTTAAACAGTACAGCTGTACAGGTATCTTCATTAATCATCAATCAATCAATAATCATCAATCAATCAATAATCAATAATCAATAATTATAACTAAATAATAAATAAAATATACCAATGAAGATACGACTTGAGACACGTGTCACACTGTCATTATAAATTTTCCCGCCCTTTTTCTATCATTGACGAGGAAACTATTGATATTTACTTGTTATTTAAGGAAACAAGGAACTCCTTAAAACTGTGATATTGTTGATGGACTATAATTATATGTGATGATCCATTGTAATATTATATTTCCTTATATAAACCAAAAAAAAGAATATGAAGTAGCTTTTTATTTTAAATTATTATCACATGAATAAAGACTAATTTGACTTTTTTCAACTAAATTCTCCCTCCTATCTATCTTGATTGAAGACTTTTAAAGTTTATTTGTCTTAATTATCAATAATTACTTTGAATATATGATTTAATATTGATGTATGATAATTTATTTCGATAATGATAATATCATAACAAATACAAAGATTTAATAATAAAGAGTATGTTGTAAATGAATAAATTTTATAAAACAATATCATTATTCATATCAGCAAATATTTATAGCATCCGTGTTTTACACGGGAATCTATCAAGTTTAAGTAAAAATTAGTGCCAAACATTATCTAACTTCCCTAGCAAGGAACCAAACAAAGAATATTTTCCCCAAAAAAGTATTCTCCATCAAAAATACTTTCTTCCCAACACAAAGGAGAGAAAAATGGACATAAAAAACAACTTCAGCAATCTCATAGCTAGTGTTTTGATACTACCATCATGCACTCAATTCTATGAAAATTGTTAAAATAGGCTAAACTTATTGTCAATGCCAGCATAGAACCGAAGAACACACGAGGTGCACATTCCATAAGCCAAGATGATACCAACCCAAAACCATATGGCTCCAATAACTAATAAAGTGTGCACATCGTCTTTAATTCATCGATGTAAAATAAACGATCCCAACAAAAACTGATGCACAACTATTGTCATCATAAACAATTATCCATACTTGCACTCTGTAAACAGTAACCACAACTTAATCTAGCCCCCTGGCTCCCCTATTTCAAGAAAAAGGAACTTCCTTCACATGCTTATGTATTTTAAGTTTGAATTTCGTTGAAAATCATTGCAACAGTTATAGACTAATACCCAAATCCCTCCAAACTTAGTTCTATTGGGATATATTGGATGAGGAATGAAGTTGAATCTGTAAATCACTTGGAAGTCACTATCAATTTTTTGAATTGTTACGCCTTTGTAGCATATTGCAAATATATAATTTTGATCACGATCAAGAAACGGATTATGTGATACGGTTGCCTTGACCTATATATTTTAATAATGGTAAGCTCAAAAACCTTTATAATACGATAGTGAGACGGTGATGCGAACGATGTTAATCAATATGCTTGGGAGAAACTTATACTTGACTAATGACACCAAATCGCAATTATAGTAAATTGATCCCACTAGCACGTACTAGCTTCCTAAGAAAAGAAATAGAGTAACCCATTCTACCTAGTTTTCAATTCATTTTCCATTCACTTGAATTCATCAGTAAGTTAAATAGGACAAAAAAAAAAAAGGCTGGTTGCTATTATACATCTTATCAACCTTCACTCTCAACTTTCAGATAAAATTGTTAACCTAGCAAAGTGCTAACTTACTGAAGGTTTACCTTCTATATTCTTTCTCATACCCTCAAACTTTTAGCTTCCTAGACGGAACAACTTGGTAGTCAGACCTTAAACCCTCCGGAAGGCCTCAAGCACAATCATAAAAACCTAAAGTTGGTACTTAGTTATTTGTACCTCTATCATCTTCATACTTATCATTATTAATGTAACATCATAAAAAAATACAAGTATAAGCTTTCATTTTAATACAAGAACATTAAAACTGCCACAAATATATAAAACTCAGCCACATCATCATATTCCTCGGTCGACTCATCACTAAAACCAATTATGTTACTGTGCATTTTCCTCCACATTGGCATACACTCATACCACTTATGACAATACAATTACAAAATAGTATCAGATTCAATCTCAGTAAAGCATATATCTGGAGATCGCTTTTACTGTCATTAAAAAATTAGCATATGTACCATAATGCATCAATGACAAGTTCAGATCACAGAATCATGATCGTGTTGTAAAGATTTTTTTAGCTTACCTAGAAGAAATTTTATGCATTAAATGCAAAATCCATTTTAAACCCTAATTTTTCACTATGATTCGTATAATGTATCCAATCAGAGAGATCTTTGAGGGTGTGCGAGGTGATCGACCGCACAGGGCCCCTCTTTCTCCCGTATATGAAAAAGTTAATCAAAATAAGAAATATGTTAAATTTATTGATAAAATATATTATATTTACTACAAATAAGACACAAAAAATTTAGCAAAGGGGCAAAGGTCCCCAAATTTTCCAAGATGGCTCCGGGAAAAATTAGAAGAAATTGAAAAAATAAAAAACACTCAACATCAGAGAGCATATAATCAATCCTACTTGCGCTTGAAATCTTCTTCTACAGGCTATGCTTCATCAAAAAGTAACGATAGGGTATAACAGGGTACAACAGGGTATAGATACTCAACACTAGAAAGCATATTTTTTCTTTTTTCATTGATGAGTGCTGTCTAGTGCTCCAAATTATGCTCAATATACCATGCATAACCATCCTAAAATTTATTGTTCAAATTAAAATTGAAGCATTGAACTAGGAGACACTTTAGTGGTAGTAAATCATGTACTATCCATGATTTTCCCAAATCAACAAAAATTACTCCACGTACTTCAAATTTCTAAATATGAACCAAAATCTCGACTAAAAACCAGAAAAAATGAATTTCTGATATCATAAACCGTCCACATTTTCCTTCCATTTAAAAACATCAAACATTCGATTAATTTCAACTGCAAACAAACTAAAATTTCAAATCGCTAATAAACGAAATCAGAAAATAAACACAATCAATAATCATTAAAACTAACAACGCAGAAACAAATTCAAAGTAAAATGTAACCGAAAATTACCAGAAGATGAAATGGAAGGCGGCGAAAGAGGAAAGTTGTTTGACAATTTAGAGGAGAGAGAAAATTTAATATTGGACGAACAAATTGAAGTGGAATTTGGACATGGCGTCACAGCTTGACATAAAATATTCAAAGTATTCGCCATTTTCGTTTTCTCTTTTTTTTCTTGGAGTTTCGTTTCTCTTTACTTCTCTCTTCCTACAAGTGTTGGTGTTGCCGCGAGTATTTGCGCGAATTCTGAGGCTGAGCTTTTACAAAAAGCTAAGAAGAAATTTCGAAAGGTTAGCTGATTTTTGTGTTTGGATTTATGTATGTATTTTGGTAGCATATGGCTTATATTCGGTTTTTCCTTATCTTGAATTTCCTATCATATTGATTCATTTTGTTTTGTTTAGTCAATCCTTTAATTTTTGTCCCCACTATAATAAATATTCATAACTTATTGTGATTCAACATCTTTTTACAATACAAGTATTAAATTGAGTTGGATAGTTGAATTAAATTAATTATAATTACAATAATAATAATAATGTTCGTACTTAAAATATTTATTTTTAGTTGTTTAATGTTTATGTCTTTATAGCGTTATTGTGAATGTTAAAATAACATTAGAGTAATAATATACTACTATATACTAAACTTAACCATAATAAAAATATTGTTATTTAACATTCTTATCTTTATAAAAATTTCATGGAAAATACAATATTTTAAACTGGTTTGTAAACTTTCAAACGTTAATCACACGCATATATAGATATTCCGAATCTATGTATTGGAAATGTTGAACAACTATTAAAATAAAAGCATAACTATTATAAAATAAAAGCATAACTATTAAAAACAATGTCTAATTTGGTAAAATAATGATATTCAATTGAATGTTATATCTCAGAGGTAATCTTTGTTTTACATTTTCCACAACTTTAGATTTAATTTAAAAATAATAAATTGAGTCTTAAATATAAATTGAAGATATTTCTTAAACGTGAAAATTATTAATAATAACAAAATTGTTCATTTGATAATCAACAAGAATCACGTGAAAAATTTACTAAAGAATCGAGCAACATTATTCCTAATTCAGAATTGGGTAGAGTTATTTAAAAATTACTACACTAGAATATGCTATTATAATTTATCCTATTTATTTCAGTTTAATAGAGTAATTTGCTAAAGTTTTATCATTGTGACAAGTTTTGCGTGATTGGAGTGGTCCAGCTCATATAATATTTTATAACTTGTTGTTTTTGATAGTTTGAAAACTGAAATTCTAAAAAACAAGGAACGCCTTTTTATTTTTTGATAAAAAAAAAGCAACCTCTCTTTTTCCTTTTTCTTTCCAGGAAAAGTGAAGAAGCTTTTTGCATTTTCTCAATTATAGTCCTAGGATTAGAGTATAATAAGTATAATATTAATACCACAAACTGTTTTGTGACACTATCTTTTAAAATAAAGGTTTCAATTGGTAATTTGGTATGCTCTAATTTTTAATACATATAAAAATGAAAAATATAGTGTAACTGATCGTTTATTTGGTAGGAATTTTGGATACTTTAAGTAGACATTTAAGATACGTCAAGTCGAGATTTACAGTATGTCAAATAGGCGTTTAAACATGCTGAAGTTGTTAAGTATATGTTATGTGCTGTTGTAGTTGTTTAGGTTATTTATTGTAAGGGTTTAGGTTATGTATTGTAGGTGTTTAGGTTATTTGCTGTAGATGTTTTGTTATGTGGTGTTGCTGTGTACATATTTTTGTTATGTGTTGTAGATGATTAGGTTATTTGTCGTAGAATTTATGAAATGTGTTGTAGGAGTTTATATATATGCTATTAGCCGTAAGTGTTTAGGTTATTTAGTGTTCAAGTTAATGTTGTGTACTGTATGTATTTATATAAATACTTCAGTATACAAAAATACATACTATAGCTAGCTTAAAATACCATCATCAACTATTCAAAATGCATACTTTAGTATGCAAAAATACATACTATAGCTAGCTTAAAATGCCATTATCAACTATTCAAAATGCATACTTTAGTATGCAAAAATACCTATTAACACTAGTTCAAATGTCTACTAAATCTAGTTCAAAATACCTCCTTAAAATTAAAGTAGGTGTTTTTTTTATGAAATGTGTGTGCGTAGTAGTTGTTTTTGTATTGAGTTGGGTTTAGGCGTAGTAGGTGTTTTTGTAGATTGGGCTGAACTTTAGGGGCCGTATCTCAAAGAGTCCTATTATAATAATAATAATAATAATAATAATAATAATAATAATAATAATAATAATAATAATAATAATAATCTCTTTGCTTTTTTATTTTTTTTCATTTACTTTTTGCGCAAATTCTAATGCAAACTAAAAAATCAAAATAATTTAAATTCTAAAATTCAAAAAAGTAATATTTAAAAAATATATATATTGCAATAAATGTATCAAGATCCTACACAAATCTATTTTTTTTCACATCAATTAACGAAAATTCATAATCCAAGTTTGATACAAAATTCGTAAATTTGAAAAACATATGAAAAAATATACAAATAATTCCACCAAAAATCAATATCCTACACAAATCTATTTTTCTCACATCAATTAATAAAAATTCATATTCAAAATTTGATACAAAATTCGTAAATTTAAAAAACATATAAAAACCGAGAGAGTAAACAAACAATTCCACCAAAAAAATAAAGAAATGAAATGTGGATGCAAAGGATCGTTTGCAGCAGTATTTTATTGGCAGTACAATACAAAAAGAAAAAACCGGAGAAATATAAGACAAATTTCTTCACCAGAAAGCCATATTGGTTTATTCAAACTTTACCAGAAATTAAATTAATTAAGAAGTAGTATATCATTTCGGTCCAAATTGTCTGGTTGAAAACTTTTTTGTGGGTTGGTATTTGGTAAGGTTTCCAATTTTTAAGGGATACTTCCTATATTGAAAACTGAAGTCTTGGAACTTGGGATTTTGGGAGTTTTTGTTGACAATACATAGGAGAAAGAGAAACAAAAAGAGGGCACAATAATGGGTTCTTTTGGGAAACTTGCAAGAAGGGCTTTGGAGACTGAATCACCAGTTATGGTTCAGGTAAGAAATCGAGAAGATTGATTTTTATTTTATTTTATTTACTTGTATTTTCTCAAAAATTGCAATTTTCGAAATGGGTATGTGTTATTTTATCTCAAAAAGGGATAATTTTGGTGGATTATCATGATTTTGACTCAAATTTATACTGTCTGATAATTTGCAGATACAAGAACTGTACAGGTCTACCAAAGATGCTGTATCTTTGGCTCAGGTTTGTGTCTGATTCTTCACTTTCTGAAATTTTTGTAGGGATTGATCATTAATTAATCAGATTGATAAAAGTGTTCAGAAACTTTTTCCTATTGTAAGGAATTAGCATGTGATCATTCAAATGATGGGTAAATTTATCGATTATCATGCTTATATTACTTGGGGCTATTGTTTTTAAGTGGGTTTGTTGTTTCCCGCATGTTTTCCTATACAATAAACTATTTCTGTAGTGAAATTTGTCAAAGTTTGTGCATTGACTTTTCGATGATGCTTGCTTCGTTTTGGAATACTATTCTTTGGTGAGGAGGTAGGGAAGGGAAGGGAAGGGAACGAAAAGGGAGGAAGGGAAAGGAAGGGGAGGGTTGGGTGGGAGAGAGCTTCTTGTTTGGTTAGTAGGGAAGGGTAGGAAGAAAGAAGGAAAATTAGTGTTTTACCTCCAAATCATTTCAGAGAGATTGTATTCTTAACGAAATATGTTCATGTTCTTGTCCCTTTTTGTTATCCAAACAAGGGTTCCTTCGTCCTTTCAAATCCCTCCTCTTTCTTTCCCTCTATTTTTCTCTATCCAAACACTCAGTAAGAGTATATTGGTTTATATTGTTTTGAGAAATCCTAAAAGATTAATTATGTTTGTATCTAGTAGAAGGATCTTCTCTGTAACTATAGACTCAATGATTTTTTAGATTAATTGGGAAACTATACACTATGTTTGGATAAATTGGAAGGGAAGGACAGGAAGGGGCCTAGTCCTCGCACCTTGCAAGTCTACTTAGTAGGCATGATCTCCACACTTCCCTACAATTCAAAATGGACGTGTATCTAGAGGTATTAACCCGTGCTTGCACTTTGCGACTTGGCGTGAAAGCTTTTCTTTCGAAGACATACCCAAACTAGACTACCCACTCTGAAATGATGAACTCTTGTTATACCTTTTCTTGTATTGCTCAATTGTTATCGGATACCTTCCATCTCAATCATTTATTGTTCCAAATTAATTATAAATTTCCCCATCAGTTTGCAAATTGCAATATTGATCATAATATCTAGCTAGTGCAATAACTTAACGGGGTTGGTTGTTCCCACATTTTCTTCTACGCAATGACCTATTCTTGTTGCTAACTTTGTCCAAATTTGTCCCTTACCTTTAACTTGGAGTGTCTTGGAATCAATACTGCTCTCCTTTTTAATTTACTATTCTTTGGTCCACAATTTTTTGTGTATATGGTAGTGGACTAATTCCTCCAACTACAAGTGTTAATATGTTCTTAAGGATGTCCAGACTGTTGCCCTCTAAATAGTATTGAGATTTGGTTGGATTTCTGTATATGCTAGTATTTAAGTTGTTGAAGGATTATGAATTATAGAATTCATAAACTACAATTATAAAAGGGTTCTCTTGTTAGATTGTGGCATTGTGTTATTTTCTTATTGATGAGGAGTTGTGGAAATTTTACAACTATCACGAAAGACTTTATCTGTCTTTAGTATGATGGGAATGTGGTTTCCCTCTCAATGAATTGAAGAGTTATTTAAGATAGCTGAAAGCTGGTGTTAAAATAGGAAAGCCTTTGCTGCTTTCTTGGGTTGCATACATTGAACAAATGTCAACATGTAGATGGCTGCCGCCTCTTTAGTGGTTAAGTGTTTGTTGGTTTATATCGTTTTGAGATACATAGACTTAAAATTGTTAAGCATTCCTAGCAGAGCAAATCATAATGTAAAATTTAACACCTATACAGTAAAAGTAAAAGTGTTCTTTATCTCTTCAGATTGAGACCTAACTCCTGAGATTACTCATGAGCTTGGTAACCCATGTAAAATGCTCTTGGACTTCTTGCGATCAAGATATTGTCGCTGGATGAACTTGGTTTCTATCCATGGAAATCAAGTACGAAATGTGTCATCGCGTGAAAGGTTTTTGAATTCTAGTGCTTGTCATTTTTATAGTCTATATGTGTATCTATGATTGCCCTTATGGCTGAAGACTTTTGTTTTTAGTTCCGAAGTAATTCCCAAGTTTCTTGTTAATTTTGCAACATAAATCATGATATTTTTAGCTTAGTGCAATAAATTTCATTCCTGGATGCTCGTGTGTAGGTTCTAGAGAGAGTTACACTTGCTCTTTTTATTTGTTTTGTAGTTTTACTTCTGTAGAAGGCTCCTGTGCTGACCGCCCTCACATCTAACTTTTTGTGTAGGGCGTGGTTTATTGGCAACCACCAAAGCAAGCATTGACCAAAGTAAAGGATCTTGTGTTTGACCCTAAAATCAGTCGGTATGGTGCTGATGAAGGTATCCCTGAGTTAAGAGATGCCCTGATGCAGAAGGTAAAAATTTTATATTTGGAAAATGAAGCTTTTACCTATATTGTTGGGATTAAGGCTTTGGCGTTGTTCTCATTGATGTGCAGGCTTTTTGATGGTGCTTAATTTGAGTTAGAATCTACTGATATGTTAGCTTTACATTTTTAGGATGTGATTTTGCTTTGTAGTTATGAATATATAAGTAGCTGAAGCTAGGAGCTGAAGCCTAGTAACGGTCGAATATTGTATTTTGAAGGTGTGCTAATGAACATGACAAATATTGCAAGTAATAATATGAAATTAGCTAGAAATTAAATGTCAAACAATAACATGAAATGTAATAAGGTTCACCAACTTGGCTACATTCTCTTCCTACTTCCTAGGCTAGTGTTTTGTATTTTGGTTTTAAAAGATAAGGGAGCTTAAAGCTCAGACAAATACAATGAAGGAATTACATCAATTGAGATAATGTTTGAGGAAGATAAGTAGTGGGACTTGGAATAAGCAAGGAACAGACTAAAGATATGAATAGTTGCTAAAGCCTTTAGCTTGGCTTAGCTTGGCTTGGCATACTTTTACGTCCACTCTAGTGCCCATATATATAGGGGAATAAGAGCAATAGAGGAAAGGCAAAGTGGTGCATCATGCTTCAGTGTGCAATGTTGTTCCAAATGACAAATGCTCCAAGAAAAATCAAGCGTCTTTTCTTCATTCCCAAGCTTTGACTATAACTCTTCAAGAGTGCTTGGGGGAAGTAAACCATTTTTGGTTGAATTGCAAAGCTCATTCACCAAAATAGCCATACACAAAAAGCTTTTCCATAAAGAATTTTCAAGTATTTATCTAGAATTGCATAGTTCAATTAATGTCCATTCTCCATTTCATGAGACATCACCCCATAACCAAGATTCCAAAAAAGTTTGACTCAAGTCACATTACAACACTAGTAAACTCGGTTTTAGTTGCTGTTACGTATGCTTTCAGGGAGTTAAGGTCTTTGATTTAGGTGGGCCTTGGTTTCTTCTCCCCTGGCATCAAAGTTCAAACCCCTAGATGTATTGTGGTTGGTCAAGCACCATCTACATATAACCTCCTTGCCTGATAGGGAAATACAGAAAAGAAGTTAGGCTTTTTTGTTTCTTGCTAATTAATATCCTTTTCGGATTAAAAAAACTTCATAAAAATTTGGTACTTTCAAATTACATAATTTTCAGTCTGTTAGCACTTAGCATAGTGTTTTTTCTGATAACCTGATGCTTAAATTTCACCCCCTTTTAAGCCCTTTCCAGATTTTGTACGACTGCTGTCTGTATGTTCATAATTGTTAAGCTGCTGTGTTATTGCATTTTTTTGTGACCCATTTTCTATGAATCTTCATTATGTAATTTAGTTGCATCCTCACCTTTTATTAATATGCGGTATAAAGAATTCAAGTCTTAACTTTGGGATTTGGAATTCTGTTTCTTGTACATATCGTCTATAGAGTTTAACATAAACTGTTCCGGGATGCTCTTGTTTGCAGTTACGAACAGAGAACAAGTTGACCAAATCAAAGATCATGGTTACAGCTGGTGCAAATCAGGTTAGTTGAACTGGTTCTGTACTTTATATTGAGTAACATATGTAATTTGTAAAGCTCACAAATAAGTGCACAATTTTGTTTGATTGGATATTTCCAGCTGAGTTTCACCTATCACTTCCATTCGCCAATTTTTGTCAAAATCTATCATTTAAGTTAGACTAGCAAGTTAGACACATCCAGATTTTGCAGTGTTGGATTTTTTCTGAGTTATGATTGTTTTTCCCCCTTAAGTCTGCTGGGCTTAAAGTCAATTTTGAACAATCATAATTTTTTTTGAGGATTTTGATATTTGTCTTCCGTTATCTGATTGCAAAATGCAAGACAAATAATAGATGATGTATGAAGAAAAAAACAATCTCAAGAACTACTTGCGATTAACACCATTGGCGACTCTTTTTTAATGACATGTTTCTTTTAAGAAACTTTACATGTCACTTGTCAGGAAGTTAAGGTCACTGAATTGATATCCGAGCATATGTTTGAAGCTTTTTAATGACTTCTCTCATTTCTTCAATTTCAGGGATTCGTGAATCTTGTTCTTGCTCTATGCGATGCTGGGGATTCTGTGGTTATGTTTGCACCATATTACTTCAATGCATACATGTCTTTCCAAATGACTGGTGTTAGTAACATACTAGTTGGTCCTGGTGATCCAGAGACACTGTATCCAAATGCAGGTTAGAACGATTATCATCTATGAATTGTCAGTGAAATGCTTATAGTTGTCTAGCACCGTAGCTCATCCTATACTTATAGACTTTTCTGGCACACCATTAGTGTCTTTATTATGTACTGCAGGAGTTTTGATTGTGTACTGATACAAAAAGTTTTCTTGTTGGTGGGTACTGGAGTTATTTAGGTCAAATACTTCAATGTCATCGTTACATATTTGTATTTACAGTTAACGGTTTTGCAAGTTAACTATCGTACCATGTAAGTGCAGCTTAAATCTGATTTCTGACTTGTCAATGGTGGTCTTGTTTTTGCTTTATTGTGATTGGACCTTATTCCATCTGGACTTGTAGCTTTGTTCATGTTTATCTATCATTTCCATTCTAAACATGAAATTCTCTTTGAAATTCTGATGTGAATTGGGTCAAAGGGATCAAGGGCATTATCGACATTTTACTATTAGTTAAGTCTTTCTATTTTGGTAGTTAGGATAGCTGTTATTTTTATTGTTTGTTGGGCTTAGGCTATATAAAGAGCTAGCTTTGTAATAATGAGAGGACTATTGAATATTGAATAATAAGGAATCATCCTTTTGAGAGTTATGGGTTGACTGAATTGCCCATTAATGCGTGTTTACTATCCAGTTTTGGTTACGGGTCTTGGCGGGTTACATATTCCCTAAAACATCGTTTTAACTCGCGGACATCAAGTTCTCAAATTTATTCATTCTAAGGTATTGTTATCATGTCTGTAATTCTCATTACAGGAGGTTTTAACCATATAAGATTTTTTTTTTCCAATTGTTATGTTTCTCAACAGTAGTTTCCCTGTGTTTTAGTTGAGATCATAGTTGACGCCTGATTTTTATGTTTGTCAGACTGGCTTGAGAAGACTCTCAAGACGAACCCACCACCTAAGGTGGTCACAGTTGTTAATCCGGGTAATCCATCTGGGACCTACATACCCGAACCTCTCCTCAAGGTCCTCTCTTTTCTCTCTATGACCCCCTAACTATCACAATTTTTTTTATTCTTTTCCTTCAGCAGTTACTCGGTCTGTCTCTTGATGCTATCTCGACTTGGCTAAAATATGTGACAGACGGAGTATATGCTAGTTTATCGACGTGTCAGAAATTCAAGCAGAATGATTTGGTTTGTTTGAGCACTTTATTTGTCCTGATGATTGTTTCTGATTCTTTTTCGTTTAGAGAATTTCCGATCTTTGTAAAGGTGCTGGTTCTTGGCTCATCGTAGATAATACCTATGAGTAAGTTGGTTATGTTCTCTTTTTTTAGCAGTTATTGAACTACTTTCATTATGCTCAACAAAAATGTTTAGTGCTTTGATCGTTAGTAGCCATCAAGAATGCATCAAAATGTCATTTGAATCTACTTGCCTAGCTTTGCTATTTGCTGTAACATGTTACTAAATTAGGCAATTGGGGTAATATGCCCAACTAAAATGGTCGGTGCTTTCCCGTCTTTGAAATCCTCTATAATATGCCTCAAAAAATCACGTTCACTACTTTTTTAAAAGTTACTAATGTGTGCTATCAAAGATCAAATAGAAAGTCCTTTTTTGTTAACAAAACAAGTTTAACGTCGCGTACATCTGACCATCCAAACCTTGTCTAGGTGGGAGCTATCTGATGGCGTTGGGGTGATGGAATATTGTTGTTCTATAATTGTCGATACTATTTCTTACAATAATCCCATGCAGATATTTCATGTTTGATGGCCGGAAGCACTCGTGTGTAGAAGGAGATCACATCGTCAACCTTTTTTCCTTCTCAAAAGCGTACGGGATGATGGGATGGCGTGTTGGATATGTAAGCAACTTGTTTTTTCATCCGTTTCATCAACACCCATTATCCAAATTATCTCCTTTTTTATTTGTCGAACAATAGATGAAAGCTCTCTATCGTGCAGATAGCATATCCTGCTGGAGTAGACGGGTTCTTAAATCAGCTCCTGAAGGTGCAAGACAATATTCCGATCTGCGCATCCATAATCTCTCAATACTTGGCCTTTCACTCTATGGAGGTAGGAACAGATTGGGTAAAAGAGCAAGTTAAGGACTTAGTCAAGAATCGGGAGCTTATAAAGGATGCACTTTCCATTCTAGGCAAGGACGCTGTGAAAGGGGGAGAAGGCGCTATCTATCTATGGGTAAAGCTTCCCGATGAGTTCCAAGACGACTTTAAGATTATCCATTGGCTTGCTCGTCGACATAAGTTGATCTTGATCCCAGGGAGCGCGTGTGGATGCCCGGGACACCTTCGGATATCATTTGGTGGTTTGCCGGAGGCTGAAACTGCAGTTGCTGCCGAGAGGCTCAGAAAGGGCATGGAAGAATTGTTGATAGATGGAATGGTGGAGGAATGATTGAAGATGTCTAGCTTATTCTCATTTTTGGGGATAAACTGAAATTTATAGGAAGGTTGAATTGAATAATTATACAATTATCATTGTAGTACATTTGTATGAAGAAAAAGCAAGTTATTGCTGTAAATGTAATGACTTGTATAGAATGACTAAAACTTTCCCTTGTTGGGGAAAAAAATACTCCATTTTGCAGCCACACTGTGTTTAGGCAACTTGAAATAATAGCTTCTGAGATATTGAGTTCTAACATCTGGTTGAATATAAGCATTAAAATTGTATTAGGGCATTTTTTTCATTACAATTAGTGAAACTTTAGAGATCTCAAAATTGATTCAACAATCTCTTGCAAGACGGCTTTACATGTGTGACCAGGTTAATTCATCATACAACAAATAAAATTTTTTTACGTCTTTAAATATGAATTTTAATTTTTAAAGTTTTACAAATTCTTAAATGAGGCGGTTTTATGGTGAAATCATCTCTGAATAGATTTATAGATAAATGTATGTTAAAGTGATTATTTACAATTTTAAAGTGATCAATCAGGGAAGTTGACTAATTATATGGGTTCATCTCATAGTGAGACATTCTAATGCAAGAAGAGTCATGGTGAAGGAATGCTAAGGCTTGGAGTGGGAATTTTAAGCCTTGAAATAGACACTTTCATAGTTAGAGTAGTTAGTCAAAAAAAAACTTAAGTCTTTGAGAAGAAAATTTAGACATATTAGGGGTTTTAAGCCTTTAGATGATCATTTTGAGTCTTAAAATTAATTTTTTAAGGAAGGTAAAAAGATTATAAGCAGGTCTGAAGACTGCATGGATGTGGATGTCTTATTCATGAATTTATAAAATTGATTTATGTATATAATATTATCATTTCATACAGTAAAATCACATCTAGTTTTTTAAAATGAAATTTAATTTTTTTCTTAATCGTGAACAAATATATACAAATACAAGTATAAAACATAAAAATTAATGGATAAAAAAAATGACACATAACACAAAAATTAAACTCAAATTTGATGGATCATGATTCATGACCTGAAAGTGAAGGTCTCATTGACCTTTTTTTTTATAATCTATATTGACTAATTTATTTTCAATTAAATTCAAATTAATTTTGAGTTTAATCAAGAAAATGAAAGATTTATCATGACTAATTATTATCAAGCTTATTCCATAGTTTTAAATTATAACAAAAATAAAAGTAGAAGTAATACTTTATTATTAAATAATTAATAATTAATAATTAATTTCTAAACAAGAGTACAAATTCCCACCTTAATTACTCAAACACTTGAAACATTGCTTGAACAAGTAGCATTAGTTGGATTTGGCCCCACAAAATTATTATAAACCATTAAAACTAATCATAAATCATAATCCCCTTTTTAAACCATTTCAATTTTCAAATACTTACATTTTCTCTTCAAATTCCCAGATAATCTAACACACTCACACACCCCTACCATCATCTTCCTCCTTTTCTCTCTCCTCCATTTTCCACTCCCCAATTTCATCTTCAAATCCAGTAAACCCTAATTCCGAGCTTCCCAAACATTGAAGATTCTAACTCTACAATAAAGTAAAATGGTGGAAACTACATTGAATGGACTACAAGATCATCTGAAATTGGCGAGGGAGTATGCGCTTGAAGGTCTCTATGATACCTCCGTTATCTTCTTCGATGGCGCCATTGCTCAAATCAACAAGTAAATTTTATTTTTCTCTTTTTTCTGCTTTGAATAATATGATTTTGAGGCTTTTTTCTTTGATTTTCATTGATGGTTTGAATTTGTAGTGGTTGTTGTAGTTTCCTCTATAATTAAGTATTGTATTGGGCATGTTTACTTATTGTTAGTTATAAATGTTGATTATTTGTAAAAATGGTGATTGATGAGTTATTATGAGTTTCTCAAGTTCGTCAATTTAGTTTATTTAGGTTTAGAAATCTTTGTATGCGTTTTTTCTAGGCGAATAATTACTTGCTATAATCTTTTTATGTAGTATATATGACGTGTTAATCTGGATTTTGATCTCTACCTCAACTTAGGGTTTGTTCTGACCTAGTTATGCTACAACTGAGCTAAAAATTTCAAAAATTGAAAATGTGGGTGAAATATTGGAAAAAATGAGCTGTATTTGACTGAAAATCAAATCAATTGGAGAGAATGAGCGTTTGAAAAGTTGTGTAAGGATTTGGTGATGTCGATTGTGGTATGCATTAGATGGAATTTGATGCTTAAGATTGGGAAGAGCTGTGTACTTTTTATTTTATAGAAATTTCAGAGTTGAGAGGCGGTTATGTTCCTATTCTCTGTAATGGGATGTATAGTTCATTTTGTTGTTGGATGTGCTTTATACCTATGGAGAGTCTTGGAACTGTTACGTGTGGTGTAGAAAGATCATGCTAAAAGTAATAAAGCTTTGTTGGAAGAGTTGTTTCTCTAAGATGAAGTTTTGAGGGAAATTTATCGTTTCGGATGAAAAATTACACGCAAGGATAATATGTCTTGCTTGTAAACCGTGTTTATAAGGTAAATTATAAGCTTAGGGATGGTGAGCAATTTGATTGCAAACTAATTTCAAAAAAAGAAACTAGTTGGTTAAATATTGAATAAAAGTTTACTTATTAAAAAGCGTCTTTGGTGTTGAGGACAATTTTCAAGAATGTATGAGATTTTCTTGAAGAATTTTTTGTGAAGAAGCTTTTAGCAATGCTAACCTTGATCAGGTTACAATGTCTTGTGGGAGGCATTTGGTAGTAGCTTTTGTTTATGTCTGTTTGATATCAATGTATGCTTCAAATGTTTGGTTTGACATAACAAAGAGGAAATCATTCAAGTATCTGGGTTTATTCATCCATTGCAAGGGTTCTTTATTTATTTGGGACCTATGCGACAAGATAAATTACTGTTACCTCACATGAAACATAACTTTAGGTACTCGCACAAACATGACAATATGACATGGTGCTGATTCTTGGTTCATTGACTTCATCATACAAAACATGATTATACTGTCCCTATTAATCAACCTATAGTTAAACCCATGCAAAGTGATCAACGCACGCACAAACTTGGGACAAGGATACCTACTTCCAAAGTAATAATGACTTCAAACATAACAAGCAATCCTCAAAGATCAAGATAAGATTGGACAAGAAGTTGTGTTTGTAACTTCTAAGATATTCTAGAATATATATATATATTTTTTAATAGTGCATGATGTGGATCCTTATGTGTATCATTTACCTAGCTTTATAAAGAAATTCCATTTTTTTGGTTTAGTACTTTGATATTTGATATCTTACTTGTTAGGCTTGGTGATCTGAAATAACAATAAATATATTGCAAGTTCCACTATGTGACAGTATATGTTTTTCAACAACTGATTAAGTTAGTGGCGTTCCAAGTTCCAACTGTTGCCTGCCTTCGGAAGTCACAAATTACTACCCTGTGCTTTTGTTCTGCATGTTGAAGTAGTTAAGTTGATGATTTAGAATTTTTGTGAGATACATTGGAAAGGACTGACCTAAAGTGATTTATGCTAAATTATTTGGTTTCAACTAGAGTTCTTGGAGAATTGGACGGGGTAATGTTATTGATTATCACATATATCCTAGTTAGGCTATTATAAGCTTGTACATTGATGTTAAAATTACACTTTAAAAATTAACAAACTCACTTCTCTTTTGTTCTGTATGGATGTCGCACAATGAGACAATCTTGTTCAAGAGTTGCTCATTTGTGAAATATTAATATCTATTTCGATGATTTTTGGATCTGGACATAATTTGAAAACTTTTGAATAACTACAGGCATATGAACACTCTTGATGATCCTTTAATCCGTTCAAAGTGGATGAATGTAAAGAAAGCTATAACTGAGGAAACTGAAGTTGTAAAGCAGTTGGATGCGGAGAGAAAGTCATTCAAGGATACTCCTGTAGGTCGGCGTCCTGCTTCACCTCCGATTTCAACTAAGTCATCCTTTGTCTTTCAACCATTGGATGAGTATCCTACATCTTCTGCTGCTTCAATGGATGATCCTGATGTTTGGAGACCCCCAAGCCGTGATTCAAACCGGAGGCCTACAAGGCCAGGTCAAATGAACATGAGAAAGTCAACTGCAGACGGGTCTTGGGGGGGTCGTGGCCCAGCAAAACCTGGTGCCACTGGCCGTGGTACAAAACCAAGTGGTTCTACAAAGCCTGGGCCTGCAGCGCGTTCATCTGCTAATGGTAAAAAGGGAGTTGGAGCTGGAAAATCAAGCAAGGGAGATGCAGTAGTAAGTCTTGATTTATGTTTTTGTTTCAATTCACATTTTTCTATATTGAGCTGCAACGTTTCATTACTTCAATGGCATTGAAGTAATGAAACGTTGCTGTGAATAATTCGGCAGTAAACTTGGTGAAGGATACTGAAAAGTCTTTGGTTAACATACAGAGTTGAAATCAGAACTTCATTTCCCTTTTGGGGCTTTGAAACTACTAAACAGGGGCCCTGCATGAAAAAATATTCTTTTACCATGAGCTATGGAAAGTAATACAATTCCCATTTTGCTAAATGATTCAAGTTGAACCAAATTGGTCAATGAGGAAATGTTTCATATACATTTTGCTTTAGAGGACACTGGACATGTGAATTCTCTTATGTTGGTCTCAGCCTCAAATTGAAAGAAGATTATATTTTTCTTAACTAATTTTTTGTTCGAATAGAAAAAATTAAGTTTCAATCATCTTTGTGGGTTGAGTCACTTTTCTTTATGTACTGAATACCAACGTCTTGAAGTTGACCACTTTGCTTGATTTAAGTTTCAA
This sequence comes from Amaranthus palmeri, assembly GCA_019776075.1. Lineage (NCBI taxonomy): Eukaryota > Viridiplantae > Streptophyta > Magnoliopsida > Caryophyllales > Amaranthaceae > Amaranthus > Amaranthus palmeri. The sequence continues at coordinate 842,176 of JAAKBH010000285.1, read as the reverse complement.
CTCACAATTGGACTGGTGCGTGATAGTAGACTCACATCCTGTACCATACTCTTTCTCTTCCTTAACTTGATCTTTTCTGACTTTGGTTATTGGATTAAGGTTTGATATTACTTTACAGTCCATGCTAATTTGAAGAATTTCCAGGGTGCTGATTCTGAAGATGGAAAACCAAAACGGCAATATGAAGGCCCTGATGCGGACTTGGCTGCTATGCTTGAAAGGGATGTCTTAGACTCTACCCCTGGAGTGAGATGGGACGATGTAGCAGGATTAACTGAGGCTAAGAGACTTCTTGAGGAAGCTGTCGTTCTTCCTTTATGGATGCCTGAGTATTTTCAGGTATGTTATCATTTTTGCTGTTTACACCTGTATGAGTTCGGAAGGAAAATTTTTTATCAGAATTCATAATCTTTTTCCCCTAGATAGCTAAGTTTCACTATTGCGACTGTAAAATTTGATATTAAGGTCGTGTGGTGTTTCCTACCTGCAAGCTGAGTCTTTTGTGATCTTTATTGCCTCACCAAGTTGCCAAGGCAGTCCTCTCTTTGTTAGTACTTGTATATACAAAAAGCCATTAGTTGCTGCAAAGCCAAACTTCAAACACCCACCTCAGATTAACTCTTTTAACCAAAATTTAAAATCTTCTCCCCTTTCCCTGTTCATTTACTTTATATGTAGTATCTAGTATGTATTTTAGCACTTTACAGTACTCTTCAGTTCCAAGATAAAGATAAGGAAATTGAAACTGTATTCCATTCTACAGGGAATTAGAAGACCTTGGAAAGGTGTACTCATGTTCGGACCCCCTGGTACAGGAAAGACACTCCTGGCTAAAGCTGTTGCCACTGAATGTGGAACAACCTTTTTCAATGTCTCCTCTGCTACATTGGCTTCAAAATGGCGTGGAGAGAGTGAGCGGATGGTTCGTTGCCTGTTTGATCTTGCTAGAGCTTATGCACCTAGCACAATCTTCATTGATGAGATTGATTCCCTCTGCAATGCTAGAGGGTAGGTTCATGTCTTTGTTTGATGGAAGTATATTCTGCATGTTAGCTTGGTTATTTGCTAACTTTCAACATTCATCTTGCGTGTCAACTTAATTGATCTCTTCTAAATGTTTGGCTCATTGGATTTTATGTAGCCATAAACTAGGACCTCCGTGTACCTCTCCTTTCCCTTCTCCCCAATGTTTCATCATGCTTCTGCTTATGGATGCTCATTGTACATATTTAAACTTTTCTTATCTCTTTTATGCTTCACTAGTATTTGATGTGAAGTTTGCTGTTCCTGTCTTTTTCATCAATAAGGCTCAGCCTTTGTAATTTTTTGAGGCATGAGCTATACTATATGTTGATGTTTACACTTGTGCTCATTTATATAACTGCTAATACTTCCTCTTTCCTTATTCTTCAGGGCTTCAGGAGAGCATGAATCATCTAGAAGAGTTAAATCTGAGTTGCTTGTTCAAGTTGATGGTGTCAATGTAAGCTCTTCTGGTGAAGACCGAAAGATAGTCATGGTTCTGGCGGCAACCAATTTTCCATGGGATATTGATGAGGCACTCAGGTCTTTCTAAACTACAGGCTTTGTGTATTGCTCAAAATTCTCTTTGATCAAGCATAGCTTGTGTCCAAGCTTCAAAATTTAAACTCAGTTTATCTGACTCAATGGTTGTGATTGCTATACAGGAGGAGATTGGAAAAGCGTATATACATTCCTCTTCCAAATTTTGAGAGCCGAAAAGAGCTTATAAAGATCAATTTGAGAACTGTTGAGGTTAGCAGCAGACTTTTCTCTTAGTTTCTGCTAAACGTTCACTTACTCTATTGTCTATTCTGCAGTCTATTTGGGATTTTGGATTATCTTATTCACCTGTATAGCGTGTGCGGGAACAAACCTTACTAGCTTAGATTAGCTTTATTGCGCAGGACGTACACCCTGTTTTCCTGCTTGCCTTGACATGACAAGACTGCAATTGGGTTAACATTTACTTTAAAGGATTTCCCAATTTTAGCTTACTAGCATGTGATGAAAAAGTGGAAAATTGATAATCTCGTATATAAGAACTACGCGTCTAAAGTTCATTATTTGCTGTGTCACTTCATTTCGAGTATTACATTTTGTGCTCTATCAAACAATATATTCTTTACTATGTGTAGAATCTTGGTATGTACTTCTTTCTTATATGTTTACTTGCACCATGGATCTACCATTTTCTCTTGCAAAATGGTGGGTCTATGGTGCTAGTAAAAAGATGAGTAAAGTTGTATCATAGTTCCAACTTGTTATACGGCTTATACCAAGTTATGGGATATGGGGTCTTACATAGTGTAACTTTAAAAGACCTTTGAAATTTGAAACTAGAGATTTGCTTTTACCTTTATCCTTATCATAATAATTAAATTTCTACTTCTATTTGATTACTTTTATTTCAAAATTTATTTGAGAAAGGAAAGGCTTATGTTTTTCTAGAAGTAATGTCATGTTCCTAGCCAGCTCAAATTAGTTGTCTACTACCTCTCTATGAAGTAGAAAGCAAAGTGAGCGAATGAAGAGTATATCCATGGTCGTGAAGCTTATTAGCTTTTGGTTTTCTTGTTAATCTCTTTTTTTTGTTGAGCCGCTGTTCTAAATTGCTCTTTTTTGTTTTGATTATTTTGCTCTAAATCTGATCTGCAAATAAATCCTTTAGTTGGTGGGTAATTTCTAACAAGGCCATGGATTTTTCGGTAGGTGGCTACTGACGTGGATATTGATGAGGTGGCTCGGCGTACGGAGGGATATAGTGGAGATGATCTGACAAATGTTTGCAGGGACGCTTCATTGAACGGTATGAGGCGTAAAATAGCAGGGAAAACTAGAGATGAGATCAAAAACATGTCGAAGGATGAGATCTCAAATGACCCTGTCGCAATGTGTGATTTTGAAGAAGCATTACGGAAAGTCCAACCTAGTGTCTCTGCTGCCGATATTGAGCGCCATGAAAAATGGTTCACTGAATTCGGTTCAGCATAAGAATTGTTCACAATAGTTAGCACAGATTTTATATATGAAAGTATGAAACTTGTGTTCTTTGTATTTGTAATCATATTGAGTGCACCATACAACAACTATGCTAGAGCCTTAATCCTAACAATTTCGTGCACCGTGTTATGTATTTTCTGTTGATCCAAAATCCATGTAAATCTGAACATTTGATAACCTTAGCAAATACCAACCTTTTTTGTGTGCTTGCTTCTATCGTTGTAGTTTCTTTGAACATTTGTTGCAACAAGATATATGAAATGAGGGTTTAAAGTCTCCAATTAGGCATCATCTATTGATCCAGCCCTTGCGTCGAATCTCCTAATTCATCCATTTGTGTATCTTGATATCTCACATGTAGTTAAGCGTTATTTAACTTACACTTATATTACATTTGGTAGCAAATTACGAGAAAAAAGAAAGGAAAAGAAGAATGTCAAAAAAGGAAGAGAAAGGAAGGGGAAGGATAAAGAGAGAATGCATCTTATTCATGTTATCCCAACACTTCCCCTTCAAATCTCCCTCTTTGCTTTTTGGTTTTCAAACGAGATTTTTCATCTCCCTTTTCTCTTATTTATTTATCTCAATCTAAAGATAGTATTAATAATGTTACAGCTTACCACATCAATTTTATCACTCAACAACTTATACTCTATACAGCAGTCAAACTCGACAGTCAGCCTGCTTTTGTGTCTAAATAATTAACAAATAACATTCTCAATCACTATCATTATGTTATCGCATAAGAGATAATTATAAACGGATTATCTATCAAATGTCAAAAAAGCCCAACTCAGTCAAGTTCAGAATCTGAATTATAGCTTAGTTTCCTAAGCAAAACTTCAAGAGTACATGGGGAACGGTCACCCAAATCATCTCTCAAGTACTATTTTGTCCCTTTAATTAGCATTAAAGAAAAGATCAAGGGTTTTTAGAAAATGTGGATACTTGTGGATATTTGATAATATTACCTACATTTTATGATACTCACACCATTATAGTAATACTACTAAAGAATGATTGGTTGATAGCAAAATACTAGTATAATCCCAAAACATTAACAAAAACGTAAAAGTAATGAAATAAAGTTAGATTAAAAGTGAAAGATGTATAGATAAAAATTAAAAATAATAAAAATACTACCCAAAATAAGAATGTCGCATAAGTTAATAACAAACTAAAATGAAAAATATTACAATTTCAGATGGAGAGACTAGAGAGTAGATCAATTATTTTGGGTTAAGTATTTCATTAAGCTGCTGCCAACAAACAAACCAAGAAAGAACAAATTATAACTTCAAAGATGGACAACATAAAACCAAACAAGTATACAATGCAAATAGCTCAGGCAGCATACAAATATACAATAACAGATGAAAACACAAATTGAAAACACAACCAATACAAGAGTACAAGACCATAAGGACATAACCAAGCTCAGTTCATCTCTATCTGCATCCACAAACTCAGTTCAAGAGCCTATATATAGGCAACTGTCTTCACCTCGAGCTTATATCATCATCGTAATGAACACGACAGGCTCAAGCCAGAAACCTACTTATGTAACAATGAAATGAAGATGATCAGGACAACTTGCATCAAGTATCTCATCAAGCACACAAAATTTCATCCATAACTTCAAAGTACTAGTACAAGGGAGCATGAAGGAAATCCAAAATTATCATTTCAATAAGTAAAGAAAGCTAATATTCACCAAGCTACCCTGGTGTATTGATGGTCGGGAAGTTGAATCTTTGACCATAAGATCAAGCCATCAAGGGGATCAACCATTGGTACGACCGACCAAAACAAGTAAAGAAATCCCAACTCAAGACCACAACACTGACAGAGGGCCAAGTGAATAGAAGTTTATAGCTTAAAAACACACTCAAAAAGTACAAAATTAAAGATCAAGAAAAAGCACAAAATTAACCAGCATACAAATTCTAACTGCGATTTCCTATCAAGCTATGGAATCAACAAGGAGACTACTCCTTTATTCTTCGGCAGCATCTTTATCCTTCTTTTTCTTTTTATCCTTCTTCTCCTTCTTCTTTTCACTTCGGTGTTCCTCCTCAGCATCTGCAAGACCATTTTCAACATCCTTGCTCTTCTTCTTTTTCTTCTTCTCGGACTTCTCCTCATCTGAAGACTCGGCTTTCTCCTTCTTTTTCTTATCCTTCTTGGACTTTGATTTCTCTACATCAGGAGAAGCAGCTTCTTCTGCTTCTTTCTTCTTCTTTTTCTTCTCTTTCTTCTCGGATTTCTCAACTTCAACCTCCCCGCCCTTCACCTTCACTTTTTCTTTCACCTCCACAACTTCCTCCTCCTTAACTTTCAACTTCTTCACACCATCAGCGGCAGGGCTAGCATCAACCTCCTCCAATTTCCTTTTATGTTTCTTCTCCTTCTCTTCCACCACTTCCACACTTTTCACAGGATCAGCCGAAGCAGCAATAGCAGCATTCAAAGCAATCGGAACATTTCTCGTCCACTCAGCAGGAGTCTTCTCATTTGGTTTACCATGCTTATCCAACAACCCTGAAGCTATCAACTTCTTCTTCATCGAAGCCTTTGGCCCAAGCCCCCATCTCCTCGGATAAGTATCTCTATCCATTATCACCCTCTTAATCCTCGCAACATCCCCGTGATCACAAGTAGCCATAACAGCCGTAGTCATCTCAGCAATACCCAACGCAATCGCCTCCCCTTTAGTAGTCATCATAACAACCTCATCACCTACATCAATATCATTCTCAAATCTAAGCAACCCCGTAACCATCAACTTCGCACCATAACAGATCGAATTCACAGTTGTATCCTTCACAACAAGCCTCTTATAACTAGTCAAAACAACCTCTAAAGGCATAATAACCCGCCTCAAATAACTCTCATCCCTAAAATTATCATACATCCATTGAGCATCCATCACATCATGCATTGTCACCATATTATCCTTCTCACCTAATATCCCAGACCTCACTCTCCTAAGCTCTTGCATATGTCCACCAACACCCAACAACAACCCTAAATGAACACATAATGTCCTAACATAAGTACCCGCTTCACAACTAACCCAAAAAACAACCAAATGTTTATCAGCATCGTATTCAAGCAACTTACTTTCATAAACTGTCCTTACTCTAAGTTGTCTTTTAACAGCAGATATCAACGGTGGTCTTTGGAAACAAGACCCAGTTAAAGTTTCTAATGCTCTAGAAACCTTAGCAACATCAGGAACAGCAGAATGTAATCTAGCAATACAAACATACTCCTTTCCAGCACTTTGTTGAGATTTAACTAAACGAGTAGCTCTTTCAATACAAACAATTAAATTTCCAGTAACTTTTGGGTCTAACGTACCTGAATGACCCGTTTTTTCAACCCTTAAAATCCTTTTAATCCAAGCAACAACTTCATGAGAAGATGGATTTGCAGGTTTATCTAAATTAATAATTCCATACCTTATGTATTCAGGAAGAGGACGAGTTAATGGAGAGTACCCTGCTGAAATTGGTGTGAAATGAGCTGTTCTTACATTGAGACGATCGTAGTTTTTTAGGAGGATTGGCCACTGTGAACAATCGATTTTGGGGGTGACAGATTGGGGTTTGATAATGAATTCGGTAGTATCAGTTCCGGCTTGGGGTTCGGAATCTGTCGTTTTGGTGGAACTCTTCTTCTTCTTCTTCTCGGAACGAGAAACTTCGACGTCCGCCATTGATGAGATTTCTTGAAGAGAGGCGAATTTAGGGTTTTGTGCGGGAAACTGGAAATGGTGGAGGCCTTAAAATTAGGTGTTTAGGGTTTATGATATTTGGAATCGAAGTAAGAAGGGGTTTTAGGGTTTTAATTATTGGGCTAAACCTAAAATGGGCTGGACTCTGGAGTGTACAGTGAGGTTAAGTGAAACACAAATAATTAAACAGCCGGTCTTGGCCGAGATCATCTCAAGGTGAGACGGCCCAGCCCAAGCCGCGCCTATAGGGGAGAGTAAACTGCAATATGATTAGTTTCTATCTTAACACATTCATTTTCATGGTTAAAGTGTTCAGTTTCTAATATGATCAGTTATGCTTCTAGTATGTTTCAGACTAAATGACAATTGTCCATTTATATCAATCAGTTTTAAGACTAAATGGATCAATTGTCCAATAAAGTGTATCAGCTTCATTGATAATAGCCTCAATTTAGTCAGTTGTATCAAAGTGCTCATTTCGCCTCTTAAAGTATACACTTCACTTCCTAAATTGCTATTTTAAAATACTCAATTGTGCTCTTAACATACTCAATTGTCCTCTTAAAAAAAATTGATGTACAATTTGTATATGATTTCACAAATAATGGTATTGAATCAAATTATATGTTTGATTTTCTGCCCCATCTTCAATTTCATTAGTACTCTTTTCAGTTATCTTGTTAACTTCATCAATTGTTGTCTTATATAGTGTTTCTACTACCTTCCTTGCTTCTTCATTGTCTCCATGTAAGTGTGGAACGTCATGCATGTTGTCATCACTATATTCATCAAACCAGACGCTGTTAAGAATCAAATTGAGGTTATTATCAATGAAACTGATACACTTTATTGGACAATTGATCCATTTAGTCTTAAAACTGATTGATATAAATGGACAATTGTCATTTAGTCTTAAAACTGAAAACTTTAACCATGAAAATGAATGTGTTAAGATAGAAACTGATCATATTGCAGTTTACTCTCCCCTATAGGCGCGGCTTGGGCTGGGCCGTCTCACCTTGAGTCCGTCTCGGCCAAGTTTTGGTGATAATTAAAAAACACAAATAATTAAAAATAAAATGAAGGTAAAGGAAGGGGAGGGATTTGGAGGACGGAGGAATCCCTTATTTGGTTAACAAATTAGGAGGGAAAGGATTTAGAGGAGAGAAATTTAGAAGGAACCCATTTAACGTAAAGTAGGTTTAAAATGACTTTTAAAATTATTAAAGTGGTGTTTTAAAAATTAAAATGTCATTCAAACATTTAAAATGGCATGTTAAACATTAAACAACTAAAATAAATATTTAAAGAATGAAAGTGCATATTTTAAGTAATTTATATTTATTTAGACTAAATTAAAATTCTCTTATATAAAATGAACCTTGAATAAGAGTCTGTGTTCATTTTTTTATTTAGGCGATCTTGGGAGAGACCGTCTTAGAATAAGACGGACCATTATTCCATCCCATCACGCTCCTTACATGTTTTCTCTCTTGTTTTTCATTTCCCGGGTATATTTTGACCTTAAAAATATCAATTTCAATTTAGGTAGAAATTGATTAGTTTAACGCCACAATTGATCACTTATAGGTTTAAATTGAAATTTTTACTTTAATTGATATGTTTAAGTACTACTTTACGTTGAAATTGATATCTTTAAGGTCAAAATTGAAACCTTTAAGGTTCAAATTGAAAAATGTCCAGAAAATTAAAAAAGCAAAAAAAATGAAATATTGGATAGAAATAGACGCGCATGCGTAGCACACGTGCCTACAATGGGCCGACCCAGTTGTAATCTTAAAATAAGACGGTCTTATGCAAATTTTTATGTTGCGTATACTCGTATGTTTCTTGGATCACGTTAATTGTCACCCTCCAAAAAATCCAATGGGCGGTAGCCCAGTTGTTCCATGGGATCTTCGAAAATATGGCCCTTCAGAATATGATCCGGAATTTTGGACATTGTATCTTAAGTAGGGGTGTTCATAATAACCCGATCCGATTATTCCGACCCGAATTATCCGGTATCCGGTTTTTAAAACCGGGTAATTTACCCGGTTTTCGCAAACCGGATAATCCGGGTCGGGTACCCGGTTTTAAAACCGGATACCGGATCCGGATCTGGGTCATGATTTTTTGAAAACCGGGTACCCGGTATCCGGTTTCCTTTAATTATTTTTTTTTTTTTTTTACTTTTTTTGTAAATAAAATTATCATAATATCTCTTAAGCTAACCTTGGATTGAATATTTTTGAAGAGTTAGTATTTGAATTTTATAATTGTTCTTACTTAAGCCCATAAACAATAATATTATTCCTTCATTTTCTTAATTAATCTTTTATGACTAATTATGTTAAAGATTTTTAGGGAGTTTGTATTTCAATTTTATATAAAAAAATATTTTAAGTGAATATAGAGATAAACAAACGTATGGTTGAACGACAAAAAATAAAAAATAAAAAACATTCTAATAAAACCGGGTAACCGGTTTCCGACCCGGTTTAACCCGGTATCCGGATTCCGGGTACCCGGTTTAAACCGGGTCGGAACCGGATCGCAATTTTAGGTACCCGAAAAACCGGGTACCCGAATTTCCGGATCCGGGTCGACCCGGTACCCGGTTTTGAACACCCCTAATCTTAAGTTATCAAAAATTCTCAAACAATATTGTTTCATAGTAAATAGACCTGGGAAAACGGTCGGTCGGTCGGGTTACGGGTCGGGTCACTTTCGGTCAGGTCATTTTCAGGTCGGGTCATTCTCGGATCGGGTCATTTTCGGATCGGGTCACTCTCGGTTCCGGGTCGGTCGGTTTGACCCAACGGGTTATGACTTATGAAATTAAAAAAAATGATTTTCTCATATTTTATTATTTATGAAACTTTTTAAATAAAAAAAACTATTTCTCATCCCTATGACATTAATCCACATATCAATTAACACGGTATTAAAGCCTTATATGTGATTGAATTCAAGTTATAAGAAATCAATAATAACGACGCTCGTTGTCTAAACTTTAAATCTCTATGTATAGTTGGATTTGTAAGATACGTATCACATTAGAGAAACCAGATGTGCGATTTTCTAAAACTAGTTGGTATATCAGGTTCATTTAAGTGTAAAGAAAATAAGGAAATTAATATTTATTTTGAAAGACTTGTAATATACGTGCTTTATAAAAGTTATTGCGTTTATTAAAGTTGTAACGTTAGATAAAAATGACGTTAAAAATCGTCTCATTTTCTCATAAAAAATATTTTCACAATTTCATGTTAAAAAGATATACAAATAACTAAGTACTTATTTTGATTTATAAGATACATGTTTTATAATCTAAGCTAGCGACATTTCTTTTCTAAAAAGCTCATTCAAATGTGCAAAACGTTCTTATAAATTATATCGATTTGCTTACTGAAATGTAGAAGAACAAAAAACTCATTTGACTGATTTAACAAGATATATGTATTCAATTAAGATGATTATAACGTCCTTTATTTAAAGAAAAATAATTACGATGGATAAAAAGATGTTAATTGCGTATTTTTTAAGATCTATTAATGAGTTTTAAGGTTCAAATGATATAGTCAATATGTTTAGATAAGTTGAAAACAAAAATTTTATTTGAAATGAATTCTAACATTGAGATTACTCTAAAAATTGAAATTAGACCTGTCAAAACGGGTCGGTCGGGTCGGTTGCCGGTCGGGTCATTTTCGGTCGGGTAATTATCGGGTCGGTCATGTTTCGGGTTTAGTCTCTTTCGGATCGGTCGGGTTCGGGTTTTAGCAGGTCGGGTCCCAGGTCCATTTTCGGGTCGGATCAAATTTTCCCAGGTCTAATAGTAAATCAATGTTTATTGGATTGAATTAATATATATATATATATATATATATATATATATATATATATATATATATATATATATATATATATATATATATATTTATTGTCAACATGATCATTTATGAATATAATTTTACATAAATTCTTACTTGAGACCGTCTTTATAAAAGACGAGTCTCAAATGGGCCAACCTAATATTAATAAAAAAATAACTACCAGAAAAATGCGCGTTATGTAATGCTATTTAAAGTTGGTGTTATACCCTATTGAAGTTGGTAGTATAACCTATTAGAGTTGGTATTATAACCTATTAAAGTTGGTATCTTAAAATAGGCTATAATACCAACATTAATAGGTTATAACACAAACTCCAAATACCAATTTATAGGTTATAAAACTTATAATACAAACTTCAATAGGTTATAACACCAAATTCAATGGATTATAACACCAACTCCAAATAGAGTCAAACGCTCGCGTCAGTTTTTAGATTTTTCTCTTTTTTTTTAATTGTTGGGTTTGCGCCTGGAGAGTCATCTCTTATAAAGACGATCTCTCAGGAGAGGCGCTAATAATTTTAAAGTGAGCCCTCACAATTTTAAAGTGATCATTTTTTATAGTTTTGTAATGATCACTTATAACATATATAATGATCACTTATAAGTTATAACTATAAAAGGACCACTTACAATCTCAAAATAACCAATTAGAGAAATTGGTCAATTATACGGGCTCGTCTTAGAATGAGACGATATCATACAAGACTTGCTCGTAAGTTATAAGGTATATATGTTCTATTACAATCTTAACGACCTATTTCGCAAATGACTGTTAATTGAAAATGTTGACTAAGATTGCTGATTGGTTTGACCAGATGAATGTATTGACTGATAAGTTAGCTGTGTGAATTAGTTGTATAAGCCGAGTCCGAGACGACTATTAGGTGAAGTATGGTAATAGTTATTTTCTAGTTGGTAGTTATATATTATAGAAAAAATTGCCACAAGCAAAAAAACCAATGAGAAAAGCTACTATGAGTAAATTCTTGGTTTTGGCTTTTTTTTATTATAAGCCATTTATCAAACATATTTTTCAAAAGCCAAAACCTAATCAAAGTTATAAAGTAATTAATAGTTCATTTATTTTTAGTATTATCAATATTTCAAAATTTGATTTTGGCTTCTTAAAAGCCGGTTACCAAATAACGTTTTGACTATATAATCAATTAAAAAGTTAAAAGTCAAAAAATTGATCAAAATTATAAAGTAATTAATACTTCATTTATTTTTAATATAATCAACTTTTTAAAATTTGTCCATTTTAATTTTACGTGCAAACTTTTAAATATTTTGAGAGCAATAAATGAGAATGAGATTTTAGTTGGATTGCATAGACCGACGTAATCTACAAAACTTAGCATATTGCACATAGTTTTTATGTCACAATGCTTACAACACCGTTTGACATCAAAATGAAGTGTTTTGAATGTAGCCAACTTTCTTATCAAAAGATCAAATTTCATTTGTAAAATTTGTTAATAATACTTTCAATTATTACAAATTAACTTAAAAATACACATAAGTCATAACTATAATCAGGGCCATCTTGTTCATTTTTGGGCCCCAGAGCAAAAGATAAAAAATAGGCCTCGAAAATCTTAAGACATAACGCATAATATAATACATCTTTTGTTTTTTAATATTAATATTTGATCTAGTTTACAAAAAAAACACTAAAAACTCATATTATTTAGCAAAAAAATGTAAGTTATATATAAATTTGATTCAAATTAATATCACTTATATACATAAAAATAAGTTTTTTGGGCCCTAAAAAATACGGGGCCCTGGGCGGTTGCCCGCTTTGCCCTTGCCAATCGACGGCCCTGACTATAATTTAACTTTGTATATCCTTAAGTATTGCGATACTTAAACTTGAACACGATTTACATTATTTGCAATCGCCTGTTTTAGAATATTTTAAGTTAATAAGTAATAGTTGGGGTATAAAAGATTAAGTATCTCAATGTTTAGATTATACAAAATTAAATAAAGACAAGGGTATTTTAAATCGATAAACAATAATTAAGATTTAGAAATACTATTTACAAATTTTTCATTTTATGATTGTGATATTTATATTTTAGTGATATTTCTCTGCACAACATCTCGATATTCAAAGCAATAAAAAGATTAATTAATTATTCATTATCTGAATTTGATGAACTATAAGGCACCGTCAAGGCGTCAAGAATGCCTTAAAGAGTTTTCAAGAGCCAAGTTCATTGCCTTAGTAAAGTTCATTACCTAATAAAGAGGAGTACAATTTTATAAGTATATTAAAAAAAAACATATGAGTCCTAGGGAATATGCACACTCAGCACACAAAATCAAAATAACTACCTATTTTTGAGAATTTTTATTTCTATTAGATAAAGCAATTTTGAATAGTGAAATTATTGCATATAACTTATTCAATTGGCTTCTTTTCTGAAAATTATACATGTATAATTTATAATGGGAAATGATATATGCAGCCCTAAGGGATGTATATAAGAAAGAATCTTATATTTAATTTATATAATTTAATATTGTTTTTGCTTTGGAAACATAGACATTTTATTATACTTTATTATTTTATCATTTATTATTTCTTGGAAAGTTAAAAACATTACGTAAAATATTAATTGTTTCCCAACTCCTAAATTAGATTCTCTTAAAAATTTAAAATTATTAATGATGAAAAGAATTTTTTAATTTTTATGTACATCCCTAAAGGCTAAAAGTGTGTTTGGATTGCAGGAAATGAAGGTAAAGGAAGGGGAAGAATTTGGAGGGGGAAATCCCTTATTTAGATAACAAATTGGGAGGGAAATGATATGAAGGAGAGAAATTTAGAAGGAAAATTTAAACAAGTTTTATTAAGAATACAATATCTTCTAAAGTGGAAGATTTAAAAGAAAAACACTTTTTTTCTTTTTCCTTTATTTTTCTTCTAAACAAACAATATACCCTTTCTCTAAAAGCGGTAAATATCATTACCTTAAACAATGTACAATGGCTAATGGAATTCCATAAAGTTATAACGTATGTGGTCAGTGGGATGAACATGGTGGAAAGTGGGAACCTAATAAGTCATATACAAAGTGCAAAATTTTTAAAGTTGTATTAATTTTTAGATTATATTTTATTCTAAGGGGTATTTAATCAAAGAAAAAAAAATGATATTGAAGAATTTTTTTATGTTTGGCTGAATTAAGGTTTTATCGGGAAACATCAAGCTTTGAAAAGTTTTGCAGCTTTTAAAAATATTTTAATTCAATCAGTAGCTTCTTGAACCCTTTCAATTATATTTTTTTTTATTTAAAGAAATATATTTATTTTATCATTGAATTTTAAACCGAGTATGTCGAAGAAAAAGAAGAATATGCAATATTTTATAAATTTAAGCGGTCCGTTTAGTAGATGGTAATAATTGGTGGTAAATGGTAATGAAAAACTAGTGTAATTTTGGTTGAAAAATCTTTGGGTTACCTTGATTGTCATGTTTGTCCCACTTCAAGTATCTCATTTTTTTTCATAAAATTTATTTCCATGCATTACCATTGGGAGATGTGGTATTAGGTGGTAATGGAAATTTGTACACAAAAAAACTTTTTTATGATTAAAGTTTCATTACCATGGGAATGATATGAAACTTTTACTGAAATTTTACATTATAAAGCATTCCTTTTACCACCATTTAGTACCACTAACCAAACGGAGCAACGGAGTAATATCTGTTACTATTTATAAATAATTGGTTGTACTAGTGAACCTTCTTTCACTTTGTATGTGATTATATATTTCTAATTTTTATTTGGGTTTTGATTAGACCGATTTTATTCATTTTGAAATGGTATTTGTTATAGTATATAACATATCTTGGGGCCTCAACCATCAGCTTAAGCTTTTGGTTGAGATGGTTCCTTGACATGGTATCAGAAGCCAATGTGACAAGAGGTCACAAGTTCGAATCTCAACCACCCCTCAATTAAAAGTGGAATATTTAGCACCAAGTATGAGGAGGGCTTGTGTTGCATCCACACTTCTAGCCCAAAGGGCTCTCGTGTGAGGGGGCGTGTTATAGTATATAACATATCTTGGGGCCTCAACCATCAGCTTAAGCTTTTGGTTGAGATGGTTCCTTGACAATATTAGAATCCAATTTATTGTTAGACCTTGACTTTATAAACTTGATTAGTAAGTACTCTTACAACTGCCAATTAGTTTTAGTATTAATCTTTTTTAGATTTGTATCCAAGTTAACTTTTCTCCTCCTTATCTAAATTTAATTATCCATTTGGTCATAATTTGAATTTCGGATCATGTAATAGAAAGATCAAATCTTCCATCCTATTTTACATAAAGGTTTCACCTAAGTAATAACGTAAAAAAAAT
This sequence comes from Amaranthus palmeri, assembly GCA_019776075.1. Lineage (NCBI taxonomy): Eukaryota > Viridiplantae > Streptophyta > Magnoliopsida > Caryophyllales > Amaranthaceae > Amaranthus > Amaranthus palmeri. The sequence continues at coordinate 827,131 of JAAKBH010000285.1, read as the reverse complement.
TACTTTCACTATTACTAAGAGATTGCTACTCTTTTCTTTTTAGTCCGTTTCTTTAACTTTGCAACATTTCTATTTTAAGTAGGGTTCCTACTACTATTTTAGTTCTTATCTATACATTTTTTCTTCTGTTCTCTCCTTTTTAATTCTACCTATACAATTTAATAATTCCTATTAATTTTTTTTTAATTTTTTTTAATATATATACTTCTAGATGAATGAAGGTATCTATAGGAAGATAGGATATATATCTGATACAAAAATGATTGGCCGTTAGTGGAAAGGAAGTGTAAAGGAGGTGTCTTCCAAAAATGGCTAAACGACCTAGCTATCCGGATTTAGTGTCGTTTTTTTTTTTGCAATTGTAAGGATTGACAAGCGCCATTTTGTGGTCATATACAATTCTTCTCCGTCCTATTACTATTTAACATTAAACAAATTGTTGCGAGGGACGGTTTCTTTGAAAAATGTATTTATATATATGGGTTAGATGACCCAATTAATACAAATTTGCGAGAAAATAAGAATGTTAGCATTTAATTTTAAAGTCGTCCCTTTAAAAGATTGTCTATTACAAGAGTAGCTGTTAGCTTTATTTGCTATTTTCGTTTATTTCTCTTATTTTACATCTATATTTTTTTAAAAAAAGATACTACTCCCTCTGTTCCTTTTTATTTGTCCACTTTACCTTTTGCACGCATTTTTATCAAAAAATTTATATAAATTACATATTAAAAAACTTTACATCATGAAAAATTTAACAAGATCTCACATGAATATATTTTATCATCAACATATATTTCAAAAATCTAATTTAAAATTCTCTCTCTAAAAATGAATAAACTTAAAGTAGACAAATAAAAAGAAACAGAGAGAGTATATTTTTTTCATGTTATAAATTTAAAGGGAGATAATAGTAGACATCATGATATATTCACATTTTTGTTGGTTTCTAAAAATACGTAGTGTAGATGTAGGTAGTAGCTTTGAGCTATGGAAAGTGGCCTTCTAGCTTGGAATCAACTCTCATAGAGCATAGTCGTGTGCATGTGAAATACCTTACTTTGTTGGCATTGGTGGTTTTGCAAAGTTCTCAGCATGTTCAACATAATCAATTGCACAGAGTGTCGAAAACTCGGGTATCTTAATATTAAATTACTTTATATATGATAGGTGTTTAAAGATACAAAATTATTAGAAAAATATCATAAATTTTAAAATTGTACGTGGCCTTTATAAAATCTGTCAAGCTTTGCTCCGCCCTAATTGAATTTTTTGGAGATTAATGTAACCAATTACTATGTCTATAATAAAATACCGATATTTATATTACTTTGCTGACATTGGTGATTTTGCAAAGTTTTCTATCCTACTATTCATTTTTAATTAAACTTTCAACTCCGATATCATTTTAAATTGCCAACATATAATCAGTACTCCCTCCGTTCCTTTATGTTCTTCCACCTTACTATAACGGGCAGTTTCAAAAGTTCTTCCACTTTAGAATACTTTCTATTTTTGGAAAGTTTTCATCTCACTTTTACCCCTTAAAACCCCACTTTTCTTACTTCACACTATTATTTAATTATTTTCTCTCTCATACTTCCAATACAATCATTACTTCACACTACTATTTAATTATTTTTTCTCTCATAATTCCAATACAATCATTACTTCCCACTACTATATAATTAAAATAATACCCACTACTACCAAAGATTCCATTTTTCTTAATCTTTGTGAAAAACCCAAATAGGAAGATCAAATAGGAACGGAGGGAGTATAACATAAGATGCATATACTTCATAACCAAAGAGATACCATCATACTTGGTCAACGTCAAAGTATTTCCTTTACATATTCAATAGCTAATAGTTTTACGTAAAAAAAAGAGGTTTTACTTGTATATGATGATTCAATCACTACAACATAATAATATTTTTAGTGGGATATATTTATTAACATTTAAATTAAATTTCGCTTCTTGAAATTTCTAATGTTATACATAGATGATTTTATAACATTTATTAGATCCTCTAGCAACATGGTAAAAAATCATAATAATCTTTTTGGGATCTAATTTCATTTCTTATAAATGTCATTATAGACTTTAGTAATTAACGATTACATATGTCACTAAAAGGCCAAATTAAATGCCTGTAAATCACTTTTAGCCGAACTTAAAATAAAAACCACTAATTAGTACATTAAAGATATAAATCAGTGGTATTTTTTAGGAAAAATTACCGTGAATATTACAATCTTTTGTTAATTTTTCTATAATAATACCGACTATTGATTAACTATCAACTTTGTGGGGGGTATTTTCCTAGAATAATACCAACTTTAGTTTATTAACTAATATACCAATTTTTTTGTCTTATAATCACCTATAGTTTAATTTTTAACATGTTAGGGATTTTCTAGGAAAACACCCCTTTAAATTGGTATTATTTATGGTTAATCAATAATTGATATTGTTGTAGGAAAATTAACAAAAAATATATTATTCACAGTAATTTTTTTATGTCATTAAATCCTATTTAATTTTGTTGTAGTGAATGTTGGATATCAGTGTCATATTTAATTTAGGGTGTGTTTGGTAGGAGGGAATTAAGGTTAGGGATTGGGAATTTGGGGTAAGATCATAAAAACTACCTTGTTTGTTTGAAGGGAATGGGAATTCAAAGGTTGGGGATTGGGACTTAAGAAGGTTAAAGTCCCACAAAAAATGTCTTGGGGGGAGGGTGGTATTTTGGGTTGAGACTTGAGTAAGGTATAAAATGTCCTTTTTGCCATTAATAAAAGTGAAGAAACACATGAGTTTTAAGGACAATTTTGTAAATGTAACCATTTTTGTCCAATTCCTTATCCTTTTTATCATTTGCCAAACAAAGACATAGGACATTTATTTTTAAAGTCTCAATTCAAGTCTCATCCTAAAGTCTCATTTTAAGTCTCATTCAAAGTCTCTTAATTCCCATTCCCTTTTGCCAAACACCCGTACAATATATATCATAAATCAAACAAAAGTAACACTGTCAATATAAATTTTACATAAAACAGGGTTCCACTCCCATACTTCCATTACTGAACCCCTTTGGGTATTCATTAATGACAACTAAAGGAAATTAAAAAAATTGAATTTATATACATTAATTATATCAGTAGAATTAAACATTGATTTAACAACAAATTATCTCTACCACCAAATCATACATCTAAACTGGAATAGAGGGAGTATTATTTTATTTTTATGGGAGTTCCACAAATAATTTTTAGCTGTTGGATGTTGTCTTGTTGACTTATTTGACTACCTAAAAAGTATTGTATGTTTTTGCTGGCTTTTAAGTTAACTGGATAAGCTATTTGTTTATGAAGATTCTATGTAAAATTAGATATTGATTGTTGAATGTTTATAAGAGAAAAAACGAATCAACAAGCAGCTAAAACACAATAAAAAAGCAACTAAAATAATTTTTTTTATTTCGAATATTTAACATGTTAACACTAAATTTTCTCAAGCACTAGTGGTAGTTATTAGTTAGCAACCAACAAGCCAAAACCAACTAAAAATTGCCAAATATACTCAAACTAAAAATTGCCAAATATACTCATCATCTTTTACTCCCGTTTTCAAATATTTTTTCCATTCACTTTTTTGCTTAAAAATTCTAGAAAGTTGACATTTAGAGAGTATATATTCAGATAAATCTAATAGGATCCTACACGAATATGTTTTTTTTCTTATAAATCGATGAAAAATCGTTGTCAAAGTTTAACACTAAAATTCGTAAACTCTCTTTAAGAAAAACACAGTTGATGTCGCTTTTATCTTTATCTACGTAAAAGCTTTTATCTTTATATCTAAAACTTAAAAATGCCTAAACCAATAAGATATCTTAATCAAATGAGAAGCAAAAAATAGAAAAATCCAAGAGAGTTTCCGACAATAGCAAAGCTGAAAGCACAAAGCTAGCATATAGTAATAGAAGTCGAAAACACGAAAGCACAAAAGTTTGAAACGCAACACAACAACACACCAATTGGCAATTTTGATGAATTGTGATTTTCAGCCCAAACTAAAATTGATGGGTTCACATCATCAATCACCCATCATACCATCTTCATTCCTCCGATCCACTAATAATTATTCAATGTTGGATCTCCTTATGCTTTCAGAACTCATACTCCCATTCTTGTCTCTACTTTCTACCATACTTTTTCCGTTCCATAATACTTGCTACTGATTGCGACATTACTGATTGCGACATTTTTCTACATTACGGTTTGGGCTGAACGGTCCTATACTTGAAGACTTCTCTTGAGCCGAAGGACTCTTGTGACCGCCCTCTCCTTATGGGTATGAGACGCCGTCGACCTTCCTTCCCTGGATCCTGACCATAGATTTATCTATGTGCGGGAACACTGGGTATGATGATGATGATGATGATACATGTCATACTTAGTAGCAATTATGATGGAACGGAGGAAGTATTTTCGTTGTTTAATACTCCCTACTATTTTCTTTACTTGTGTCGTTTAATTACTTTTTCACACTTGTTGAGTTATCATTTGATTCTTAATATCTTTTATTATGTTTAATTATAAATTATGAAAAGTGGATATTATTAATATTTGATTTGAGACGAATAAAAGAGGATCATATTTGACTATATTTTAACTTACAAATTAAGAATAAAAAACAATTCAAAAAAGATTGGTGAATAGTGATAAAAAATTAATGAGACAAGAAAAATAAATAGGAGAGCAGGAGTATTATGGTTTTTGTTTTTATGCTTTAATAGTTGCTCATAACACTGATCACTCATGAGTCATGAGTAGGGGTGTTCAATGGGTCGAACTTCCATTTTGAGCCCTTATCCGACCCATTGAACACCCTTAGTCATAACTTAACTAGTAATAAATGTCTCACTTTTTTAGTTAGTTAATTCTAATTGTCTTATTTGTATTTAAACTAATGATTTCTGATATATGTAGACACCTTTTTGTCGTGGTCTCCCTTTTTAATTTGTATATATTAAAACTTTTAGTGGTGGTCCATTCTTCAATTTGTACATGAAGAAACCTTTTTATTAGGTCTCCTGCAAAGTTACCTTTCTATTCCCTCTTATTCATCCCATGTATCCCATTTAATTTTCAGTACCCTTTAGGTGGTCAAATGCATCCATATGTTAGAAAAAGAAAAAAAGTGTTGTTTTTTTTAAATTATAACGATTACATGTTACTAAATTAAAGCACTTGTATAAATATAATATTAAAGCGCATGAATAATATTATAATCCATGATTATAGAGTGTATAAATCATATCCCTTTAACTTATATTTATAAATCAAGACATGAGTACTATAATGAATGAAACACAAAACTATGGGATAGCAAAACATTGTCTAAATGATACACAACATAGTTTTCATTTTATAAAGTAAAGTTGACAAGTTTCTACAAGTGGGCAAACTTATATAGATCTCTAGTATTAGTTGTCTATATTATTTGTAAAGGGAGGGGAATTTAAGACCACTACAAGTTTATCAAATAATGGCACATCAAAGATGGTTTTATTAGGACTTGTATAAATCATTATCGTTTAATGTTGGGAATGATCAAAAATAGGCACAACTTGATTGGTTAATGCCAATTTGGGTCTACAATTTGACAAAAAAGGGACCCAAATCTAGGTTACACTACCAAAACCTATGCAACATGATAGATTATGTGTTGTGGAATTGCCTTAATATATAGAGTAAAGCATATATCATCTATTTTGTAATTACCTTGTTTATTTTTTAGTCTTATCATGTCTTAATTGTAGCCTTGTAGGCATATGTAATAGTAAGTTGTAGGATCATGTTCAAGGCATTAATGTAGTACTCCGAATCATTTTAGATGTCTCATTTGGGTTTTCAGTAATTTTCACGGTTATTAAGGGTGGTGTGGGTCCATTAAAAAGGTGGTAGTTGAGTATTTTAATTGATTAAATTAATTGTAAAGGTGGTAGTTGGGTATTGGGAATTGAAAAGGTGGGGGTGTATAGGTAAAAAAAGATAGACAAAAAAGGAAATGAGACAATTGATATGATTTTGCCAAATAAGGAAATGAGACAACTAAAATGATTCGGAGGGAGTATTGTCTAATAGAGGCAAAGTAAAAATTGACAAATTTTTTGAAGGTCCTATGTAACTTCAGAAGTTATGATATTTTGAAACCCTGTGCGGTTGAACATATTAAACATACTCAGAACCTACCCTGTAGTCCAACTTAGTACTTTCTTTGTTCTAGTTTACACAAGAGTTTTGTACAAGAATTAAAAAACTGATATCTTTGTGTTAAAAAGATTATAATCCTTAAAAAGATGGGTGTAAAAGTTAATGAGATATATGTAAGGAAAAAAGCTAAGGCAAGATAGACATTTACACAGAACTATTTTTTTTTCCAAAAATAGTAATGTAACAAGTAATTTAAAATAGTTAAATAAAAAATTGAGAGATTATATCTTGTTTACTAGAGTAACTTTGATAGACAATGAGGAATTTGCTATAATGAACATATATATTTTTTAATATTTCCAAAAAAAAACCTCGTGATCAGGAGTCAGGATAACTATCAAGAAAAATACTAGTAGTTACAAATTTATCTAGATTGTTATTAATTGATTGTATTTTAATTCAATAAATTTAAATGAACTGGATTTGTACATATTGTCAAAATTTTAATTTTAAATAAAATTACTTAAATCTGAAATTTACCTTGACATTGACTTTAATTATACTTTAAACTTAATTAATTTAAGTCTGGATTGTAAGTGATTATTAACTTAGCCTTTTAATCTCTTAGAACATATTTTAAAGCAATCTCAAAGGTTGTTTTGACGTTAAATATCATATATCAAATTAAAACGTACGCTTGAAAATTTCAAGTGTTACAATTGAAGAGTGTTTTCCAAATAAAAAATAGTATTTATTGACTAAAGAAAAATGAAACTAAAGAGTATTTAACGTTAAATATTTGTTTTTCAATAATTTTTAAAAAAGTACTAGGTATTGAAAATGTAAAATAAAAAAAAAGTCGCTATTTGTACTTTTTGAAATGGTGAACAAATGCATGAAATATTACGTACCTAGAATTGGTCCAAATTAATCTTAATGCACGAATCGTTTAAAATAATATATATTTATGCAGTATTTTTGCAGATCCATTGCAAGTGATAGCTGCCACCTTTTTTCTTATTGGTGTTTTAGACTAAAAGTTGCTAAATCATTTTTGGATTGAGAAATGCAAGTTTTGACTTATTATATAGTGGTAAGTTGCAATTAATAATTATTAATTAGGCTGTAAAAAGAGTTTTTACAATCGGAGATGTCTTTTGTGTTAACTTGTACCGCACCGATGAAAAGGATCAAAAGCATTTGTTACGGGGTTAAATTATTATCCCGCAATTTATTTAGTCAAATCATAATCGCCCAATAACTTCCCAAAATAACTACCCACTAACCGACTATAACCTCTCCGAAAATAACCTCCTTCTACCATTATAAATAGAGGTTACATACATTATTTGCAAGAAACTAAGTTTTCATCTTCTTACTATACTCCATAAAAATACACTACGATCGATGGGTAACCAAATATCTCTTCATGATCTGAATTCATCTTACAATCCGTTTTTCAGTTTTCATTAATTATCATATATTCATTACTTTCGGTTTCTCGATCTGACTTGAGCGTCGGAGGGGTTTTCGGGAAACAACCCCCGGGCAAGGCTAACGTTGTATTGCAGGATTTTAGGTCTCATCATCGGAAGGATCAAGCATATTGACAATCGTCCCCGATTACACCTGTCTCCAGGTATCTTTAAGTGTCTTTTACACTTCCTCGTTTCATTACCGAAACAGCATCATTGTGGAGGGTAAGAGAAATTGATGTCTAAGAGAATGTGGGAGAAACATAGTAAAAGTGACTTGCATCTTCTACACCTCTTGAAAAACTTGACCAGGAATGATGACGCCTTATTTATGTCTTAAATTTCTAAGTTTGTACTAGTTTCATTCGTTACGTACTTACGTATACCTTTGTTCCTAGTCTTTTACATATCGGTCTTTTCCTCGATTTTACTTTTATACCTATATATTTTTATTTTATTTTTATCTCTATTTTTTAATTTAATTTTAATTTTTTTATTTAGTTTATTTCTATTTATTTATTTATTTGTATTGTATTTTTACTTTTTATTTCCTTTAATCATTATTATTGATTATAGTGTGTGTAAGTTGCAGCTTTGCGATTAGTTGTTCAACCTCACGCACTTTGAAGATCTTTCTAAAACCGAGGAACTCTTTGATTGCACTCTCCTTTGTGGGTATGAGTTGTCGTCGTATTCTCCCTAGACTCTGATTATAGTTTTCCTATGAGCGAGATACACTGTATTATGATGATGATGATTCAAAATACTCCTCTGATAATAAGTTTATTATATCTATTTGAAATGGTTAATAATTCACTCAGTAAAATTATATCTATATAAAATGGTTTATAATTCACTCAGTAAATTTAGCACCACTTGAAGATTAATAAGTTTGGTCATTAGCTCAAAATTTATAGGAGTTAAAATTTGTAATTTTTGGATTTTGGTTTATAGCATTATCCTATGCGAGTAAATGTTATTAAATTTATGTGTGATTCTTATTTAACTTAATTTTATATTAAAAATTAAATTGGAATCGCTTGTTCTTGTCTCTCTTTTCTTAAAAGCCTCAAAATTATTTTCTAGAACCGAGACAAAATTTAGACTTGTTTAGTTCACCTTAAAAAATAAGTAATCACCAATTTAAATTAGTAAATATTAGTTTTAATCCAAAAAATCAGTTTAAATCTGTAAAAGGTCAGTTATACCCAGTCTGATTCAGTTTTGATCAGTACACAATTTATAACTAAAAATCAGTTACAATCAATAAAAATTAATTTCAATCTGTAAAAATCATTCCAATCGGTTTTAATAAGTAAAAAATCAATTTTAATTAGTAAAATTCATTAAACCAATACAACTTAGTTAAATCAGTAAAAAATTAAATGAACTAAACAAGTCGTTACTCGTTAGTAATAAATCATCATCAATCTACTATCCCTTGAATTAGTGATGAATAATCCCTTCTTTTATTATGAGTAATATTCTCTTCACAGGAAAGAGTATTTTTCCTCTTAATAATTAGTGAGAGTAATTTTTAGTACTTCTATTATTTTAGTCTCATCTAGCTAGATTTATTTATTTATTTAGTCTTTCATCTTGTCCGAAGATTATGGCCATGGTGGAAATAAATTCACAATGAACATATTCCCCTGTTGGCAAATAAATATTAGCTAGAACTAATAATTGAAATTATTAGTTAGTTTCATCAGTTGAAAGTATTAATTGATGACATAATTGTTTAAATTAGCTATTTAAGGCAGTTATTAAAGAAATATTTGATAAATATTATTTATTGACTATTGAGTGTTGACTCTTTATTAGAGAAAAAGTAGGTAAAAACCAAAATCCAATGAAAATAAAGCTACAACGAGTAGTTTTCTATTTTGACTTAAAAATTAGCTTTTCAGCTAGCTGTTAAATATACTTACCAATTTTTTTTTAGCTATTTACCCAAATTAAAAATCAAAAGCAAAAAGATCAATAATAAAACTAATTACCAAACACCAATTTATTAGACCTGCTTGTGAGACATGGTCCCTTTGACAGACCATCTCAAATTGAGCTGACCATTATATAATTTCTAAAATATTATAAGTAGCCATAAAGAATTATATAACTAGACATTTAAGATATTGAAAGTAGGCATTAAGAATTTGGTAAGTAGGCATTAATCTTTAATGGGTTGGGCTTGAGATACGTCTCTCTAAGAAACGATCTCTCAAGAGACTAGCTGAAAAAACACAAATTTTTACTGTAGACTGTGTTTGCCATAGACCACTCGTCTTGGATTAGCCCAATTATAAAATCAGTTTCTAATTTTCAATATTTTAAATAAAAAACTGTATTTAAACATTCGGCTAGGCTGTTTTAAAAAGCCATCTTTGCTATAGACGGTCCCTCAATAGACCTTATGGTAAAAACCTCAACAATATTCAAAAGGCTAAATAAAAATTTTCAAATAATGGAATAAAGACACACATAATAACCCGATAAACTTTTCTTACGGTTCCGGTTTTTCAAATACAAGAACACAACAAATCAAAGAACTCCTTTTTAAAATTAATATTTTTAAATTATTATTTTTTAATAATAACAATATAATAATAATAATAATAATTGTGGAGAATAGATACCTTTCCTTTCCATGTTTGCAAGTTCTTGCATTCATTAAATTAATTAATGATCAGAAAAATAAAATATGAAAAGGACAAAATAGCCCTTATTATTTTGTTTTTTCCATTGTCGAATTGTGTACTCCCCTTTCACTTTCACAGCTTGTCCTCTCTTTACTACCACCTTACCGCCAAACACACAACTACACCTTATAATATTTTTCCTCATTACTTTTTTCTATAAATACCCTCCACTCTTTTTCCTTCTTTTCTACCACTTTTTCTTTACTTCTCTTCCTATGCTTTCTTTTCTTCTTAACAAACTACACTCTTTTTTTCTATTATATTTTCTTTTACCACTATTTCTAATTATTTTACTATACATTCCGATTTTCCACCACCTACTGATACCACCGTTGTGTGCCCTTTTTCCGTTGTTTGTTTGTGTTGCGATCACAATGCCTTCTAGGCCATCCCACGTAATTAAGCATGAAAAGGCTAATATGATTCATAACACGACTAATAAATATTGTTTAGACTTTCAGTCTGTGAAAGAGTTACCTGACTCATTTGCATGGGCCCCATATGGGGATCCATATTCTATTGAGTCAGGTGTTTTTAAACCTGACTCTGTACCTATAGTCGACCTAGACGATTTAAAAGCCCAACAATTTATTGGGCTTGCATGTAAATCATGGGGAGTTTTTCAAATCATTAACCATGGAATTCCAAAAAGGTTGTTGGATGACATTGAGATTGCTACTAAAAGCCTTTTTGGGTTGCCCGTACATCAAAAACTTAAGGCAGCCCGATCATCTAATGGTATTACGGGTTATGGCCCAGCCCGTATCTCTTCCTTCTTTTCTAAGAGGATGTGGTCCGAGGGTTTCACCATTTTGGGCTCTCCTATTGATCATGCGCGTCAACTTTGGCCTAATGATTATACAAAATTTTGGTAAGTGTTTGTGTTTATTTTTTTCTCCATGCAAACACATGCAATAAAAGTTAACCAACTTATATTTTTTCTTTTTTTTAGGAAACCTACATTAAAAAGCAAAAACATCTATCATATAAAAATAAAAAACATGCAATGTTTTTTTTTTCACAGAAAAACACATCTTAAAGAGAATTGAGTTTTATCTCAGTTGAACAGCAAATATTATTTTTCAGAAAAATGTATGAGTTTGATTCTTACCTAATCTTCATTCCCTCAGCCTACCCTATATAATCAGATAAATAAATATGTATTAAATCCAGGTTGCATCAATCATACACTTACATACGTACATATATGTATATATGTATGTGTATATGATTAGATATCTTTTAAAACTGATCCTGTTATCTATGACATATTTAGATATAAAATACCTAACTAAAAAATCATAAAAAGATTTTAATAGCTTTAGTCACTAATAGTACTATATGATGTGCAAAACTAATAAAGTTATGTATTAACTAATTAAAAAAATCTCTAAAAAGATTAAATTCTTTTTTTGTGGTAAGTATGGCATGTTATATTAGACATAGGTTATCAAAAAGGTCCACAAACAACAAAAGAAGATGAATTATTATCTTCTTTTTGCTAGATTTGATGCCATATTTGGGACAAGATTAATGTCTAATTCTATATAACTTTTTTCTAACATATACTTTACATTTTTCAGTGACATTATTGAGGAGTACCAAAAGGAAATGAATCAATTAGCAAAAAAGCTTATGCAACTAATATTAGCTTCATTGGGCATACCAAACCAAGATATTTTGAAATGGGCTAATTTACTCCAAAGTGCAAATGGAGCTATCCAATTAAACTCGTACCCAGTATGTCCCGACCCAAATCGGGCCATGGGTTTGGCGGCTCATACGGACTCAACATTGCTAACTATCCTCCATCAAAGTAGCACGACCGGGCTACAAGTTTTCAAAGACCGAACCGGATGGGTCACGGTCCCACCTCTTTCGGGCGGGCTTGTTATAAACATAGGTGATTTATTGCACATCTTATCAAATGGGCAATACCCAAGTGTGTATCACCGGGCCATGGTTAATCGGGTCCAACAACGTTATTCTATGGCATACCTTTATGGACCCGGGTCAGGAGTTCGGATCCAACCACTTCCTAAGCTAATTGATGCCACACACCCTCCTTTATATAGGCCCGTTACGTGGAGTGAATATTTAGGCATTAAGGGTGAACATTTTAATAAGGCCCTTTCATTAATCCGTATTAAAAACAACATTAATCCTCAAATTAAATCACTAATTACAAGTGATCATGAACCTAAAACCATCAATGTTGATTCGGATAAGACAATCCTTGCAGGATTTGCTTAAGTAATTAATAAATTAATCATGAGTTTAAGAGGGTTAATTATTTTGTTTTTTTTTTTTTTGGTTTTTTGTTAATTAATTATTAGTTTTTGGTCGTGAGGTTTTTTCTTTATTTTATTTTCCTTTCTTTTCAAGACTAGATTAATCTTGAAATTAAGGTTGTAGATAGTCTTCATCTCACGAGCTGAACTTTGTACGATTTTAAATTTATCATCAAATAAAATTGATGAAGTAAGTAAGAATAGATGTCTCAATATTAAGTTTCGATTTCTTATTTAAGTTATTTGTCGTTTTGTATATTTATTACTTTTCATTCATATAAGAGAAAATTACACTTACATTAACTTTTAATCAATACATAAACCACATGATTTTAATATTTTATTATAGGTAAAATTATCGTGAATAATACAACTTTTTTCTTAAATTGCCTACAATAATACCAACTATTGATTAACCGTGAATAATACCAACTTAAATGGGAGTTTTCCTAGAAAATTCCTAACATGTTAAAATTCAAACTATAAGTGATTTTAAGACAAAAAAAATTGGGTAATTTTTTAATAAACTAAAGTTGGTATTATTCTAGGAAAATACCCCTAAGTTAGTATTATTCATGATTAATCAATAGTTGGTATTATTGTAGGAAACAAAGTGTTGTACTATTCACGGTAATTTTTCATTTATTATATTAAAATATTTTTATTAATAATAAGACCCGTATAAATTCAACTTTTTTTTTATTATTTTGTTATTTTATCATCATTTTATATTAAGTGGAATATAATATTGAGATAGATAAAATAACTTGTTTGGTAATCAATAAAAAGTGTAAATAATTTTTTTCTTCAATTTTAGTTTAGTTTTGATATTAATAAATAGATAAGTGGCCAAACTATCAAATGCTCATATTAAAGAGATAAGTAAATTTTTGAACAAGCTAGCTAGCTAGTCTAACAACATGCTCAAAATGAGTCAATTAAATTAATTATCGATTATCAACCATTAATCGATCATTTGACAAACAACCCCGTGATTTTATTACGATAATTTATTTAGAGTTAGCCTCATAAAAATTTGCTAGAAAAACCTAAAAGTAGGGGTTTAAAAACATACTTGAAATGGTATATGGAGGAATGAAAAGATGATCACTACGAAAGCAAACAAATCAATGCAAACAGAAGAAAGCATGCAAGTGTATTGAATTTGTATTATTTTCAATTAAATAATGATAACAATAGAAAGAGATAAGACAGTGGAAAAACTGATTTGAATATTCAGCATTAAGACAAAGTAAACCCGACAACTATACTGACCCAGATTGTCAACACCAAGATCCCCAACCCAAGCAATAAGACAATAATCTAGATCATGATTTACAATCTTATTTTATAAATTAAGACACCACTCTATAGAATAAAGATTTACCATATCATGATCTCTAAAAGATTTATCTGGATTATAGGGTTGGCTGAAGAAAAAAGAAGATTTTGTTGAGATTTACTAATCATTCACTTTACGTTAGAAGTGTGGATGCAATCATGCAACAGAGACTCTATTCATATATGACGCTGAATATTTCGCTTTAAATGAGGAGTGATTGAGATTTGAACTCGTGACCTCTGTCATGATGGCTCTGATACCATGTCAAGGAACCAATTCCACCAAAAGTTTACACTAATGCTTGAAGCCCCATGGGGTGAGATTTGATTATGAGACTTGTCAAGGAACCAACTCAACCAAAAGCTTAAGCTAATGGTTGAGGCCCCAGAGTATGTTATATACTCTAACACGCCCCCTGACATGAGAGCCCTTTGGGGTAGAAGTGTGGATGCAACACAGACTCTCCTCATACTTGGTGCTAAATATTCCACTTAAATGAGGGGTGGTTGAGATTCGAACTCGTGACCTCTTGTCACGTTGGCTCTGATACCATGTTAATGAACTAACTCAACCAAAAGCTTAAGCTAATGGTTGAGACCCCAAAATATGTTATATACTCTAAGGAGACTTATGAGAATAATGGTATTAACTTTAATTGAGACAATACCCAATTTTAGGAAAAAGTTAGGATATTATTTAAGTGGCTATTGCAAAGTTAAATCACTTTCTTCAAATTGGGTCATACATTCATCCCTACCCAATTGCATCAATTTATGTGGTTTAATTTTCTATATGATAGTATATGTGATCTGACTGTGTAACTAAGTTTTGCAAGTACAATTTTTGAGATAGAAATATGTAGTTGGACTTGCAACTTGGTGTTCCTAATTCTATAGTTACAACATAGTGGTTAATGCTTTCCTTTTAAACTCTTGTGACCCTTTGTTATTTATAGGAGATATCTAGAGTAAAAGTTAGATTATATGGTATTACAGTTCGACCCATTTTATTGTAAGAGATTAAGTGTTGACCAGTTAAGAAAATATATGAGCATAAGATAATGTACGTACCTAGGAACTAGGTTTTGAAAAGATAGAATAAGGATGATATGAGCGAATTGCACTCTTTGAGAATTTGACTAGGGATAAAACTAGTTGAAGACGTCGTATTTGTATCATAAACCTTAAATAGTCACCTACCCCTATACCTAGCTATGTCTCATTTATTTTTCTTGTCTTTGTGATTGTTATTATATTCCTTTGATTATGTTATTAGCCTTAATTTTTATCTAGCATCTATCTTGTTTTACTTTGCTTTGCTTTCCTTTACAAATCTTTCTTGCAAGTTGAGGGACATTTTACAAATCTTTCTTAAGACGCGGAATTTAATAAATTAACTTGCATTTTTATTTTTATCATTTTCTTCTTTTATGTTTTTACTTTATTAACCTATAATAAGTGAATTTCACGAATTAAATTGACAACATTAATGCCAGTATCCAATTGAACCTCAAGTAGTTATATTGCTAAATAGTCATTTATATCTCAACATTGACTAAGTTTAGTATGGACTTAGTTCACACTAATATTAGCGTGGACCAATATTTACACTCCATTCCATTCCATTTGTATACTCTTACACTTCACCACATCCCACTCCACTCTACTCTATTATGCTCTTATACTCTTATATTCTTACATTACTTTTACAAAATTGAACTACTCTTAAAAAATTGAAAAAATTTTAAAATTTAAATCAAACAATTATAAAATCAAATTTAAATCAAAAAAATTTAAAATAAAAAAATTTTTAAAATTATTTTAAAAATTATAATATTAAAATTAAAATTTAAAATTAATAAAAATATAATAAAATTATTTATTTCAAATTTTTTTTCCAATTTCTTTGTAATAGTAGTAAAGAGTGAAGAGATTTGAACTCAGAGTGTTAAAACTTAATCCACACTATTTTAATGTGCACCAAGTCCTCACAAAAAATAGATTCTCCTCAACTTTAGAGAAGCAATTTTATGTTATAATAGTTCGCGTGCCGTGATACATACATACAATCTTTGGAATATTTTTTTAAAAAAAATAGATTTACAAGGATTGACAAAGAAAGGCTATAATATATAAGGCTATATTTTTAAGAAATAAATTTATGTTATATTAGTTCCGGTGATACATAAATACAATCTTTGAAATATTTTTTTTAAAAATTGATTTACAAGGTTTGACAAAGAAAGCCAATATATTTTTAAGGCTATATTTTTAAGAAAAGGTAAATAAAGTTTAAAGTCAACGCTAAGATTGTCGAATAGAAGTACAAAGCAAGAACAGAGATTAAATATCATTTACATCTATCATACTACTTCTTTCCTCAATATATATTTGAGTTTGATTTTCTCCAATTTTTCAATTTTTTCAATTAAGAATTTAAGTTAATTGATAAAGTCTTAGGATAACTTCAATCAGGAGCGGAGCAAAGATTTTGATCGAAAACCTTTTTTGTTTTTGTCATGTTTTTTAAAATGAGGCCCTTTATTATTTCAAAAGATATGATAAAAACTTTTCCACTTCAAAAAAATAAAATAAATAATTTAAAATAAAATATACTGTAATATTATATTTTAAAATAATTTCAAATATAAAAAAACTTACAAACAAAATACTTAAAAAGTATTATTGTGATTTAATATTTGAGGCTTTAGAATCGGCCATGACTTTAACCATCAGTTTAAATTGATAGTTGATGGTCCAAAATATATTATATATGATAGAATAATATTTGATAGAATAAACTTTGATACCATAATATTATTAGAATATTTTGTGAATATTTAGATTATAGTGAATAATCTTGTAATTATATTGTTTTCTTAAGCATTAGGATCCTCTTGTATTTATCTATATTCATCTAATAAGAATTCAAGCAACAAATCATTTCGAATAATATACTATTTTATAAAATACTACCTCCTATTCAACCCATTAGTCCCATTTGGTTTTTACACTTGCCGAGACAAACATTTTAACCTTTTGGTATTTCTAATTGTTTTTAATTAAAAATTATAAAAAGTAGATATTAAGAATCTTTGTATTAAGACGAATCAAACAAGATTTCACATGACTATATATGTTTTAACTTATGGATTAAGAATAAAATATAAATTAAAAGTGATAAGTGGATAGTGAAAAAAATCAATGAGACTAATGGGTAGAATAAGAGGGAGTATGAAAAAAGTATAGACAGAGGTGTTCATTCGGGTCGACGGGTTATTGACTTCGGGTAAGGTGTTTCGGATCGGTTCAAAATCGGGTTTTGGGTTCGAATTGGTTTTTACATGATTGTATAGATCCATTTTTAAGTTGGGTCAAATCAAGTTCAGTTTTTAAATCGGGTGTCTATCGGGTCATCGGATTTGTTTTGAATACCTCTACATATACTAGTCGAAAATAGTGGTATGATCTGAAGTTCAAATAATGTTGGATAAGCATTTAATTTGGGATTTAGAGTCCAGGCGATATTGAAAGTGAAATATGATAATGAATGACACATTTTGTGACTTCCTATAACATTCTTTTGAAGCTTCAAGGCTGGCATTTTTGGCACTTTCATGTTTCACAGCTATTACTATTTACTTCTTCTTCTTCTACCAGCCCAGGTGATATATTAATTCATCTCCATTTAATGCTCTTTCTAATTCTTCTCATCTTTCTCACCCACATTGGAATTTGGAATTTGCAAATAAATCATGTAACCAAATAATTAAGTATTTCTAATTAATAATTATGTTAATAATCTCAATGTTCAGCCCTTAATCATTAGCTAAGTTTTTGGTTGACTGGTTCCTAGACATGATATGTTGATATCCTTGGCCTCAATAATCGGCTTAAGTTTTAGTTGAGTTGATTTCTTGATATGGTATCAGAGCTATTGTAACAAGTGGTTATGGGTTCGAATCTCAACCACCTCTCAAACTCAAGTGGAATATTTCGCACTAAATATGAAAAGGGTTTATGCTGCATTCACACTTCTACTCTAAATGGATTATTTCACACTAAGATTTTATATATATGAGAATATATCTAATAAATTATTTTTATGTATCAACGTCCCTGGAATTCTTGATAAAAGTTCTTTTTCAAAACTACGGAAGCCACAAATATTATTTTTGATTAATGTTTTGGTAGATATTAACATACTATCATGTGGGATGGGGTACAACTTACTTTTAAGATTTTTAGTTTAGTTATATTTCTATTAGTAGATAATTTGCCTTGAGGAATTGAAATTGTGGACTATTGAAGAGTACCATGTTCTGTAAGGTCCACACTCGTAAACAATTTATCTACTTGACATAATCATTCTTTAAAAAGGATTTTGTTTTTTCATTTTATAATTGATTGAGATAGATACACATGGTCATTGTCATGATTATCAGCTTAATATCTCGCACAAAATCAGAGTCTGAGAGGAAAGAGATGGATACAAATGGTCATGGTCGATAATTATCAACCATCATAATTATATCTGAATAATTTCCCTCAGTAGAGCCGTCTCATAAGATTTTTGGGCTTAAAAAAATTCAGAGCGCTGGACAATAGCCCACTTTGTCCTTGTCAATTGACGATCATGCCTCTAAGTATGAGAAATACGTGCAATCAAATAAAAACTTAAGTAATAATAAGAGCCTTACAAATGAAAGTGAGACCACATGCACATGAAATCATAAATATCTCCAAAAATATATGGTGCCATATAAAAATAATTTTAAAAAAATTAAAAAAATTTCAAAACCATAAACAATTATAATTGGGTGTCCTTCTAATATAATTATTTTTAATTAATTAAAATCATAGAAAGTAGGTTCGTCATATATTTAGCTAAAAGTGAGCAAAAGGGCAAAGAAATATACCTAAATATATACAAAACCAATATTAATAATGTTAAATACTCCTTTAGGGCTTAGCCCCTCTCAATTTGCACACTTTTTATATGTTATTTTTTTTATTTTATTGATTTTAATCGTTCTTTTTCAGGTAATGGTCACTCTTATTTTTATCCACATTCTATTATTTCTTTCATCTTAGCGGCTCATTCTATCATCAAGTTTTATGTTTTATTTGCATTCATAATATTTTACTTTTTCACTATCACACCCGAATTTATTTATTTCGCCACTGATATAAAAACCATTCTTTTTAAATATATATTAATTTATTAATATTTTTTTTGACTCTTTCTCTAATCAAATATTTAATATAAATTTTAATGTATGGTTTTAAAAGAGGAAAATGTTTGCCGCCTCAATCAAGTTAACACTCTCAATTAAATTAAAAAGAGCAAACTCAAAAAATAGATTGCATGTTCTTAGCAAGCTTAGCATTTAGAGGATGGCCAACCATTAAATTGAAATTTCTTCAACTTGTGATCTCCGACATTGAATATGTCTTTTACCTACCTTATCTAATTGGAATCAACTTTTTTGGTTAATTCTTAATCAACTTCTAATTAAAGTTACTAAACAAAATTAATAGTTTTTGGCTTGAAATACTGTACATGTGAGGAAGATCCCACATCGTTAATATATTGAGTTGTAGACTTGCATATGATGTTTAGTGAGTAATCATCTTAATATTATAGTATGATTTTGAAAAAGAGTGATCCTTATTAAGTGTATATTCAAATCCGCACTTATTACCCGTCAGTTTGTAACCGCAGATATGTTCATACGAGTAGACTCGAGGAGTGATATATTATGGAAGAAATTATTGCACGTATGAGAAATTTCAACGTTACCGAACAAAAAATATTCCATGCTCTAATCAAATATTTTCTATAGCTAGTGATATAATCTCAATTTACAAGTGATAATTACAACAAGGGATTTTCTCTATCAAAAAGTCTGCCGTATAAGTCCACTAGTATTAAGCATACAAGGATATATGATCATTATTCATAAGTGTAAATCAAGCACACAAAACATGATTTATACTAGGGATAAAATATAAATACGAAACGTTCTATTTATTTGTGTCCTAAATCTTAATCTTTTTGTAGTCATAAAATCAATTCAATCAAAAACTTAATTTGATTGTTAATGTTTCAGAATATTTTATACTCCCTCTGTCTCTCTCAATTTGCACCTCTTTCCTTTTTAATTTGTCCCACTCATTTTGCACCTTTTTTTTGGCAATGACCCCACTTTTTTCTTTAAATCTCATCCACAAACTTATTTTCTCTCTCCATCTTAACCATTCATTTTTATCATCCATTTGTTTTTTTGTCTTATTCTCCAACCAAATTTCAGTTTCCACTAAATATCATCCAAAATCTAATCGGTGCAAAATCATAGAGACGGAGGGAGTATACTTTAACACGTCGGTCGCCCGATCACACACTAGAAGTGTAAATGCAGCGATGGTCCTCCTCATAGTTGACGCTGAATATTCCACTTTAAATAAAAAGTCATTGAAATCGAAACCTTTTTCATGTTGTTTTTTAGTACCATGTCAAGGAACCAATCAAACCAAAAGCTTAAGCTAATAATTATAGTCCAAAATATATCATATATACTCTAACATATGCTTTTTAATGTTTGTTTATGGGTATGGTTTGCCGTCTTTTATTCCTCCCTGTATCCTGAGGATAGTGAATTAACTATATTAAATTAGCAGACCAAATCACAGTAATATGGATTTGGTCAATAATGAATGACACTTTGTATCTATGAAAAACTATTTGTCTAGAATTTGGTCTGACATTGATTAGAGTAGGATAATTAGAAATAGTAGAAAGTAAAGCAGACAAAGAGATTAAATCTAAAGGTCTATAGTTTTGTACTTCTTATTAGCCTGTTTCTGAATCACTACACACATAAATAGGCCAATCACCCCATACATAAAAACTTAATTTATACATCCTATGTACAATTGTAACTGTATATTGTTGTGAATTGTGATTATTAAGTCTAAAAAGTAATTATTTGGGGACTTGGAAACGACTTAGGCACTAAAGGTTGTTCTTTTGAGGTATGTTGATGGCTTGCTCGAACGAGCAGATTGATCAAAACAAGGTATGATGTGAAGTTAGTCTGCTCGAACAAGCATATTGCTTGATCGAGTAGATGATTGTGAGAGTTCCTTAGAGGGTGTTGCTTGACTTGGTGTTTGATCGAACGAGTCAAGTGGATGTTTTGTGCCTAAATGCGACTTTTTGCCTATTACTACCTAAAAAATAAGCGAGTTGATAAGTATATAAGTATCTCAACTCCAAATTAGTATGAAATTGTTTGAGAAGGTGCCCATAAGCAAATCCTTATAGGTTTTATCCAAAACTAACACTCATATATTCATATTGTCATAGATTATTTGCAGCTGATGGGCCAATAATAAACTGTACAATTTACCCTACAGAAAAAATTATCTTCAATGAAAGAAATATAAACCTACTATTACTATAAAAATATAAATATTAATTTTTTCATGTCGGAAAAGCACCAAATACTCAAAATAACAAATTTATTGACTAATATATATAGAGAATAAATTAGGAACTTACTACTCCTCTTTAGGAATTTTAATGTCTTTCCTTGGTGCTTAAAATATTTGTGAAATAAAGATACGAGATGTATATACAAAGAGAGAACTACTCACACCTATAATCATTAGAATTAGCTAAATAACTGAAACTTAAGATAAAGAAAACCAAATCATGCATCATATCATATTATCATACAATCTAATAAAATAACTGTAAAATTTCACATGGTATTCTCAGAGTGATTTGCCTTATTGAATAGTTTTTATCAAAATTAACATTAATTATTCCTCAATATAAGAGTACTATATCACAATCAAATATGTTCTTTTAAATTTTCTTGGAATTGAAGTATTATATTTTTAAATTTAAAAGCTACATAGAACTTCCAGCAAAAGTTTCTTAGAATATATATTTGCTTTTTTTATATTGAAGTATTTGCTTATTAATAAAGTTTCTTCATTAAAATTTTAATTTCTAAAGTATTTCATCAAGAAACAAAAAGATACATGATACTCAAAAATAATTTTAAGAATGATAAATAATCATTATGATAATGTTGTTGGAAAATTATCCAGATTTTCCTTAAAAAATATAAAAACTGTAATTAATACTTATATTAAACACCAAATTTTTTTTATAAAAAGCACTATATACTTAAAATTCAATATTTATTTTAAAATAAATATTATAATTTATTTTGATAACATGTAATTATATCTCTATTTAAAATTTATATTTATATATATACTTTTATAATAACAACTTTATATATATATTGCACGAGTATCTATATTATTAACAGTCTAATATAATGTTCACAAATTCTTGTGAGAGACGGTTTCTTTACGAGACCATCTCTAATTGGGTTGGCCTATTAGGAAAAATGTAGAGTAAATATAGATAATAGACTTTAATAAATTGGACTTAAAAGACATCTCTCAGAAAGATCGATAATTATAGAATCCCCGTTTGTGATACTTATAGAATCCCAAATTAAAGCTTGCAATTAAACTCCTACTTCTTCAATCATTCATTTAGACGTGGGCAACGTACAAGTAGATAACTTTCAACTCACATACAAGTAGGGGTGTTCAAAACTACCCGACCCGCCAACCCGCTGACCCGGCTCCTTAATGGCGGGTCAAATTCCCAAAAAAATTGAAAGTCACGGGTCGGGTACCCGACCCGTCTTAACCGGGTCGGGTCATGGGCCGAATATTTTGTGACCCGGGTACCCGTTTGACCCGGCAGATTATAACACATATATATACCCTTTTTTTTCCTTCACTCATGTGCAGCCGTTACTCCTTCCCTCACTCTCTCTCACTCATCTAATTCTTTCTTATTTTTCATCTTCTAACTTCCTGTAAACTTTAGCAATTTGGTATCTTTTGAATGATGTAAGACTATTCATTGCCACATATCGAGCAAATGGTACAGCTAAGTCATATCGCAAAGAACAAAGCTCTCCGCCCTGATCAGCCAAATCATAAATCAATTTTGAATCCTCTTCAATCCAACCCGAAATGGAAATAAACGGCCTAAAAATAGCATAATATTTAATCGAAATTCGATCTAATAAATAATAATTAAATTTGAAAAATCACACAAAAAAAATAAACGGGTACCCGGTGTCCCGACCCGCTTTATCCGGGTACCCGCTAACCGGGTACCCGCTTTAAACGGGCCGGGACACGGGCCGCAAAAATAGGTACCCGGCTTTCCGGGTACCCGTTTAGCCGGGTACCCGGTTATGAACACCCCTACATACAAGCACTTACATAGAACTCCTCATTACGTACTACTTCCTCCGTTCTGAAATACTCGCTACATTTTGTTTTTGTGCACTATTCATCGTTTAAGCTTATTTTACATATTGCGACTAATGTGTAAGTAAAAATATAGTCAAGTGGGATCTTGTTTGAAACGTCTAATTACATACTTTCATAATATTAAATTTTTATAATTTTTAGATAAATGTAGTTTAAGATATTAATGATCAAAATTGTGCATTGGATTGCGTTCTAGTACTAAATATCTCTTCTAGGAATCAGTTCTAGTTCAAATACTGAAAATTATTCGATTTGTAATGTAGCAAGTATTATGGAACGGAGGAAGTATATATGTGTGCACTCCTATCCTCATATAAGTACGGGAATTAATTACCATTATTACTAGCTGTCTATAGGCTAGATTCAATTCCAATCTCTTTTAGGGGTGTTTGGAAAGTAAGGAATTTAATTATCATTACTCGACATATTTTATTTGGTATGATATTAGGTTAATCTAATCTCTTTCTTGAGGGTAATGGATACCCTTATAATTTTGTTGCCACCCATTTATGTCAAGTAACAGATTTCCTTTCTATGATCAATTAAGTGTTTCCCTTATATTTTCATACCAAACAACATATAACTACAATTCATACCCTTACGGCCTTACCCTTACTCCTCTTTTATCATTTCCCTTTTCATTACATTTTAATATTCCCATATCTAACATCCCCTTAATTAATTAATTATATAATACTTCCTCTGTTACATAATATTTGCTACTGATATTCAGGGCCGTCTCCGACATTTCAAAGGCCCTGAGCAAAAAATAAATTATGGGCCCCTAAAATCTAAAATTACGTTCTATTATATTTTGGTATTTGTAAATTTGTTTATCAAGACTTGAATTAGTACAATTATTTTTTATCAATATATTAAAATATTACTAAATTTTATAATTACATGGAACCTTTTAAGTTTAAAGTTTAAATCACAATTATCATCATCTTAATTGAACTAATAATAAAAGTAGTAAATTAAAAGTTATCAAGAGAAATTATATTGCTCAGCAACAATAATTTATATTAGTATATCCTAATCATTTCAATATAAGCCGATAATACAAATTTATTAACCAATTTATATAATTATTTTTTGAAAAATAGATTGAATGTGAATAAATTAAATTTTAATATTCTCCCAATCATTTAAGTACACAAATAGCCTTCATATTAATTTTAATCATATAGCAAAAATATGAGGCCCTCGATAAATCGGGGCCCTGAGCAATAGCTCATGCTGCTCCCCCTAATAGACGGTCCTGCTGATATTGACATTTTTCCACACAATATGTTACACTCAATGACAAGTATTATGAAAAAAAAAAGGTATATTTTTAAATTTTAAGGGTCTCATATGAAGAGCTAACAGACAGATGGATCATCATAAAAGTTAGCAAAACATAGAAACATAATAATAAAAACTGCATTTCCAAGAACAAATCTAGCTACGTAGCTATCATCTTGGAGACGATGATTGACCCTGTAAATAGCAAAGCGTTATGATTATTTCCCCAAACACCAATTCTTGTATAAAATCATTTTACTGTAAGTCGAGCCCATATAAACAGTCCATCAATAAAAACATTAAAAAAATGAAATTTAAATTCCAATAATCATATAACAAGCAATTTTTCTAAAAATAATTTAGACTAATTAAATTGTTATCGTCTGGTGGTGATACGACTTCAATAAAGAATTAGTGTCCCAAAATAATGAAAATGAGCAAATAATTGAGTCTGCAATGAAGCATGTGCACACTCACCTTAAAATATTGATCTAGAAATTAAATTAACTTCCAATAGGAAACCTTCCTTTCAAGCTAGGATAATGAAGCTAACTGCTACCCACAATCTGCAGTTTTTCACGTTTAATTGTTTTTTTTCAACTTTCTTGTCATTCATAGCTGGCTTTATCGGAAATCAGTCGAAAATTATATATTATTTTAAATTTTTAATAGATGAACTTTGGAAAATCTTTTCAATTTTAGGTATTTTTAATTTCTAATTATTTTCATACTACATGTTAGTCGGAAATTTCCAACTAAAATCTAGTTAAAAAACATCAGAATAAATTCGTACCAGCATAGATAGTCAGGACTCCAACTTACCCACCAACAAAATATTAGTCGAATTTCCGACTAGAATTACGACTATTATATTTTACCAACTATATTTATTCGAGTAACAAAAATGGTTGGAACTATAATATATACTATATACTAACTGATTTACGACTATTTTTATTAGTCAAAGAAATTCAGCCGTTTTTACAGTGTCTTATCATTTATAGCTGGCTTTATTAGGATGCTTAGAGGTAATCAAACCATATATATAAATAGTGAAAGAGAGGCGGCTGTCATCTTTCAAGTCTCAATGTCAATTAAAAGATAGATATTAAATTATACTTTCTCCGTTCTTTTTCTACTTGCAACATAGTTGACTGCGGTACTATTTATTAAGCAAATTGACTTTTATATTGTTGGTAATCGAAAAGTTAAAACATAGTCATATATCTTGTTTGAATCGTCTCGATTCAAAGTTAATTAATTTTGAGTTTTTATAATTTTTCGATATGTATGATTAGAGGTATTAATGATTGAATTTGTACATTGAAGAGCGTGAAAAAGCAAATGGTGCAAATAATATGGAACGGAGGAATTACATTATATAAAAATGGTAAATGTATTACAACATTTTGCATTAGTCGTCCAACCAATCTCCCTTTTTATTTCATTGAAATAATTATTTATGTTATCTTAGCTTCTGCATGTTTTGGTTTATGTTTATCCATAATTTGTGTTTACATTTGAAATTCTTATGTGCTTTATTTTCAATTTAAAAAAAACCAAAGAAAAGATTGTGCACTAAAATAGCGTGTATTAACTTAAATTCGATGGGTGAAAAAAAAATTATAAATTATTGTGTATATAGTGGGGTGGAGAGTAAGAAACGTGAATTCAAAGTATGAAATGTGATGTTGTGCATGATAACTAAATCTATGCAAGGGTTCGCTAAAAACTACGTATTTCACACATCTTTAAAAGTAAATGAAGTGCACGATATATATTGTCTGTATGATTATACGAAATAACATAGTCTGAACTTTGAAAATATATATTTAAAAGATTTATATATATATATATATATTGTATTTACTATTTAGTTTGTAGAGATAACAATACATATAATTAAGAGGAAATGGTCTTATAATATATTCAAGGATGATGATTATAATAAAGACACACATCATAATTTAGACTGATTATCACGACTTAATTTTTTTTTTTTAAGAAGTGTAGAGTCTTACGGTTAAAAACGTATAAGTATAATTGTAACTATAAGTAACTCGACACCGTAATAAATCAAAATAATTACTTCCAAGTGATAGAATATTAGTTGCTTAGTCGTGAAATCATCCTCATTAGTCATTAGTGATAGAATATTCAATCTAACTTTTTAATCTCTGTCTCATTTTTACTAAAATCAATAGATCGAAAGAACTAACGACCTGTTTGGTTAGTGGTACTAAATGGTGTTAATGAGAATGATTTATAGTATAAAAATTCATCAAAAGTTTCATATCATT
Source organism: Amaranthus palmeri (assembly GCA_019776075.1). Classification (NCBI taxonomy): domain Eukaryota; kingdom Viridiplantae; phylum Streptophyta; class Magnoliopsida; order Caryophyllales; family Amaranthaceae; genus Amaranthus; species Amaranthus palmeri. Next base: position 800,135 of record JAAKBH010000285.1, on the reverse strand, counting down.
CCCATGGTAATGAAACTTTGATCACAAAAAAGTTTTTTTGTTTAGAAATTTTCATTACCAACTAATATCACCTCTCCCAATAGTAATGCATTTAAATGAATTTTATGAAGAAAATGAGATGATTGAAGTTGGACAAGTATGGTCTTCAAGATAGCCAAGAGATTTTTCAATCAAAATTACACTAGTTTTTCATTCCCATTACCAACGTTTATTACGAACTACCAAACGGTTCGTAAGATGACATACATCTTAATGTGTAGATTGATTATGGGTATTATTTTGTGAGGTACATAATTTAGTTGGGGCCCACATGGATGAATGATGAGTATAAGTGTAGCATATGGCATTTGCAAATAGGAATCAAACTAACCATCTAGCTTATTTGAGGAGACATGACAACTTTGTTTTCATAGAATCTTTTCGCAGATGCAAAACATCATTGTTTCTAAGACAAATTTTGTTTGTTGTTGGGAGTGTTCATGGCTTTCATAATTCTTCATCATCATACTAGTGCCATGGATTTTACAAGTTTTAAATTACACATAACATTACAAAATGTTAGGGTATTATATATATTATCCTTACTTCAATAATACTATACACGCAATAATATATACTCCCTCTGTTGTATTAGGATTGTAACAAAGAGAAAATATGAGGCTTTTTAGAAAAGTGAGTATAATAGTAATAAATGAAAAGAAAATAAATTTTGTAAATTGTAAATGAAACTAAAAGAGGTTAAAATGCATGGATGAAAAGTAATGGGCTATTGTCTTAGAATAGAAATGATGCAAATTAAGTGGGATGGACTAAAATAACAGCAAAATGAGTGGAATGAAGGGAGTACTATTAGAGTATACATAAAAAAAACATAACCTGATTATTTTTACTTCAATAAATCGATGTAATCACAAAATTTTGGGTGAGACCGTCTTACTTGTGAAATGCATTTTATTTGGATATCTAAATTATATTATTAGCAATTTTACGGCTTAGAAGAACGATTCCAAGACTCAAAGGCCAACTTGAAAAGTTCATAAAATACCAATGTTTTTGGAATTGGCATAAAAGTCATGAAATTTGACAATACAAAGACCAAAGTCAATTTCAAGACTTAAAAGACAAATCGCAAGGCTTAAGCTTCTCATTTCAACTTTAAATAGAATGTTTTAAACATTGAAATTGGTATAAAAAAAATGAAAATTAGTCTTTTTAGTCTTAAAGTTAGCTTTTTAAGTTGAAATTAATACTATTATATAAAACTTAGGCTGTCTCACAAGAAACTTTTTGGGCCTAGGCCTCATAACACTTCCAAGGAGGCCCAATGCTTTAGATATAGCTACCTATCGTTGTAATACTCTATTCCACTATCATGTGCCCACTTTCGCTTCTTTGGTTGCTTATACTACCTCGTTTGTTTTTATTTTCACGTAGATTAATGCACTAATTCAATTTTCAATATCTCATATATAATGAAAAAAATAAATAAAAATTGGAAATTAATAATTTTGCATTGAGACGAATCAAATGCACTTAACTATCTCAGAACAGAGGAAATATTATCCTTTACTTTTCATTATTTCTATTCGATTCGATAAATTTAAAGGGATAAAGTAGTATACTTAAATGGCTATAAAGCCATGACTTAGCCAGAAATGACTTGACCAAAAAATCTGGTTATTATTAACACAATTTGCTTTAACACTTGCCACGATCAGATAGTTGCTACTTTTTCAATCCCATTTTTTTCTACTTTTTCAATTTACTTTAACACTCGTTCCACCAGTTGCAGAATCTGAATCTTATATTGTCTTTTTTCGAGTCAGGGAAATTTTTGGCCGTACTCTCATTTATGGGTATGAGTTACCGCCGTCATTCCCTCTCTAGACCCTGATCATAATTTTCTATGGACGGGATATACTAGGTACGATGATGATGATGCGAAAAAGGGTCTCATATAATAAACTTCAAATAGTACTCCCTTCAAGTCTATTTAATTGTCTCATTTGCTTGTTCACACTATTCCTCAATCCCATTTAATTTGTATTTTATTCTTAATCTATAACTTAAAACATAGTCATGTGAGATTTTGTTTGATTCATCTCAATGCAAGGATTATTCTTATCAACTTTTCATAATTTTCATTTAAGCATTATTAGAGATATTAAGAGTTAAAATATTACTTCGACAAGTATGCCTAACTAAATGAAACAACTAAACAGACTTATAAGAGAAAGTACGATTTAAATGAGACGGAGGGAGTACTAGTCACAAAATCCTAGCAGACATAATGAACCAAATTTAGGTGACTCCTTTGATTGTGTACTACTGTATACAGTGAAGTGTATAGTTACTACTACTTTACGAACAGTGAAAGAACATCCATTCAGCAACTACTTTTTGCAATCAAGAAAACAAAATCCCAAATGTAATGATCTTATGTTATGACACCAACAAATTAAATGTCTCTGCATTAATCTGTGCATCTATAGTCTCTAAGTGTAACAACAAAACTGGAATTCATATGCATGGTCCACAGAATCCTATGCAAGGACAATATATACTCCTTCTATAGTGGCTATAGTCTATTTTGCCAATCAAATTCTTCTTCAACTTCGGGAAATTATAGGGTTTATATCATTATCAGTTTAAGTTTTTGGTTGAATTAACAGTGAATATGACGGAAGATCACAAGATCAAAATCTCATTCACTCTTTATTATGTTGTTTCAAGTGGAAGTATAGTGCAAAAATTAGGCCTAATCACCGTGTTGCAGCCTATTATAAAGGTTTTTAGTTTACCGCGTCCAAATCATAGGCCGCATTGACCGCATAATCATCCGTATTGACTGTGAAATCTATTTTACGATCGTTGCTGTGACTGTGATTGGAACCGTATTTATATAGTATGAGCGGATGAGCAGAATACTTAGCATCGCATTTGAAGGGGTGTGATAAAATGTATGTCATAGTATTATTATGTAAGTGTCAGAGTATGTAGCATATCCTAGAGCCTCAATCATCAGCTTAAACTTTTGGTTGAGTTGATTTTTAACATAGTATCGGCCAACATAGTTCAAGGGCTTGAATCTCTACCACCCTTCGTTTAAAGTGGAATATTTAGCGTCAGGTACGAGGAGGACATGTGTTGCATTCATAATTCTAACTTCTAACCCTAAAGCGTCTCGTGTAACAGCATGTTAGAGTATATAACATATCCTGAAACCTTAACGATGAGTTTAACCTTTTGCTTGAGTTTACAACAACAAAATACATGAAAGATTAATAGACATTACTGTGCTAAATTCCAGATCAGATAATTATTATCAGCTAGATTACTATTAGATCGTCAGAAAATCAGCAAGAAGATAATAAGCTGATAGGAATAAATATTATAGTAATATAATTCATTGAGTTTTAGTAGCAATAAAATATTTTAAATATGTGATTTATTTAAGTTGGGTTCATGCATCTGAATCATATTTTCAACAAAATTTTGAAATTCAATCATACAAAAATTGAGAGTAAAGTTCATCATCTATAAATAATGTAAAATAATCCACTCATATGACATTATTTTAAATTATGATATGAAGGTTTCTCCTAAATGATGTAAAAATAAATAAATAAGATTTAAAAAGAAAATACTTTTTTTTTCAGTTTTCAGTTCTAAACAAAGTGGATTCTTCTTATCAAAAAGCTTTCTTGGACAATTATCAGTATATGCCATGTTTCACCATCCAAAGCATACAAATTTGAGCATGTTCAATATGTTCGATCGAACTGGGCCCCAAAAAATTAAGGGTTTTAATATTAAATTATGTAGTATATTTTAGGTGTTTAAAGATACAATGTTGTTTGAAAAACATCTTAACTTTTGAATTGCACAGAACCATCAAAAAAAATTGTCAATATTTGCTCCGCTCTTATTCATGTCTCATATCCATCCTAATAAACCATTTTTGAAGGAAAGAACATTTTCAATATCCTGCATAAGGCAAAGTCCAAACAGGGGTTTTATTTTCCTAAAAGATGCGGACAAATTATACTCATACCCCAAGAAGGAGTAAAAAAAGGTGTGCAGTTAATAAACCATTTTTAGTGCTTCTTATTTCCTTCCTCCTAACAATATTGAAATTTGAAGGAACAAAATTTAAAATGTATTAATTTATTTTGATTACAAACCGGTATACTTAGAAGGGCGGCAGAGAAAGTTATAGGTCATAGGTGACAAACAAACCTATAATATTCCGTACAAAGTGATATTTGTTAGAGTATATAACATATTTTAGGGCTTCAACCATCTGCTTAAGCTTTTGGTTGAGTTGGTTCCTTGACATGGTATCAGAAGCCAACGTGACAAGAGGTCACGGGTTCGTACCTCAACCACCCCTCATATAAAGTGGAATATTCAACGCCAAGTGTAAGGAGGGCCTGTCGCATCCACACCTCTAGCCCAAAGAGCTCTCGTGTGAGGGGGCGTGTTAGAGTATATAACATATCTTGGGGCTTCAACCATATCGGTTTAAGCTTTTGGTTGAGTTGGTTTCTTGACAATATTTACTCTTCAACTAACAAAATATGATTACAAAAATATGAACAAATTAAAAGGCAGAGTTAGTAAAGAAAAAGAATACAAAAAAACATGCCATGTTATAGAAGGGAAAAGAAAGTGATGGAAGACATGATCATGAATTGGAGTAGACGACAGACAAAGATGGTAATGGAAGTAGTGATGTAGTTGTATTATCCAAGCTACAAGAATCTTACTGACATTTTGATTGTTTTTCTTCTCTTTGCCCTTTGGTATCCAATCATACATGGAAACGTTACCAATTTACCATTACCCACAAACAATTTTATTATTTTCATGGGACTTTAGGATTTAGGAAGTACTTCATATTACAACTATCAAGTACCAAAGGACATATATTTACTCACAGTAAACACACAATGCAACACTCAACTTATAACCAGAGGTGTTCATTCGGGTCATCGGGTTGATTTCGGGTCAGGTGTTTCGGATCGGTTCAAAATCGGGTTATGTGTTTAAATTGGTTTTTACATAATTGTAGATCAAATTTTAAATCGGGTTATATCGGATTCGGTTATAAAGTCGGATGTCTATCGGGTCTGTTTTGAACACCTTTACTTAAAACTATACTTTTATCAGTAGCAGAGCAAAAATCGACAAATTTCTTTGTAATTTTAAAAATATGATATTTTTCTACCAATGTAACTATTTGTATCTTTAAACACTTAACATCTACTAAGTAATTTAATATTGAGTTCCTTGATTTTTCAGGGTCTTATGTCGCCAAACATGTTGAACATGCTCAGAACCTCTTATATTGAAACCGGATTTTTTTGTTAATTTTAAGATTTTCAAGTTCAAACTTACAACATACTTCTAGATATTTTAACATCAATAATAATCATCATTTAAGTGTATCGATCATCCTCTGTTTAATACATAATATTCGCTTGCATTGGCAACCCAAGTACCCAACGTACACAAAATTCCCACGTTGATTTGTATTACACACCTCTACACACTAGAGTTTTTGGGTTAAGAGTGTCGATGCAAAAATAGGCAGGGGCGAAGCCATGATTTCAAATTAGGGAGATCAAATATTAAATGGTACATAGGGCCGAATCAGAGCAATATTTTTGAGTAATTATATAGAATTTTTCTCCATTACATATTTAAGTTGTTCATTACTACATATTTAAAATTTGGCATTTGATTAAGATCGGATGAAGTATATATTAGTTCCTTTCTTTTTCACAAAGTTTCCAAGCCATCATTAATCCTTCCCTTTTTTTTCACTTTTAAAATATTCTATTCTAGATGAGTAAAATTTAAATAAAATATTTGAAAGACTAAATAGTTTTTAAATATATCGCATAAATTTACTTTATTTTATAAATCATACAAAAAGTAAAGTCGGCAATTAATAAAAAAACAGATAGAGTAACTTGTATAGCTAATATTATTAATGATTTTTTACAACAATAATTATAATAATAACACATATTTGTATTTTTATAAATTAGCACACGATTAATTATCAACAAAGTCGTTGTAGTATAGTGGTAAGTATTCCCGCCTGTCACGCGGGTGACCCGGGTTCGATCCCCGGCAACGGCGAAATTTTTTAATTTCTAATGTTTTGCGTGTATAGATATCCCCTTTTACAGCTTACGGACCGCAATACTTGTCCAGCCCACAACTCGGCCAGTCGCTAAAAGGCCCAAAACCTTAACCGCATAATATAATCACAAACACAAATTCTTAAGAAAAGCAAAAAATTTTTATGTAAATTTATAAATTTTAGCTATAATAAAAATAATGAGAATCATATATTTTTTCAATTCACAAATTCTTGTATTAGCCGGTCACGTCGTGAGAGATGCCTCATACTTGGGTTAAATAGCTCAATAATATTTTAGCTTATGCTCTTTTTGTTTTGAGGTCGTGTCACCGTGAGACGGTCTCATATTAGACGAAATGTTTTAATTTTATTATATAATGTGAAGTAAACAATTTAACCAAAAACTTAAGCTGATATATCGTTGAAGCCTCAATATGTGTTATATACATTATCACAGCCCCTCACAAATAATCCCTTTGGTTGGTAATGCAGATCTCGTACAAGTCTCCCTCATACCCAACGATAAAAATTCCTCTTTAAAGAGGGGCAAACAAGGTTTGAACCCATTACTTAGAACTTCTGATACCATATAAAATAATTTATTGAACTAAAATTTAAGTTGATGATTGAGGCACCAATATAAATATAAATTGTATTCTCTATCAAATGGTATGAAAGAAATCATTCCTAACACTTGAATGTGAAATATGACCATTAGTATATAAAATTAAGTTAAAAACTTCTTATTTATGATTTTTGTTATGACTTTTAATATGTTGTAGGCTTGAATTCTATTCTAAGTACCTCATTTCATGTTTTATTTTTATGTTAGCATTAATAGGCAATTGTAATATGTAGATTTTATGCTTTGTGTTCAAAATTTTCTTTTTTTTTTAGCTGTTTAGGATTTTATATGATTAATAATTGGTTGTACTTTATCAAATTTTCTCGCACATCTTTTTACGTGTTATAATTTATATACTCTAAATGCAGTTATTATGATTACGTTTTGTTTATTCAAGTCATCAGATCGATTTCAAATTAGATATTTCGAATCAATTTAAATTCGCATTTTGCATCCACGTTCGTTTTATATAATTATAAATTTGTTTATGAAGTTAGGTCAATGATGTTTAATTATAGGAACCACCTAAATATGTTTTACATCAATATCATGTTTAATTAACATATGATACTATAATTATAAGTGAAAATTTGATATTTTTCATGACATCACACCGATTTTCATCAACAAAATAATTTTTTTATAAAATTATAGCCTCAAACTCTCACACAAAACATAAATAGAAAACTAGTCTTTTTATGACAGGCTGAATTTCAAATCATGTTTTCCCTGGATTTTAAGGAAGGCCCAATTCATGTTATGTTTCTTAGATCTTATGATAAGCCCAACTTCTTGTATTTTTTTCCACTACAAACTTTCATTCATGACCGTGTATTTTCACTACACCATAATTTGCTTTTATTGGGATATATTTAGCGACATTTAATTTAAATGTTGCTAATTCAAATTTCTTATAGTATATATAGAGGCTTTAGTGACATTTATTAGACCCTTTAGCAACATAATAAAAAAAATCACATTAAAGTTTTTTGCAATATAGGATCTAGTAACATTTCTCACAAATATCACTATAGCTTATAGTGACAATTATATATGCCACTAAAGACCAAATTAAATATCGCTAAAACACTTTATAGTAGAACTTAAAATAAAAACCAATAATAACTACACTAAACATATGAATTTGTGGCACTTTTTTAATGCCACTAAATCCAATGTCGCAAAAAGTTAAATTTGTTGTAGTGTTTGACAGTTTTGTATGAGCCCATCTAATAGCGAGACGACCTTAAAATAAGAAGTTCGGAAGCAAAAAATTTTATTATTGGACTATTTAACTCAAATATGAGGCAAATCTTACAGTAACACTGTCTCATGTAACAATTTATGTATTTAAAAAATTCTTCAATAGAACAGCAAACTAAACAATTCAAAATTGCAAAATGGAAATGAAAAATTGAAAAGGAGCAAAAAAATTTATGTTAATGATTTGTACACGCTATGAACAACACCATAATAAGTTATTAATACAAATCAAAGAACTTCTTATAGTTAAGTCATAGATGCATAAAAATAAAACAACAAACATAAGACCCAAAACATGGATCATCAAACCCGGCCCGTAAAAACGTCCTACTTTTATGTTCCTTTACTTAAGCTAAGGAAATGATCTTAATTAGTTGAGTATTGTTTATACTAACTTGAAGCTAATAAGCTTAGCTTAACTACTTTCAAATCTCCCATGCCTAAACAAGGATTTATGACTACTATTTTTCATATTAAAAAAAAAATTATTTTTATTTGAGAGCGCTATCTATTGCAGTTCTTCAAATTTTCAAAATTTGTCATATGAGACTTCCTTTAACTTCAACAGCTAGTCATCCATAGAAGGTGTTACTGACCCTGCATTAAAATCAATAGAAAAAATTATTTAATTATCGAAAAAATTTAAGACAAATTAGGTGCAGAATAAATTATTACATTATGTCAATAAAGACACCCTTATGTTAATAAAATGACCCTTTTATTTTCCAACTATTTTTTACCAAATAAGTTGATTTGTTTTATAATTAGAGTTAGCTTTTATATTAATCCGATGCATATATTAAACTTAATTTTTGAAAAGTTTTATTCAAAAAAAATTGAAAAGTTAGTTAATTATGATTATTAAAATGGGTTAGAGCTTTAATTACCCAGCCCAACAGCCTCTGAACTCTTCATTAACCGGATTCGTTTGCATGATTCAACAAACATCCTGCTCAAAAATACAAAATAAAAATAAATATAATCATCAATATAATATAATAACATAATAAAATAAACAAATAAAAAAATTTGTTCATAATAATAATAATAAATAAATCATAAACTTACTTCCAAGGAACATCTCCAACCATCATCCAATCCCCATCTTTATCCTCATAAGTTGGTACATAATCAGATCCATTAATCGGATCCATCAAACAGTTACCATCATTGAAGTAATTACCTGAAATTACATATAATATTAATTATTCATTATTTACATATAAGTGTTTGGCAAAAAGCCGATAGCTAGTAGCTAATTGCCGATTCAAGTGATTTAGTTGTCCAGTTGATTTTATTAGCTGGTTTGACCAACTAATTTTGAACCCTCTGTTATGAGCAACTTGTTCAAAAACAACTTATTCATAACAATAAGCTGTTTCAACCAGCTAATATACCAAATATTAGTGTTGGCTGATTTGACCGGCCAACACTCTTAATAATAATATATCAAAATAAGCTAAGATGAGAAAACTTACGAATAGTAAAGGAGGAAAACAAGAGTTCCAAAGCTTTTAAGAGTTGTTGATAAGAGTTGTATAATTGAAGATCAAGTTTTCTAAGATAAGGAGCTCCATCTACTGCTACCTTCACATATTTTGAACTTTCTCCTACATTCTTTCTGCTTGCTTTTACTGGTGGCCATCCTACCAATTGTGTCCTGTACAATCATTTTTCACTTTAATATACTACATACGTCTGTTTTCGAGTGTATAAGGTGCAATCGTCTAGTGTTCAGTTCGGCCTAAATTGAGTTAATCTTTATAACATTTTAAGGTATTTAATTGAGCTAATCTTTATAACATTTTAAGGTATTTTGATTTTTAACTTTTAAGTTTTAGACTTCATGTTTTAGCATATTTTCAAAAATTTAAATATTTATTAGAAAATTTTGAAATTCAAGTACTACAAAAAAAATCAAGTGTGACGCACTATTTTTTTTTTTTTTTTTGAGGTTCAACGTGAGGCTTATATTATTAAGTGGCTAAATCAGCAAAAACAATGTCCATGATCCAAAGAGGACCATTATCGTACCACACATTACAACAAATACCATAAGAAGCCCACTTAGCTAAACGATGAGCTACATTATTAGCCTCACGAAAACCTGATATTTCAATCTTATTGTATGACATTCCTACATGTGTCACGAAATATTTTGGTGATATTTGATAAATAACATGATATTTTACCTTAAATGTCACATCTGACTCTATTATTTATAACGAAGTGAGGTCAAATGATCTTGTAACCATAAATCTCTGTCAACGAACCAACTCAACCAAAAGTTTAAAGCTTATGGTTAAGGCCCCAAAATATGTTATATACTCTAACAATCTCCTCCCACCTTGATGATAAGCCAGCGCTAAAAGTCATTTGAATTCATCATTTAAGTTTAAACTTTTGATTGAATTGGATTTTATACAATAAACAATATTGTGAAAGTTTATCTTCAAAATATTAAAAAACAAAATTAAAAAAAAAAAAAAACTCTTCGCTTACTTAGTAGGGGGTGTTTTAGGAGGACAAGGCTTGTGTAATTCATCAACATTACCATTTCTAGGAAGTTTATTAGGATTAGAATCCTCCATACCCAAACTCAAATCCAAACAAGCATCAGAAAACCTTCTTTTAAGTACCATTTTATCCTCCATTTCTGCACCTGGTAATCTTAAACTTAGCTCTGTTTCCTTCAACTCTAATCTTAACACTTCTTGTTTTTCCATTACAATATTTCTCTTTTTTTTTTTTTTTTAAAGCCTTTTTTCCCTCTTTTTTTGTTATTGATTGTAATATTAGGAGACAAAGTGTATTTTCAGAGAGAATAAGAGGGGTATATTTATATACAGAGAATGAAAGCAGAGCTTTAAATTTCGGTTTTGTTTTGACCATTATTTGTTTGCCACGTGTGTTGAGATGAGCGGTTGTGATCTGTCCAAGTAGTAGACAGTGTATGATTGTTTCAAGCGTGTGTTTCTGATTTTACTAATTTTGAACGTGTACCCCACACTCTCATCTTCCACCCTCATTCTTAGCGTTATTCATTCGGGTTATTAGTTCAATTTCAGATAAGATCTGTCGGATTGTTTAAAATTGAGTGTTGATTTTTACATATTTTTTAATTTTTTTAAAGTCAGGTTAAGTCGGATTTGATTACAAAGTCACGTAAATATCGAATCATAGATTTTGAACACCTCTATTCATTCTTGCTTAGGTTTGCTTTCCTAAATTTGTCTCTTTTTATTTTCATGAATATCTATATTTTTTCTTTACTTTTTACTTCCTCCGTTCTGGTTTACTTGCTACCATTGCATGGGCACAAAGATTAAGAAGTTACTGTACAATGATGAGTAATAGGTGGAAAGTTGCTTTTTTGGAATTTTTTAATATTATTTGTTGATAAATGAAAAGAAAAATAGAAGTAATTAGATATAGAGTAGGATAAAAATAGGAGTAGGTATAACTTTAAATGATTGGTTTTTTACTAAAAGGAAATGTAGCAAGTAATATGAAATTTCCCAAAAAGAAAAATGTAGCAAGTATTATGGAACAGAGGAAGTATCTATATATATTTTAATTTATTTTTTTTACAATTAATCATTTTTTCTATCTACCTTTAAAATATCAAGAGAATATAATACCATAATTTATTAACACTTTTAACACCCAAAATATGTTGTTTTCATAAAGTAATATAGTTCATGTTGATTAACTAATTCTTGATTTTCTTTTTTATTATTAAACCACCAATAAAGTTTTTATTAAAGTTAATAAGATTCATGATTTTGCTCTAGTAAACTTGTACATGAAGCATTAAAATTATGATGGGTCTTTTTCAAAAGATGGATATGTCAATCGAGTACTCCTAATCTCCTATTCCTATATCAAATATTTACTCTTTAGCCTTTAGGTACATGGTTCAAGACAAGAGTAAAATTGTTCACTTTGTGGTTTGGCAATTGAAGTTAAGTATTGATTGCTGGGTGATTTAGTTGATTGTTTAATTAGTTGAAAATATTTTTTTTTTCTCTGTTAAGTCATTTTTAAAAGATGATTGAAAAAAATAAAAATTTAATGAAATAATTGCTCATAAACTCCTTTTATTATAGTTTTTTTTTTTTTTGGAGATTTTTTTTTTTTTTTGAGTAAACTTTTTTTTTTTTTTTTTTTTTTTTTTTTTTTTTTTTTTTTTTTGACTTTAGTAAAGAACTATAATTAAATACCAATGGAAACTTCTTTTCCTTGAAATGAAATGTATTTTTGCTTGGTTGAACATAGGAAATTACAATAACATAAGAATTTAAATTTACAAAAAGAACTTTCTTTACTTTGTTCTTATACACGCTTGGGTAAATCAGCTAAACAACTACTCAAGAAAATAATTATTGAAATTTAGAAATCCCGCGAATTTAACTTACAATAAAATAACTTAAATAGATTTAATAATTAAATTATGAGAAAATCATGAGTTGATTTAACGGTTAAATAAATTGTATTTTACTATTATAATAAAAATTCGATTCTCATAAGTCATAATTATCACAAAAAAACCTCCTCTTACCAATTGGCGGCAATATATTATAATTTACCCCTAAATAAAAAATTATGAGATTGCGCATATACTTCCTCTGTTCCGAAATACTCGCTACATTTCGTTTTTGTGCACTATTCATCATTCAAGCTTTTTTGACATATTGCGACTAATGTGTAAGTAAAAATATAATCAAGTGGGATCTTGTTTGAATCGTTTAATCGCATACTTTCATAATATTAAATTTTTATAATTTTTAGATAAATGTAGTTTAAGATATTAATAATCAAAATTATGCATTGAATTGCGTAAAAAAGTAAAATGTAGCAAGTATTATACTTCTATAACGATGAAGTATAAGCAATGTTCAAGTTTGTGGTGATCCTTTTTTTTGGAAATCAGTTTGTGGTGATCCTAAAATCAACTTTTATAGGGTAGTTGGTACTTAGAATAGAGACGAATAAACATTGGTACTAGTTAGTGCTTACTCAATAATAGTATTATTACGCGGTGGACAAAACGAGTAATGGCAACAAAAAAAAATTACATTACATAAAATAAATTCTCAGATGATTTTAGGAAGACTATTTCATCCTGGAACGTATTTTATATTTGGTTTAAATAACTCATTAATAGAAACTTTTAGCATTATGGTCTTTTATTTGAATTCGTCTCACCATGAGACGGTCTTATTTAAAAAAGGCTGATTATTAAAGTACATGACATATCTCGAATCTCAACCATTTGTCAAAATTTAATTTGATAGTTCAAGCTCTAGAGAATGTTATATACTACACTTATTATAAAATAATACACATGTTCAAAATTTGTTAGACTATTAAAACAGAGTACACTGAAATTAACAAAAAAATATTGGTACCTCCCTCCCATAAATTTATGACTTTTAAAAAAGTCAATAAATTTTTTAATTTTTTAATTTTTTATATTTTTCATATGAGGAAACAATATTAAATGATTTTGTAGTATAAAGTGGAGATAATAAATAATTTGTAATTTTTTCATTATACTTGCTATATTTGACTTTTTATGTAATATTATGTGTTATTTTGTTAATATATATGTACTCACATCTAAAAATTTTAAAAGTTAATATTATAAAAGTATGTGATTAGACGATTCAAACAAGATCCTACTTGACTATATTTTTACTTACTCATCTGCCACAATATATAAAATTAGTTTGAACGATGAATAGTGCACATAATCGAAATGTAGCAAGTATTTCAGAACCGAGAGAAAAGAAAGTTAGTGGAAAAAATATGAAGACTACAACTAATAAAAACATATTTTTACAAAGTTAGTAGAAAACATGTGAAAAACCATGTGAAATATAAAAATGTAAAAATGAAGTTGGTGAAAGATATGTAGCGAGTATAAATATTACTCCCTCCTATTCATCTTAAGTGTCTTATTTTCATATTTAGTCATCAAGTCTCCATAAATGTCTCATTTTCTATTTATGATATGCTTACTTTACCAATTTAATCTTACTAAACTTAATTTTTTTTACACATTTACACATACTAACTCCAATTTACCCCTATTAAAATTTAAAAACACTATACTTTTTTGTTTTATATGTGATCCCATTTGATCACCTAAAAAATGGTGAAAAATCAAATGAGACACATTAGATGAATAGAAAGGAGTATTAAAATATTAAAATAAGAATAATCAAAATTATTTTTATCCAAGATTTATAATACTTCTATAAATGGAAAGAATTTTCCTAAAAGTAAAAATTTCTTTAAATAACTACTTCTTCCGTTCCAGAATACTTGCTACATTTGACTTTTTACGCAATATAATGAATTATTTTGTCATTTATATATTGAGTTATACACATTTAAAAATTATTAAAACATTAATATAATGAAAGTATACGATTAGACGATTTAAACAAGATTCCATTTGACTATATTTTTTCTTACACATTAACCGCAATATATAAAATAAATTTAAATAGTTAATAGTATCAATAATAAAAATATAGTGAATATATTTCAGAACGGAGAAAGTATTAGTTACGTTCGTGAATAAAAAAACGAAGGAGTGGGCCCCAAATGTCGCCATGTCGGAGTATATGGTATAGGAAGTCAACTCTTTCTTTATCTTTTCCTCTCTGTAAACAAATTAAAGGTGGGACCCGCCTTCGTAAGGAGAGCATGTGAAATGTGTCGAATTGTCGGAGTGTTGTTCCCTGCTTTCGGATCTTCTCAAGTCAGTAAGAGGAGAATAGGAGTATTCTTGATTTCAGCGTTCGGGTCGTTCAGTGCCACCTACATTTTCCACCGATATGTCTTTCTCTTCTTTTCTTATTAAATTTTTCAAATTAGTGATTTTAATCCTTGCTTTAGATCATGTTAATCAAAATTATTATTTCTCAATTGGTTTTAGAAGTGTGTAAGCTGTCTAACACCACAAAACCTTTAAAATATACAAGTCTCATGTGGAAAAAATTATACAAAAATACTCTCTTTATTCTGTAATATTCTTTCCATTTAGAATATTACACTTTAAGGAGAAAGAAATTTAATAATGTTTTTGAGACATATTTAGAAAATAAAATATATATCAATGTGAGATTTCATTATATTCGTCATAATGTATACTTTTTATTATATATATATATATATATAATTCAACTTTATGTCAATCCATTATGAATAATCATATTTTTAGATTATTTTTTAATAATTCAATCTTTGCCCTTAGTTTGCTATCAAAATAATCTTTTAGAATATTTTATAATATTTAATTTTTGGCCTTAGTTTGCTTTAACATACCCTATAGTATGTTGACAACAAACTAAGAGCAAACTTTAATTTATTTCACTCCTATAATAATAACCCATTTTAGATATTTATAATTTTATTTTGAAAAATTTTGAGTATTCTAGGTGATTTTCTTAAATAGTGTTTAGAAAAATGGGTTTACTTGATTCAAGAAAACATGACCAAAATTGAAAGTTTTATTGGAGGAAAAACTTTATAAGTTTTGATTTGAGAAAAATGAGAATAACAATTAAATACAGATACTTTGAAATGACTAATTTGTCAACATTTAATATAAACATTTCGATTATTTGTTTCCATAGTTGCATGCATTGAACCAATTTAGTCCCTCTAATTAATCATTGTCAGCAAATCATAATTATTGAAATTAATAATGCTTGTAAAAGATTCTTCCATCCATACCTATAAATAAAGTTAAGAAGATTTTTCTTTTATTTTTGCTCTTTATTCCTTTTTATTTTTCTTGATAGAAAGAAAAAGAGTAAAGCAAATCTTCAATTTCAAAGTCATAAAGTGAAAGACAAAAAGAAAAGATATGTTTTGGCACTTATTTGTCCAACAAAAGAAAAAGTAATTTACTTCGTTTCTTCTAAAAAGAGCTTATGTAAAAAAAAAAAAACTCTTTATTGTGCAAAAAAAAAAAAAAAAAAAACTCTTTCCTTAAATATCAAAAGTAAAACAACATACATTTTTTATTTATAAAATTTGAGATTTTTAATGTTTTCTATATTTCAATAATGGTTATTTTTAAGTGGTTAACTAGTGTGTTCATGCAATTACTTAGTTTTCACATCTAATATTATACTAGAACATATATATATATATATATATATATATATATATATATATATATATATATATATATATATATATATATATATATATATATATATATATATATATATATATATATATATATATATATATATATATATATATATATATATATATATATATATATATATATATTCAAAAGCTTAAAAATTATAAAACTCAATGCAATTTCTAGCTAAATCAAAATTGATTTTAAACAAATTATTACAATAAATTGTTAAACATTACATTTTCATCTCTAATCTAAAAAAAGGAAGAAAAAAAAATTAATGGGTGAATTTCAAATAATGTTGGGTCTATATTGTAATCAGATTGCAAATCGTACTAATACCAAATACCATAATAATTTTTAAAAAATTGTCGCTACCTAGATATTATGACATGTACTTGTTTTTTATATAGTAGTATATATATACTTAGATGATGCTTTGATGCAATTAACTAAATACAAATCATTATAATTGATGATTTTAGATGCGAAATATTTGCATAAACACATATATTAATTTGGAAAAAACAATATATATGAAAATCATAGACTAAACCAGACCATACCGTTAGAATGATCTGGTCCGTTCTAGTGATTTAAACAATCCAATTTGGTCCGGTCTAAAAATTTTCAAACATGATTTTTTGTTTTGGTTTCAATGTCAGACAAAACCAAACTGAGCTGTGCATTCCTACCACTAATAAAAAAGAGTTCACCTTTGTCTTAGCTAAGATTATTCACTCTACGTGACTAGAATCAGGGGCGGATCCACGTGCCCTCATGTGCCCGCACGTGAGGGCACTGGATTTTAAAAAAAATTAATAATCTGCTACCACTAGGACTCGAACACGGGACTTCAACGTTTCAGGGTAAGAGCTGATACCATCCCTGCTCCCTCAACTACTTGTGATATTTAATGTATAAAATAAATTATATCTAATTAATATCCCTGACAGTTTAATTAATGACAATTTTTAAAAACCTAATTAATTCTTTTATTATCTCAAGCCACGACTCCATTCTTCCTCCAACATTTATTTTGACCACCCACCTACCAATTCCCGGCCTCCCACAACAGCACCAGCCGCCTGCCGCCTGCCTCTTGCCGCCAGCCACCAGTCGCCCATCAGCCGCACCACCATAATTCAAGAATAGGTAATTTTTTTAATAAATTGTAATTTTAAATATAATCAAGAGTATTAAAAATATTGATTTTAATTTTAATTATGCTTTTGCAAAATTGATTATTATGTCAATTTACTATTATTATTAATTTATCATGTAATATTAAAATTTGAATAAAATTTTAATCTTCTTTAAACTATAATCTAAATTTTTCATATATATATATATATATATATATATATATATATATATATATATATATATATATATATATATATATATATATATATATATATATAACTTTTTGAAAATTTTTTTATTGAATTATTTTTATCAATTGTGCCCCCACTAAACTTCTGTCCTGGATCCGCCACTGACTAGAATCAATGGATAGTGAATGTAAATTAAAATGTTGAATTTAAATTAAATGTCTATGTACTCTTAATCACATTAATCAAGTTCTAATAGCAACTTAAGAACAAAGACTTGTTCAAAGAATCAGAACATCATATTCATTAATTAAGTCTTCTCCGTCAACTATTATGCAAAGTTAATCTAATTTTTCTCGCTTATCAACAACTTTAACCCTTAATAATAATTTAATTAATAAATCCATCTCAAACTACTTCACGTGTGTACAATATTAAGAAGAACTAGCATTAAGCATGCATGTTACATCTTAATATGCACCATGCAATGAATGTCGTTTGCTGCAATTGTACGTTTTGTTTTTATTCTAGTTTTTTCTTCGCTTTATAAATGAGATAAAAATAATGTAATTTATATGAGGAGTGAATCTCAACCACCCCTCATTTAAAGTGTAAAATTTAGCATCATATGTATGAGGTAAAAGGGCATGTGCTGCATCCACACTTCTAGCCCAAAAGGCTCTCGTATGAGGGGGCGTCTTAGAGTATATAACATATCTTGGGGCCTTAACTATCAGCTTAAACTTTTGGTTGAGTTGATTCCTGGACATGGGCCTCAACCATTGGATCACTAGTGGAAAAAAAGCTATTGGCTGCTACTTATTGGCTGCGGTTTTTAGGAACACGCAGCCAATATGAGTAAAAAAAATGTGGGAAAAAAAAAAGTTAACAAGGGCTGCGGTTTTTACACTTAACCGCAGCCCCAATGTGTTTCAAAAAGTATAATAAAGAAAGGGCTGCGGTTTTTTATGTGTCCGCAGCCCTTAACCATTCGAAATTAAATAAAGAAAATTAAAAAAAAAATTGTAAAGGGGCTGCGGTTTTATGGTATGTCCGCAGCCCTTGCCCTTTTAAAAAATTTAGGAAAAAAAAAATTAATAAAGGGGCTGCGGACATCCCATAAAACCGCAGCCCTAAACAATTAAATTAAAAAAAAATTAATTAGCCCAAGCCCACATATAAAACCCTAACTTATGTAATGTTTCCCTTCAAACCCTAGCCTACTGCGCCGTTTTCCCTTTTCTTTCATTAATTCATTCTTTCATTAATTCATTCTTTTCTCTCATATCCCTTCAAACCCTTTTCTTTCATTAATTCATTTCAAGGCAAGAGAGATCTCTAAACTTGAAAGTGTTCATCTCCTTCAAAGTGTTCTCTAAACTTGAAAGTGTTCATCAACCTTCATTCTCTAAAACTTCTCTTACTTCTCTTACTTCACTTAAATGAAACCCGTTCACTTAAAGAAACGATTTTTTTGATCTCCTTCAAAATCAAAGTGTTCATCTCCTTCAAAGTGTTCTGCCCAGATTTTGATAAATGTTCATCTCCTTCAAAATCAAGAACGGATTGTAATCTTGAAAGTGTTCTGCCCAGATCTTGATCTCGAAAATTCTGCCCAGATCTTGAAAGTGTTCGAAATTCTGGGTTCCTTTACGAAAATTCTGGGTGCTGCTCAAATTCTTGAAAGTGTTCGAAAATTCTGCCCAGATCTTAAGTGTTCGAAAATTCTGCCCAGATCTTGAAAGTGTTCGAAAATTTTGCCCAGATCTTGAAAGTGTTCGAAAGTTTTTTTTTTTTTATTTGTAAGATTTATATAGTTGATGTTTTGGTTTTTGTTTTGTAAGTTTTGTTTTTTTTATTTGTAAGATCTATATAGTTGTTGATGTTCTTGTTTTTTAATGTATGATCTGGGTTTTTTTTTTTTTTTTTATGTTCATCGTTTGATCTATTTTCATCTGTAAGATTTGTAAGATTTGTTGTTCAAAGATTAGTTGTTCATCGTTTGTTGTGTAACATCTGGGTTATTTGATGTTTGATTTATTTTTTTAAAAAAACGATGGTGTTTGGAATAGAATTAAATGAAAAGCAAAAAAAAAAATTTTTTTTATTTTGAAAAAAGACTAAAGGGCTGCGGTTTTTTGACCTGTCCGCAGTCCTTTAGTCTTTTTTGGGCTGCGTTTTTTGACCGCAGCCCTTATCTAATATTATTTGCTGCTACAATAATGGCTGGGGTCAAAAACCGCAGCCCATAAGGGCTAAAAAACCGCAGCCCTTGCGGTTTTTTCCACTAGTGGATTAAGCTTTTGGTTGAGCTAGTTCCTTAACATAATATATACTCTAGCAATTATATGCTGACATCACAATAATTTTAATGATTTAATAAGAGTTTCAATAAACTAAATAAACTGCCGGCCAGGTTCCAAGTATCTTTCTATTCTAATTAACTGCGGCGCATGTTATTCTCACTTAACAACTTAACCGTCAAGGCGTAACATATACTCCGTATTAGACTCATTATTATTAAACTTATATCATATGCGTTTTATTCCACCCCACGTGAGATATATTCTATATTTTATACTAAGAAATTATCTAATTTGTAGGTTTATTTGCAAAAACTATCTAATGTATTTTTTTTTTGTAAATAACTACCTAATTAATTTTTTTTTGCAAAAAACTGCCTAATTTAATATATTTCTCTACAAATGACTACCACGTATTGGAAAAAGTTAGTTGATCGTTAAGTTTGATAGTTTGACCAATTAGAGAGGTTAAGTTATCTATGCGGCAGTATCTCATAAGTTCTCGTATTTTTAAATAATTTAAAATTAAACCACATTAATTAACAAAATAAAAATAAAAGATATATAACGTCATTTTTGCTTATCATAACGATTTTTTCTCAAAAAAACGGACAACTCTTTCGAAATATGGTCGAAGAAAATACTTATTTGTCTATATTTAGATACCTACACCGAAAAAGATATTTAACGTCATTTTTACCCAAGTCGTGAGTATAGGATATTTTGAGATAGTTGAAACATAAAGTCATAAATTTTTAATTTTTTTTATATAAATTAAATATCAAAAAAATTTAATAAAATTATACATTGCACGTTCATTATCTAGTATATTAAATAAAGCTAAAACTTAGTGTATTTTAAGACTCCATATACTTCCACCGTTTCATAATACTTGCTACTAATTGTGACATTTTTCTACACAACATGTCACATTCAGCAGTAAATATTATAAAATGGAGGAAGTTGTTTATGCTGCAATATCTCATTAGTTCTAGTATTTTAAATAATCTAAAATTATTAAACCATATAGATTAACAAAATAAAAATAAAAGATATATAATGCCATTTTTGCCCATCATAACGATATTTTTCAAAAAAACGGACGTCGTGATTACTCTAATGGGGTAACTCTTTCGAAAATTTGGTCGAAACAAATACTTATTTGTCTATTTTTGGATACCTAAACCGAAAAAGATATTTAACGTCATTTTTACCCATGTTGTGAGTATAGGATATTTTGAGATAGTTGAAACATAAAGTCATAATTTTTTATTTAAATAAAATGTAAAAAATTTAATAAAATCATACATCGCACGGTCATTATCTAGTATATTAAATAAAGCTAAAACTTTGTGTATTTTAAGACTCCATATACTTCATCCGTTTCAATATACTAACTTGCTACTGATTGTGACATTTTCCTACACAATATGTCACACTTAGTATTAAATATTATGAAACGACGAAGTGTAAATTTAACTTTTTGATTAATTAAGCCACCTCGAAATCGTTGATATCTAATGTGAGACAAGGCACCAACTAAAAGTAGGTGGTAACTTGAGCTTTAGTCCACAAAGAAAAGAAGACAGAAAGTAAAAGTAATTAGTAATAAGCTCGTGTGTCTGTCTCATTTACAAAAGCTGTACAATATAATCACGGATTAATCACTAATAATTAATTAGCTACATCAATGGCAGCTTTCATCATACTCCCTCCTCCGTTACAAAATTAGTCTCACTTTTTTTAAAAAAAACATTTTAATTTTTTCATTTCTTTATAAAAGTTGTCATAATGAATGTTTACAGAAATTAAAAAAAATTTTTTTAGATAATTGATATCTTATTTTATTGAATAATAAATTTGTGACATAAATAGAAGATTCTTTATGACCTGGAACAACAAATAAAACATTCTAAGATGAAAAATGAAAACTTCTTTAAGAAAAACAAAAGAAGTATTATTTTAGTGTGTTTCATTTTTTTAATTGACAATAAATCACACATTTTTAATGTCACCCACTCGATTAATTTATCTTTTGATCCCATTCAGGTAATCTTCGAAGGCCTCCCAAGTCCCAATTAAAGTTTATTTGTCACAATTTAATTTATTTGTTTCTCATTAAATATCGAAAAAATTTTGATGAGACTGAAGAGTAACATATCAAACCAAAAATTTAATTCACAAATTCTTGCTACAGACCGTCTATAGTTTAGACAAGTAAATATGGGCCAGCTTATCTTGCAAAATAAAATAAGTAACTGATTAGTCATCAACCTTATTTTTAAATTTAAAATTATTGGGTTGGATTAGGTTGTTGGGAGAGCCATCTATCCTATAGACGGTCTCTCAGAAGACCTTCTTAATTCAATTTTATTCTTAGTAAAAATACAACTACCACTTTCACTCCCTCCTCCATCCTTTTAATAAAAAAAAAAAATTGAGGCATAGTTTAAGTTGCACTTGCCGAAAGTGGAAAAAAGTTGGATGAAATTGATGAAGACAAGATCCAAAATTTGAGCACTTTCATTGATTTGGTATCATGATTATGCCTTTAATAACCATTAAAATAGGAGTAATAAAATAACTTTCATCATTAAGTTTAACCAAGTTAGTTCAATCCATAGTAAATTTTATATTACAAAGTGGTATTATATTGATGTAATGATGTTAGCGTATCCAAAGAGATACTTGCAAGAATCAAAATGGTATCTATAAGGTTTCCATTGTGTTTCTTTGAGTTGTCGCTTACAATGTCATAGGAGCCATAGCAACGATTTTGAAGGTCCTATTTATTTTTAGAAAAATTTGATTTTAAAGGTTTGAACTTTGCCTCATTTGCTTCTAAATGTTTAAACTTTCGTTTATCCTATAAAGGTTCGAACTTTGAGGGTCATCTTCATTTAAAGGTTTTTATGGTTTTTTTTTGTTGATTTTGGATTGATTATGGATTTTTATGGGTTTTTTGGGTTGATTCTTGGTTGATTATGGGTTTTTTACCCATAAAAACCCATAATCAATCCAAAATCAACCCAAAAAAACCCATAAAAACCTTTAAATGAAGATGACTCCCAAAGTTCGAACCTTTCTAGGATAAACGAAAGTTCGAACCTTTAGAAGCAAATAAGGCAAAGTTCGAACCTTTAAAATTAAATTTTCCTTATTTTTATGATATTCTGAAATACGATTTTCTATCATGTCAAAAGATAAAACTAATTATTTTCACTTCAGAAAAATAATTCAAGAAAGAAAGTAACATTATATTCAAAAATTACTTTAAATATAAAAAAGTTAACAAGTAAATTACAAACTTACAAAGTGTTGTTCAAAACAGAGTCTGAATAGCACAATTTAATATTTAAGGCCCTTTTTTCAAAAAAAAAATATTTAAGGCCCTTTATTTCGGGGTCCTAGGCGGTCGGCTACCTAGAATATGCTAAGGATCGACCCTAATTATGTCGTAATTCTTGATTTTTACGAATTATTACTTTCATTTTGTATATGCAACTTATCGTAACATATTATGTAGGAAAATGTTTCAATCATCAGTTACAAGTATATAATAGAATAGAAGAAGCGTAAGAAAACGATAATAGGTAAAGCGATTTAGGAAAACAATTATAAAAAAGAGAAAAGTGTCAAAAAGTACCTAATAAAAAGTTTTGCCAAAAAATAACAATTTTTTTTCTTTTACAAAGAGTACTGAGTAACTTTTTTCTTTAGTTTAGCGTTAAATATAACGATTGACTGGTCAAAATAAAAAATTCTTTTTACTGATCTTAAATTCCTTCTCCAATTTAGATATTAGATGGAATCACAGAATGACTTATTCTACAGTTGGAGTAATCAATGCCTCATGAATGATTACGTACAAATTCCTTAGAGGAGGGCTGAATAGCATATATAGAGGCTCTTAATGGACTTCTATTAAGTGTGACTTTTAGTCCAATACTAATAAGTGTGACTTTTAGTCTAATATTAATGGGCTTATATTTTACTCCGAAGGATTTATATAAATAAAACAAAAGAATTTATATAAATTAAAGACACACGTACAACAAATAGAAGTATGACTTTGGAATTTGATTAAGTATCATCCCTTCTTGTTTGGGCTTAAAATGTGAGTCATTTAAGCTCCAACTGAAATACCTAAACCACACTAATGAGAGACATATGTATGTTAACCTTATAGGAGTATATTAATTCATTATTTGGTTTAACTTTGGTGATTTTATTTTAGTTTAGATGATTTTCGAGGTATGCTGTTTATTTATTTATTTCAATTCTTCAATTTTATGTATTCCATCGTCTCATTTTATATTTATTAGTATCAAATGCAACTTCAAATAAATATTTAGACATTATCTGTTATTTTTACTTTATCTCTATCTCATACAGACTTGATTCTGAATTTTTTAAAAATGTTTTCCATTTAGTAATATTTGTTATTGATGCAAGAGTGTTTCTAGCTAGAGTATAAATTTAATGTGAAAAGGATATGAATATAACAATATAACTTGTTTTTTTTACATATATTAGAAAATTTAATACCAAACACTCCCTATTTCGGCCAAAATTTATGACATTTGGTCCAAAGCCATCAATGAAAAAAAATCAATACAATTCAAAAAAATAAATAAATAAATAAATAAATAAAATTAAACAAGAAGTATAATAATAATAATTATAATAAATAGTGGATTAGCATCCCACACTTATTCCAACAAGTCATAGCCCATTCACAAAGGCTAGCTCATCATGCACACACATAAAACTAGTTCATATATCATCTAAATAGAAGAGAGTTTAATTTGTAATTGTCATATATTAATCTCAATTAAACATAAACTTATAATGATAATCAAAAGCATTAAATATTAAATATAATCTATATAATTAAAGCATCTAATATAGTATAAGTATGTGTCTCTTAATAAATACTTAATGTCTAGGGTTTACTTAATCCATAGAGCTAGCTTAGCTTCTTATAGTGATCTTCCATGTTGTCTTATGGCAAATCATCCATGGCATTGCTTCTTGGATTGCAAACCAAACCCTTTTGCATCAGCTCTTTTCATTATCCTTAGCCTCTTGCATGACTCAACAAACATGCTGTGGATATTTATAATAATTTAATTTTTATTAGCAATAATCATCATTAATTTAAAAAAGTTATAAATAATACTAGCTATTATATTCTTAGTATTCTATTGAATTTGTCATATTCTTTTGGGAAAACAATCATAATTGAAAGTGAGATTATAAAAGAAGACCAGAGTTTTTTGTCTAATGTATCCAAATTGGAATTAATCT
The DNA here is from genome assembly GCA_019776075.1 of Amaranthus palmeri. NCBI lineage: Eukaryota > Viridiplantae > Streptophyta > Magnoliopsida > Caryophyllales > Amaranthaceae > Amaranthus > Amaranthus palmeri. The sequence goes on along the minus strand of JAAKBH010000285.1, from coordinate 774,976 downwards.
TGAGACTGTCTCATGGTAAGACGACTTTAAAACAAGAAGCCTAAAACTAAAAGTTTATATAATTGGGCTATTTAACTTAAGTATGAGGCATGTATCACAGTAAGACCGTCTCGTACAAGAATTTGTGAACTATGGAGCATAACATCTCAAAATAATACAAATGTTTCATTAGGGGATTTTTAGCAATTAGTTTTTCTGTAAACCGTTTTGTTAGTTTTTGACTTTTGACTTATTAGTTAGTCAAACAGTTAAAAAAACTATTTAGTAAATAACTTTGAAGTAAAAATAAAAAAAGTCACTAAAGGTAGCTTTTTTTTACTCCCTCCTATTCAGCTTAAGTGTCCCATTTTCTTATTGGGTCAAGTCACCTTAAATGTCCCATTTCTATTTTTGGTATGTTAACTTTACCAATTTATCCCTACTAAACTTAACTTTTTTACACCTTTAGTCCTTTATACCTACTAACCCCACTTTACACCTATAAAGATTCAAAAACTCTACATTTTCTCTTACACATGTGGTCCCATTTGACTTTTCTTAAAATCCGTAAAAAGTCAAATGGGACACTTTAGCTGAATAGGAGGGAGTATTAGTTTCTTAAGTTTTTGATCATATAATTTTCTCTTATAAACAATTAACAATCAACAAATAATTTTACCAAACATCTTCATAGCAACTAGTTTAAATAGTTGACTTTACAATGCAATCAATACTTTTAACTAGTCAAACCAGTCAACAACCACAGTTAACTGTAGTTTGTCAAACAACGCTATATATAGAGACAAGCTAATGTAATAATGGTACGTTGTTTCATTACATTTGTTTGCATAGAAAAATTTAGCACGCAATTGCAGCATGAAATGAAATAATAATATCCAGTACAATAATTTTAGGCTTGACAATATATTTTCATCATGAGTGTATATATTTTAAAATATTGTAATCAACAAAAAATATGTGAAATTATGGACAGTAATTATGTCAAGTATCAAGTGTGTCGGCAAAATGTGGTCCATAAAATCTTTAATTATGCTTTATTTTCTGACTTTTTTTTTTCTCTAAGTTAGCCTTTTGTGCAACAAGTTATAAACACAATATAAAGCTTAAACAAAAAGCAGCTGAAAAAGACCAAAGTTAAGGGTAATAAAGTAGATTAGAGTTTTGCATTAAGGTAATGGATCCCAATTAATTAAGTATAATAATTTTAATTACTTTTTCGTCCTTTTATGAAATCAAATTAAGAGTTTATTATATATTGTGTAGCAAAATTAAAAGAATAATTTTGATTTCATTATAGTATAGCTAGGTATGAGTAAATGTTAATTAAAATTGACGTAATCAAAAAAAGTTAAAAATGGAACTTTATTCATGACTAATAGGTGGCCGAGTAGTTTTTCTAAATGTTACTAAAAATGTCTTTTTTTAAAAAAAATCCTTTATTAGCAAGGGATACGAAGGGAAATAAAAACTTAATAAGTGATAAGAATCAAACCCCAGTCATAAAAATAAAAGAGTAAAACCTTAATCATTAAGGTTAACACATGATTCTTAACAAATAAATAGTTAAATACCGCAGAACTTGGTTAAAAATTAAAAAGGAAAAAAAGTAGACCTTAACTTTATGTTAAAAATAAGAAAACATATAAGTTTGAAGTCGTGATTCTTTTTATCTTTTTATTATAAAAAAGTAAACTAACCATTAATAATTAACCATTTTAATTTAAATTTTATCCTCCATCATGTTTCTTTCAAAAAAAAAAAAATATCTATATATTATGCTTCTCAAATGGTTCTTTGCAACTATACCTCAACTAGCGCTACAATTTTTTTTTAAAAGTCTTATATAGATTAAGTATATTATTTTAGTGTGTACTAACTTTATAAATTATAATAACAATTATTTTTAATGATTGTACTTATTGATAGAATAGAATTTGAGTTCATAGAATAATATTTGATTTTCATAATATATTTAGATGATTTAGAGAATATTTAGATTTTAGTAAATATTTTGTAAATATTGTGTTTCCTCTATGAAATCAAATATTATTCTATCACTTATCAAAAAAAAAAATACTTATTAGTTTAATACCAAAAATAAAACAAAAAGAAAAACCTTTTCCAAAATTCTCAAAAATATTTTATCACAAGATATGTTAATATTTATCACTTATTTCTATCAATTATGGTATATTTTCGGTGAATGCCAGCAATCCTTAAATGTTTAGTATTAGTATACTACCATTTATCGTTACTTATTATTTTCATTATCAGAAAGTCTCCTAAGACACCGTTTATGGTAAAGACGACTCTCCCAACAGCCCAGTCCACTGATTTTAAATTTAAAAATAAGCCTAATGACTAATCAGTTACTTATTCTGTAAAGTAGACTGATTTATATTTACCCGTCTATGCTATAGAAATGGTCTATAGCAAGAATTTTTGTTTCTTATAATCTAAAGTGAAGTTGAATATTTTACCAATTAGGCAACGTGGGAACTAAATCAAAATAACACAAGTGAAAAAGTTGGCGACATACACAAAAATTCTTTGGCCTTTAAAGCAATATATATATATATATATATATATATATATATATATATATATATATATATATATATATATATATATATATATATATATATATATATATATATATATATATATATATATATATATATATATATATATATATATATATATATATATATGTGTAGAAATTATATAAATTTGACCATAAAAATTTGATAGAAGACCTCATTATAGGGTTTCGTGCAAACTCATAAAAGCGAATTTAATTAGTATGAACTCAATGATTTAACTAAATCCACATTAAAATCACAATAAATCAAATTCTCTTTTGTAAAATTTATATAAAATCAGTTTTTCTAATAAATGAACCACGTGTAGAGGTTTAGACAATAAAATTAATAATGACAATTATTTAAATTTTATTAAAAATATTACTCCTATCACATTTACTAATTGTAGAAAATATCTTCTATTAAATTCGAAAAAGACATTCTTTATAACCTAATGTTAAAACATTTGTCATGTCATATTTTGTTCAAGGGTTCAAATTCTTTTCCACTACTTTTATGTTATTTTTCTTTTACTTTTAACTTTTCCCTGTTCTAATTACAACATAATATTTTATATTTATATTAGAATAATTAGCAAATAATAATCTTATATTTTAATTAAAATTTAGTAGAATGATTATATAAGGTGATTAAGGGGAAAAAAGAACTTACTTCCAAGGGACATCCCCAACAAGCAGCCAGTCTCCATCTTTATCTTCGTAAATGGGAACGTACTCACAATTGTCTGCATCTTCCAATGCCTCTTCTGTTTTTTTTTTTTTTTTTTTAATTTCAAACAAAAATCGATTAATTAGAGTTAATTAAATTAGAATATTCGGCGTACTATTTTAATTAAGTAGTTTTTATTAGATTTGACTCTAATAAAAACGTTAATTGTAAATTAAATAATAGAAGTGTTTAGTACGTAAGTATATACTCCCTCCGAATCAATTTTAGTTGTCCCATTTGTTTGGACACGGTTATTAAGGGTGATATGGGTACATTAAACAGGTGATAGTTGTAAAATTTTAATTGATTAAATTAATTGTAAAGGTGGTAGTTGAAGTTATGTAATAAGAAGTAAAATTGGCGGTACTTTCGTCTTTACTTGTGTAAACATAGGGTATTTAGGTAAAAAAAATTGACAAAAAAGAAAATATGACAATTAATATAAATTTGTAAAATAAAGAAATGTGACAAATAAATTGATTCGAAGGGAGTAGGATTTTTTAGTCAATTTTTAAATTTTCAGGTCACATTTTCTTAAACTAATAAAACCATATGTCTATTACTAGCTAGTAGCTAGTATGTGTAGTGTTTTGCAAAAGGATTTTGTTGATGGACGTCTTCGGAGCATTTGTTAATAAGCATAAAATTAATTTTAAAGATTTAAGTATAACATATTACAAAATATACTATAAAATTTAAATTTATCAACACACATCAAATTTACTGTATTATTTAGACTAAGAAAACTCTTACGTATTTGATTCAAATGGTACAATCTCATATAAACAATATGAGTAGTTACTATAACTACGTTCCTAGATCCTAGTAAGTAATAAATCAATGAAGGAATAATCAAGCTTTTCAGAGGCAATGTAAAATTTGAAAAATTCTTTGAAGTATAATTTTAAATATCAAGGTCGGAGCAAAATTTTACAAATTGTTTAAAGGCATGGTGCAATTTCAAAAAATTATGATATTTTCTAACAACTTTGTCTCTTTAAGCACATATCATATACTACAAAATTTAATATTGAGAGTTTGAAACCCCCAATTATTTCGGGGCCCTGTGGTCAAATATCTTGAACATGTTTTAAACATTCCAGACTCCTATACAGTTGAACATATTGGACATGCTATGAATTTTCATTGAAGTTTTCTTGACTCATGTGGATGGTTTATATGCATAGGGAAGTTATACTTCATTAGTTTTGCATGGAAGTACGTCAATGAACCTCATTTGGTACAAATTGTAAGGCAAAAACCTACCTAATCAATTATCCTCTATTCTATCCATTTTACCTTATTTATTTTTAACACGAGATTAAAAAATTAGGTAATATGAGTTAATAAATTTGAGGGGTAAATGAAAATGATTGAGAATACAAAGAATAAAAAGATGGGTCATATTCAAAAATCGGAATTAAAAGTAAATTTATTTAGATGGACTTCAACGAAAAATAGCACATTGAGTGGAATATAGAAGGCCGAGTAACTCACTTTACAACCTCATTTGCTACAAACAACATTTTTATCATTACTATAGCTAACAAAAAATTAGATTATGACTTGCATTTATATATCTGACCTTTTAAATTCCGATCTAAAGTAATTATTTAATGACTTGTAATAAATAAATCAAAATGTATTGTTTAGAAACCAAACAATTTTGTAAACTACATTCTTTAATTAATAGCTTTTTCTTAATCTTAGTATATTATGTTCAATTTTTTGTATCCGACTCCTAAAATGATATCATATCATAGGTAGAAAATTTAAATTTATAATGTAATAAATTCAAAAAAGACACAATTAGTATAAACAGACTTGAATTCTCTAATAAAAATAAATTTGACCCAATTCTTAAAAATCAATACAATTATCATCATTATCATCATATCCAGTGTATCCCGCTCATAGAAAACTATGATCAGAGTTTAGAGAGGGAAGAACGAGGGCAGCTCATACCAACAGAAGAGAGTACGATCAAATAGTCCCAGCTCAATATTAATATAATTATATCAATATTAATTAATTAAAAAGGAAATAATTAAGGAAGAAAAAACTCACTAATTCCAGGGCAACCAAAGAGGTTTTCGACAGCAACAACAAAATCAGAATATTGTTGGTAACAACTGACTTCAATTTTCCTAAGAAAAGGAACACCATCCATACTTATCTTAATCATTCTTTTAGAAGCTTCCATACAATCCTTCTCACTACCAATGCTCTTCCTTCTGTAGGAGCATACCGGCGGCCACCCTACCGCCGCCGTCTTATTGCTTCCTACCGACATTTTCTCGGTGGCGCTTCCACCTCCGCCGCCTATCTCCGAAAACATCCTTTTCTTATCATTTTTCACTTCCCCTTGGCCTTGATCATCACCCGGAAGACCTAGCCTTAGTTCAGTGATTTCGAGTTCGAATCCCGATTTCGACATGGTTTTTTGTGTATATTTGTAATGGTTTGAAGGAAAGTTTGTTGGGTATATATGATTTAAGGAATGAGTTAATGAAAATGGAAGAAATTAAAGGTAGTTTTTATACAAAGAAGAGAAGGAGGGAAAACATGGAATGATCAAGGACAGGTCAAAGAGTGGGAAATGGTCGGTCACATGAGAGGCAAAAGTGGGTCATCTTTTGTGTTACAAATTAATTTTTTATTTACTTGAGTTTTTTTGGACATAATAATAAAGTCCAAAATATTGTGACATTTTCTTGTAGTGGTTTAAATTTGATTTGATTAACTGAAATTGAGTATGACATGATTTAATCTACTAAAATCTAACTATAAAAATCAACTTAGATTAGAAAAAATTGATATTAATATTTCAAATTTTCACTCATTTTATTAATCTTTCACGCACTTTCTATAACACACCATATTAATAATATTAGGTAATAATAGGGTATAATGTCAGCAAATTAAGATAAGATTTAAACTATTAATGTCAAATTTTCCATCATATTATAATCTTGACATTTACTTATTACATAGAAGAAATGAAATTGGCTCGATCCAAAAGAACATATCTAAAACCCAAATTTGCATACTTATGACACGATTCGACCTAAATACTTATGACTACTAATATAAACAACCGGGATCAATCGAGATACTTATTTATATACTCCATTCGAACCAATTTAGGTATATCTCAGTTAGTTTTTTACACTATTCATCAATTCCGTTTAATTTGTATTTTATTCTTAATTCATAAGTTAAAACATAGTCATGTAAGATCTTGTTTGATTCGTCTCAATGCAAGGACTATTCTTATCAACTTTTCATAATTTTTATTTATGCATAATTAGAGATATTAAGAGTCTAAATGTTACTTTGACAATTGTGCCCAAGCAAATGAGACAACTACATTGATTCGAAGGGAATATTAATTTAGAAATTTATATATTTATCTAGATATTTATATGTTTTACATAATCAAAGTTAACTCGATCTAATATATGTAGTCAAATTTGGTTGGAACTTCCCAATTAAACCAGAAGATGAAGAAGTTTACGGCCCGTTTGGTAAGTGGTAATAAATCGCGGTAATGGGAATGAAATACTAATGTAATTTTGGTTGAAAAATCTCATGACTACCTAATTGGCCATGCTTGGCAACCTTTAATCATCTCATTTTGTTCATAAAATTCATTCCAATGCATTACCATTGGGAGAGGTGGTATTAGGTGGTAATGGAAATTTGTGAACAAAAATTTTTTTTTGTGATCAAAGTTTTATTACCATGGGAATGACATGAAAGTTTTGATGAAATTTTACACTATAATTCATTCCTATTACCACCATTTAGTACCATTAACCAAACGGATCATAAAAGGTAATTAGAGATGCGTGGGGTGCACAAAAGATAGACGGCTAGCAAAGCTATTGATGTTTTGGTTATTTTGGTGGGAGTTTTAATTATGGGAATTTTGACATGGTGGATGGAAACATTGCATGTGCATTTTTGCCTTATTGTGGGAAGAAGTAGCCTATATTTTCACTTATCGTGGACATCCGTCATGTATTCGTCTCAATTTTAATGGTATACGTATGATGCATCTTTTCATTCTATTTTTTTATTATCTTTTTTTATTATTATAAGAAAAAGTGTTCCTAGTTTTAGTATTAAATTTGGTATGTCTTTCTAAAATAAAAAATTCAATGAATTAAGGATTAACATTCACTAGATCCAATTTTGTATGCATTACTTAAACTATGAGTTTTAAGACTACCATTTATCTACATTATATTTTTTTTAATATCAGGACAGATTGAGATGGCTTTTAAAACTTGTTTATAAAAGTGATACTTGTTCAAACTTAGACAAACATTGATCATTATCTATTTAAATTGTTTCATTTGAAACAGAGAAAAAAATTATTTTTTACTCCGATTAGGCTTCAAAATTGTATATTTAATGATTTTTCTAATTAAATTAAGCATATTATAAATAAATATACTAAAACTGTGACCTAAACCAAGGGATTTTAAGTCATAAAAACCTAGAGATCGATTGTGATTGATTTTAAACACTACAAAAATTTTACAATTAGAGTTGCTAATTTTTATTTATTTTTATCACATCCTACATTGTCATTTACGGATCATATTTTTTTATAGTGTGATCAAAAAATTATTATTACGCTACGCATTTATTCGAAAATAATAAGTAATAGTCTTGACGCTTATACCAAGCTTGAAACACTGCAATGACGACATATATCAAGTACTTTTGATCAATTTGCATTCTATGCCTAATAATTAAACAAAATGATATATAAAAGTAAACATATTTTCAAACACATGCCATTATACTCCCTTCTATTCACCCTATTTGTCCCATTTATCTTTTTCACACATGTCGAGACAGGGAGGCATGAAGTGAAATTATTTATTCTCAATGTCCGTAGATATAGTTATCACATTGACAATGAACCACTTTAAATTTTGGTGTGTTTTTTTTATTATTTATTTAAATCTTTATTATTTTTTAATCTTTACTTCGCTGTTACACAACGCGTAGTATGATTTGTAATCTAAAAATACAAAATTGAACTTATCAAAAAGCTCAAAATTTTGGAAACATGAAAACCCCATTTGAAATAAGGCAATAGACAAATAGGTCCATTGAAATAGGATTAAACATCTAAAAATTGCACAAAGGCAATTGTCATTATCCATTCTCTGGATTAGACAAACTGGGACCTTCAAACAGTCTTACCCACTCATCACCCTTTTAAATGTGATCAATTTGTTTATACATAAATATTAAATTACATAAATCTGTTTAGAATTAAACAATATACTTCTAGTCTCTAGATTAAGACAAACTTAGAATCTTAATTGCTACTCCTGTTATATCTAATCTATCTACAACACTTCTAACTTATATATATATTATAATCATGTTAAACAAGACGATTAGGTTGATATTTAATAAATTTTGAAAATTGTATATATTTTATTTCAGTTGGAGTTGTTAAGTAACCAACTCAACCAAAAATTTAAGCTGATGGTTGAAGCCTCAGGATATGTTATATATTTTAACACTCCCTCACACGAGAGCCCATTGGGCTAGAAGTGTGGATGCGCATATGCGCTGAACATTCCACTTTAAATGGGGGCAGTTGAGATTCGAACCTGTGACCTCTTGTCACGTTGGCTTCTGATACCATGTCACGGAACCAACTCAACAAAAAGCTTAAGCTTATGGTTAAGGCCTCAGGATATGTTATATACTCTAACAGGAGTTAGATGAATTGACTTGATTTGAGTGCCTGAGTCATGATATTTAGATCTTAAGGTTCGATTTAGATTTGAATCTTCTATGTTAGGGTTCAAATCCAGTGTTTTGTATATCTAAAAAATATACATTGGTTGATTTTAATTTTATTACACAGCTCTGTGTTCCAAATTCAAGATGTGATCAATATTTGTAAAAATAGATCTTTATAATTTTAGAGAAGAAATTGATTATTTTTATTTTGATCTGGGTCCAACACAAAAATAGACTTCAAACTTTGGTTTGTTTGGACTCTACCCAAATTCAACGACTTAAGTTTATCTCTAATTAGAGCATGTACTAATTTTCTCATCATTAATTGATTTTCGTTTGCCTCTATCGGTCCACCCTCTTACCCTCACCTTTCCTTAATCTATCCAAAACCAAACAACAGAATTTATACACAATGTTTATCGGTGCATATTAACATAATTAGTTATTAACCCAAAATAATAGAAAATTCTGTATTGAAATAAATTTAATCTATTTTCATTTTTCATTTTTAAGCATTTTATTAGCAAATTTAAAAGTTCTATAATGAGATAATTTATAAACATAAAATTGACTTTAACCCTATTACATATATACAATGGCAATCCAAACCTAAAAATACCCAAATACACGTACACGTACACGTACATTTACATTATTACATGCAAACATGTGCATATAAATCTTAGTTTGATTTGATGCGCTTAGGATAACTAGCAATATGATGTTCCCTTATTTGGTAATGGGAAAATTTAAAGAAGATTTTAAATTAAGCAACCAAACAAACCTCAAATTAATTACTAATTAGTTGTAGAATTTAGACGACATTAGTATCTTAGTCTATCAAATTATCTATCATAATTTATAGAAGTATTATATATAGTACCTCCACTTTGGAACATACTATAATTGATCAGAATCAAATTAAAAATTAAGTATGAATTTGTGCCGAATTTGCATAATTATCTTATCATGAAAAATCCATTAATATAAGGGAAAATCTTCGGCGTAACTAGACAATTATTCTATTTTTTTATGGTGTTTTTAGTACAAAATAATAGGTTTTTTTAGCACAAAATTTTAGGTTCATGTAACAAACAATAATTATATTAGGATGTATTTATTATTGGAAAAATTACTCAAAATAATACGACCTTTCACTGATTTCCCAAGAATAATACGAGCTTTCAATTAACCACCAATAATACGAACTTTGACATGTATTTTCCGCTGGCATACATGACCAGTTTATAACCAGTAGTACAGTTCTTTTTTTGACCGTTGCTCAGCAGGTTTCATCTCGTATTATTGGTGGTTAATTGAAAGTTCGTACTACCGGTTGAATTTTGCTGAGCAACGGTCAAAAAAAGACCTGTACTACCGGTTATAAATAGGTCATGTATGCCAGCGGAAAATGCATGTCAAAGTTCGTATTATTGGTGGTTAATTGAAAGTTCGTATTATTCTTGGAAAATCAGTGAAAAGTCGTATTATTCTGGGTAATTTTTCCTTTATTATTTATATAATATCTCACTTGTTGCATGTGCAATTATAAGAAAGTATCAGAATTTGTATATAATTTGGTTAGGTTACTACTTACTAGTATATGATATTAGCACTTAATTAATAGCCTGCTCAATGACATAATTCAAGGTTGTTAACATTGGTTGATTAATTAGTTTCTTTTATTCATTAAGGCATTATGACTAAATAATTAACCAATTTTACGTTGATGATTGAGGCCTATGATATGTGTTACATATACTCTAACACGCCTAGTACACAAGAGCCCATTAGACTCTAAAATTGTGGATGTAACCTGTCCTCTTATATATGCTGGTTATTCCACTTGAAAATGAGGAGTGAATTGATGAGATTCGAACTCGTTGTCTATTGTCACATTGACTTCTGATATTATATTAAAGAACCAATACAATAAAAAACATAAGGTATTGGTTGAGGTCCCATGATATTAATAAAAGCCTCAAGTTATGCTTCACACACATAATTATGTCCAGAAACCAACTTAATTAAAAATTAAAATCAATGATTGAGTCATCAGGATATATTATATATATATTCTAACACGCTCTCTTAGACAAGAGCCATTAAGTATAAAAGTTTAGATGTTGCACATGCCTCTTAATCATACTCTGTGAGAAATATTTCACTTGAATTTGAGAGATTGTTGAAATTTCAATTTATAACCTTTTTATCATGTTGTCTTCTAATAATAACAAAAATCAACTTAATAAAAGATTAAACTAGTTGAAGCCTCAAGTACAGAGTACTCTCAATAATTATGAATGAGAAAATGTATTCGTTGATTAAATTTGTTAATTGGTATAATCGGCATGTTCGTTGACATCATGGCCGTTAGCACAAGATGGTAAGTTTAGATATCGATCGAGAGGTATCAAATTAGTTTGTCTACCTAACTACCATATTATTTCTAAAAAACAATAATAAAAAAAAAAGTTTTGACGACAATTTACTATACATAGTCAAGCAAATTTATTAAGTATATTATGGTGCCAATGCCATATTCTAAATTTTTATTTGGTAACGACTTACTAAATGTATATTTTAGTTGTATTCAAAATAAATTCAACAATTTAATATTTACTTGATATTGTAGATTTATAGTCAATTTAGTTACACCAACATGAACATTAGTTCCGACTATAAACAAATCTATAACGCATGTATCGAAATAAGCCTGATAACCGAATGGATATCTCTAATTTTTTTGATTTTGTAACCAACTAAATGTCAGGGAATCAAATCAACCAAAATCTTAAGCTGATGGTTAAGGCCCCAGGATATGTTATATACTCTAACACGCCCGCCCCCTCCCCCCCTCACAGGAGAGCCCTTTGGGCTAGAATTGTGGATGCAGCACATGCCATCCTCATACATGGCGCTAAATATTCCACTTTAAATTAGGGGTGGTTGAGATTCGAACATGTGACCTCTTATCACCTTGGCTTCTGATACCATGTTAAAGAACCATCTCAACCAAAAGTCAAACATGAATGCCATTAACCAAACATTATATGTCTAATAAGTAATTTACAATATTAATCTTCAAAAATACATGACAATAACCAATGGCATAATAAACTATAAAAATCAATTAAATTTTGGATTTGTATAAAAAGCAATAATCTACAATCATATCTAATAATTATTAATGGCTCCTACTTTGACATCATTGAGATTAATAAAGTGCCCAAATCCCCATCATCATATATACAAACGAATATTTATGTCAAGTACCAAACACATTCAAATAAAACCTTGATCAAATCTAAATCAGAATCTATCAACCGCTAACATGTACTCTAACCGATTCAAACTATATATGTTCCAAACAAAATTAAGCATCATTTTCATCATACTATTTATATTAACAAAAAAAATGATATGTATACACATATTCTGAAATTGTATTTAATTATTAAATATATTTTAATTCGACATTAATTAAAAAGCTAATCAGAATTCATACAAATTTCTTTATGTAGTGTTTGAGAACAAGTATTTCATTTCAAATAAATGAACAATTTGAAAATGACAAAGTTAGGGTAGTCATTCTCAAATTCTATTTTCAAAACAATGGTGAAATTTGATCTAAATTCAAATTTAATAAATTTTGATTTGCCAAACAATAATTTAAGTCAATTTCAAATTTACAAATGAAATCATCGTTTCCAGATATGACATCAATGAAAATTTGCTTACCATTTTCTTTAAAATGTCCGCGGATTTTTCTCTCTTTTAATTTTATCAATATTATTTGATTGGTTTTCTTGATGACTAAATTTTCTAATTTTCTTGATTTATTAATATTTTTTGATAATTTAATTAGCAATAAAAAAAAATTGAAGTCACGTTAAAAAAATATTCTTTATCCGGTGCCTCTTTCCTACCGAACATATGTTCCCATTGAGAAGACCAGGCAATAGGCATAGGAATACAAAATATTAGACCCTACAATAACGTCGCACGTGATAATACCCATGATTCTTCCCCCACTGGGATTTATTTTGTCTATTACTTATTTTTATTAATATTAATACACCAAATATATTTTTAAAAGAGTATAAAGAACCCAACAACATGATACCCCATAAGATTAAGTGTCACATAATAACACCATTTGACAATATAATCCCATGCCAAAGATTTTGTTACTGTTTTTCCTTCTCCAAGGTGTTTTCTAATATATAATGTGTGGTTTACGACAGAGTATATAGCGTATTTTGAAGTCTTATATATTAATTTAAGCTTTTAATTAATTTAATATTTTTGTATAATAGTAAAATTAAGTCAACATGACAATAGGTTACAGGTTAATTCAAATCATAATTCATACCCATGCACCCTTTATTTAAAGTGGAATATTTCACGCAATGCTTCGTCATCTGTGTTACATCGAAACTTCTAACCTGTGTGCATGAAGAGTTGTATTAGAGTATATAATATATCCGAGACCATAACCATCAGCTTAAGTTTTTTATTGAGTTAATTTTTTAAAAGTATTTTTGATATTGGCTTGGCTCCACCCAATCTCCTTAGATATTAAATTAGTGCTATGTACTAGCCTATATGTGAAATAATTGGAGGGACTGCAATCTTTCCATATTAGCATATTAATGGGTTTAATGCAGTAATTATTATCTGAAATTCCGTTAATCGTACTTAATGTTAATTGGTGACTTAAAGAATTCTAAAATTTGAGATTGAACACAACTTGCATATCTATTTAAGTTCAAAATTAAGCTTTATGTCAAGACGCAAAATATATTGATTTTAGTTGATATCAACAAAAAATTGTTATTTGTCCAAGCCAAACACAAAGTGAACACGATTCAATATTAAATGGAGATCCTGTTATATGTTTGTATACAAATAAATTCATGCTACGTACCTAATATTAGGAAAATAGGTTACTTTAGCTCACCATATATTTTAGCATTTAATTGAGTTAATTAATTTAGTTTTGTTAGAATGGAAGAGAAGGACTCAAATGTAGTTTTGGGATTGGTTGAGAAGGAATAATCATGCACTGTACTGAAAATGATTGGGTGATGTAAGCTAAGGCCTCAATCATCATACAACGTACAAATGTAGGAAGATTAAGGCACCGCACCATATCAAAGATGTGAAAGATGCAAAATGTGATAACTCAATCAAAAACTTAATCTAATGGTTGAGGCCCCAAAATATGTTATATACTCTAATACGCTCTCTCATACGAGATCCCTTTGGGCTTAAGGTGTGGATGCAACACAAACTCTCCTTATACCTGGTGCTAAATATTCCACTTAAATGAGGGGTGGTTGAGATTCGAACTCGTGACCTCTTATCACGTTGGCTTCTGATACAAAAAGTTTAAGCTAATAGTTGAGGCACCAGAATATGTTTTATACTATAACAGTGATTCATAGATTTTTCATATTTTTTCTAAGCATTCATACTAGAGTTTCTTATATTGATGTTCTAAATATAGCAAATTGGTGTATTGATGTTCTAAATATAATTTTTTTTTTATCATAATATAGCAAATTTTGAAGTGATTAGGGAGTAAGTAGATATTATTACTTCATCCAATCACAATTGACTTACTTTAATTTCCTTGAAACGAGGTTTCTTTCACAACATCAAATTAAAGGATTTATAATGCTCATATTGTTGTCTCCTATAAGTACGGATTGAAATAGGTTGATTTTCACTAATTTGAATTGAATTTGAACTTTTAAAACAATTTATTATTCTCAAAAAAAAAAACAATTTATTGAATATAAGCTTGGCATGAATTGTAAATAAACAAAACCAGAGTATTTATAATAAAGTTATATTATATTTGAGAATCATGATTTCATCCGAAATATAAATTTAACATAAATAAAAAAAATTCAAATTTGAATTGAAGTCAAATCCACCATTGTTTTAAAAAAATGGTTAGAGATAACGATTTGAGAATAACCTCTAAAACCTTGTCATCCTCAAATTCTTTATTAACAATTTCAAAATTGAAATCTATAATTTAAAAGGAAAGGTCTGTTTTCAAGCGCAACCTTAAGTTAAATTTAAGTCAGCAATTAAAACTCGATGAAAAGATTTCATCCGTTATATACATACTCATTTAATTTCATTCGTTTAATCTATACATTATATTTTTTCATATCATTCAGCCAAATCGATGATTACATTCCATATCTTTGTCAAGACATATTGAAAGCTAAGCCAATAATCAAATATTTGTCCAAGAGAATGAAGCAATAGCTCTTGTTATAGTGACAACTCCATAAATGAACCTTGCTCTTCTTGGCCTCTTTTGCAAGTTCATTGCACCCAATATTCAATTTGTTGTATTGATCACGTACACAAAAGTCTTACAACATTATCAATTTAGTCAAAGAAGGTTCTGAGCATGTTCAACATGTTCGACCGCACAAGGCTCGAAAAATCGAGAGCCTTAATATTAAATCATGTAATATATGTTAAGAGTTCAAAGATACAAAGTTATTAGAAAAATATCATAATATTTAAAATTATACCGGATCTTCACAAAATTTGTCAATTTACGCTCAACCGGGTGAATGTAGTGACAAAATCATGCAACAATTTAAACATAGCAATGAAATGATGAAGTGGACGGTCTAGATATACACTCAATAATTTCCATTTGTCATAATAAAAACCGTTGATTTAGATATGAAATGGGTGGTTCAAATTTGTGCTCAATTTGGGACCCCTCCACACGTGAACACCTCGTGGACCTATGAATGTATCATGCATGCACAAAAATATTGATCAATTCTAATACCTAGCTAGCCTACGAAGTCTCATCAAACAACCCTCAATCTTCATTTTTCCATTCTATTTTTGGGAAAACAATAGAATATTATTAGTGTAATTATGCTTATTACTAGCTCCTAAATAGTCTATCAACCAAGATTTCTGAAAATAAAGATATAATCTACTCCTACTCCTATACTGTTATTCTGAGTTTGCACTATATGACTTAAAAAATTCTCGTATAAATTAATTATATGGTGCAAAGTCCAAGAGACAGACTAAGTAACAACTTACAAGCTATAAATGAATGTGATCATCAATTCAGTCTTCATGATGAAGATATATTTTTAACTAAACAATTAAGCTAATAAATTTAGTAACTATAATTAACTCCTCATTTACCTCTAATATAGAGCATGGTAACAATTAGTTAAAGTTCTCTTGTATTTTTCACTATCACTAGTACTATAACTAATACTATCTATATGGTCTTATATATATTCAATATCAAAATATCTCATTTTATTATTGTCAATATATATATTTGAGGTTCTTATATTTTGCATTGTATGAATTTAAACATCTTTATGTAAGCTAAAGTGTGTAGTTGTACACTCCTTAGTTACTAACCCTTGACTATCAAGTTGCCAAATATCTTATTTTAATTGATTATCTGTAGTATATCTTTAAAATATAATACTCTTTACTGGTTATAGGCATACTCATCAACTCAGTACCATCCCGCACAAGTCAAAATCCGAAGGAAGAAAGCTGCAAACAATTTGTACTTGTATCCTTTAAGGAGTGCACTCAATAATTAACCTTAATCAAGTTTTAATAATTAAACATAAAATGAGTTTTATTTTTCTTGGTAGAATTATTTGGTGAGTTTTTGATATCATAAGATCTATGAAAAAATAACTAAAGAAAGGTTATCAAAGAGCCAAGTAAAGCAATTAAAAACCAACCAAATTAATGGTTTTAAAAAATTAGAAAAAAAAACAAACAAAAGTACACAAAAAGAGAGCTAAGTTATTGTTTAAACTTGCATGGAAGTTCATTAAAATATGGTCATCATGTTGTACGTACGGATGATTTTGTGGCTTACAATTTTGATCAAGAGCCTTCTAGATATGTCATGCAAATTTCTTGGGGACGTACAAAAAAGCAAACAAAAATTTGCATTGTCTTGTCGTATTTTTTTATTTTATTTTAATATGCCTTTCTTTTCTTTATAGGTGTTTTTTAAAGCGAGTGACTCTATAATTGCATCATTTTTATGTTTATAATTTACTGTTTTTAACACTGATCATGATCATAGATAGTTTTTATGATCGTAATACACTGTTATGATGAGACTGAATAATGCAAATAAATAATAACCATAATTATTATCAAATAAAAAAATTAATTAAAAAATAATAACCATAATTGAATCCATCATATGTCACCGTTTTTTATGGTTCTTTGTTTATGTACGTGGGCTTTGCATTGCGGAAATTCTGGCAAAATTGACAACCATGAAGAAAAAGAACCAAATTATAACCATACTTTTCAATTTCTTCCTTTTTTATTTATCTTTATATTTATTTTGTCATATATACTTATACTAATCATTTTTGTCATTTGTAATGATGTAAAAGTTGCCATGAATGAAGTAAAGAGAGTACTTAATGTTGTCTCCAAATGAAATTATAATGAAAATGGATTTTTTTTATTGTGTGCATAAAGATAATCCATTTCATCATACTACGAATTTGTTGACATTATTTCATGGATCTAGATTAATTATCTTATAAATGAAGTTTTTTCTATGTAAAGATAAAGATAGAATATTTACTTTAATTTATTATCGTTTGGTTTGTTGTACTATACGATAGTAATATAAACAAATATTGTAATGTGTAAATTATTATAAAATGTATCATATCAGTCATATGCTAATGAAATTTTGATCGTAAAGATATTTTTTTGTTCACGGTTTTTATGAAGAGATTTTCCTATAAATTAACTTTTTATTACCATTCTAACAGTTTATATATTGGTATCCAATTGTCTTTTTTCATTAATTGAGTTATGAATATTGTTCACACTACAAAAAAAATGCAACTTACCGACCAAAAAAGTACCGACTAACCGGAACAGTCGGAAATTCCGACTGTTTTCCGACTGTTTTCCGACTAACACGGTTTAGTCGGAAATTCCGACTAAATTGCTACTAAAGTTGTTTTTGGTCGCAATTTAAATTTGTCCAAAAAAAAAGAAAATTATAAATTTAATATTTCCGACTAATTTCCGACTGAATTGTAGTCGGAAAAATTTGCGACCAACTACCGACTAAAAGTCAGTCGGTACTAGTTTTTTCCATTTTGCCGATAATTTGCAAATTTATTTGTAATTTGCAATGATTGTGTCTGCCAATTGTCTCCCAACTTTTTTCTTATTAATTTCCATTTGTCATTTTTTTTAGAATTTTTTTTATTTATTTTGATTATTAATAACTTTACTTATTTTATTTGATTAAAATGCACAACTTTTAATTTTCAACTAATCTTACTAGTTTAATTTGTTGGAACTCGAAAAGTATACGATGATAATGATGATAATAAAAATAATAATAATAATAATAATAATAATAATAATAATAATAATAATAATAATAATAATAATAATAATAATAATAATAATAATTAATAACAATGATTTACTAATACAACTAATAATAACTAATACCACTAATACGACTAAATAACTAATAAAGTATTAATAATGCACTAATACAACTAAATACTATACTAATACGACTAATAGTACACTAATACGACTAATACTAATAACAATATACTAATACAACTAATACGAGTAATAATATACGAAGAATGCACTAATTAATGAACTAATACGAGTAATAACTTAATAATACTAATACTACACTAATACGACTTATATTATGCTAATACAACTAATAATAAAGCAATATGAGTAATAACAGTAGTAATAATAATAATAATAATAATAATAATAATAATAATAATAATAAATACGAATAATGAAACTAATAATAAACTAATACGAGTAATAATAATAATAATAATAATAATAATATACTAATACAACTAATAATAACTAATACGAATAATACGACTAAATAACCAATAAAGTATTAATGCACTAATAGTCTAATACGACTAATACTATACTAGGAGTAATATGACTAATAGTACACTAATACGACTAATACTAATAACAATATACTATTACAACTAATACGAGTAATAATATACGAAGAATGCACTAATGAAATAATACGAGTAATAACATAATAATTCTAATACGACTAATAATAAACCAATTCGAGTAATAACAATAATAATAATAATAATAATAATAATAATAATAATAATAATAATAATAAGTGAAAATAATAATAATAATAATAATAATAATAATAATAATAATAATAATAATAATAATAATAATAATAATAATAATAATAATAATAATAATAATAATAATACGTGACTGATATGTTATGGTATAAGGATAATGGCATTGAATAAAATATCACTAATTAGCATGCGTCCTAGTGGTTGGGCTCTTGGTGTACAACTAAGAGGTCAGCGGTTCGAATCCTCTCAAAGGCAATTGTGAGAGGTACGTGCCACGTGCGCGTATTGTGTGGGCGCTGGGTTGGCATGACGTGGAACTAATATGTCAGTTTTTTTTTCGACCAACCAGGTGGTCGGAAATTTGGTCGGTAATTTTAATTAATTTTTTTTTTTTGGTCTTTTTTGGGTTGAATTCTGAAATAGCACTTAGCGACTAAATTCCGACTAAAAGGATAGTCGGTAGTTTCCGACTAATTTCCGACTAAACAAGTTAGTCGGAAAATTCCGACTGTTTTCCTACTAAAACGCTTTACCGACCAATCTATGCCGACTAACCCAAAATAGTCGGAATTTAGTCGGTATAGCTCTATACCGACTAAATTCCGACTATTTCGGGTAGTCGGAAACTTGCATTTTTTTTGTAGTGTCAAATGTCTTTCTCGAACAAAATTAGTTCTTACCAACTACATTAATATTCTTCCAACAATAAATATCAACCCATAAATACTTACCACCTATGGCCCTTACATATATAGATTTGATGATAAGATATATAAATGTTTTAATGATATTATCAACTAAATTTTTTAATTTAGTTGATTATTTAATATATTAGTATTAAAAGTTAATGTAATAGAAGATGATCATAAATTTAAATCTCATTCATCCTTTAATTAAAAGGACATCAAGCAGGTGGATCTCTAATTCTTCTGCTATATTGGTTTTTATTATATTTTTACACTTTTTAAACAATATTTTATATATTAATGAAGGTCAAAAAAAAAAAAATATATTTTTGGCAAGGGGCTCTGGCCCTATGTAACCCATACTCTAATATATCACATTTAATTTAAGAGCCAAAGAGATTTGTGTGAATTAATGTATAACAAACAACACTAATTAAATCTATAAATCACGTCGTTTATCTTTTCTAAATGAATCAAAATCAATCAAAAACATAAATAATAAATTAATTTGATAAGTTAAAAGCTATATGTCGTCATAAGATCTGCACTCACTCATTATTCTTACTATTCACCTAGCTAGCTAGTAACAATGACATAACACCAAAAAGAACATCCATGATAAAATATTTTGTTTTCTGTAAACGTTTTGTATAGACTTAATCTGCATTATTTTAATGTGCATCAATCTAATAATAGCAAGTATTCTCTAAAATTGTACTTACAATTTCGCATATTTTAAAATTTGATACACACTAAAATAATATGGACCAAGCTCATATAAGACTTTCATTCTTATCTGGCTTTTAGACAGCAAAATATGAGTAAGAATTTGTGAACAAAATAAAAGTAATTGCATATGAGACTTTACTGTATACGTGTTGAATAAAACAGAACAATATATATAGTGTAATAGATGATATTGAAGACTAACATGATAAAATGGAAAAAAACCCTAAAACATCCCATAAAATTTGTCCACATGTCGGAAAGTGTCCCTTAAAATGTAGGGTATTATTAGAAAGGAGACAAGCAAGGGATGAAAAAGCCCAAGTCTTTATCAAACGCAAAATAGGGCCACTTATCAGGTGGTTTTAGTTTGTCTTGTTTTTTAAATCATTGTTTTGTGTTTATTCTGCTTCACTAATTCCTTCTATTTTAGATATTTACTTACTGGTCACTTTTTTGACAAATGGCTCAACAATATTTACTCATCTTGCATCCCACTTAACTTCTACCACCACAAAATATGTGTACCAAAAAAATTTTGCCTTTTAAACCGTCTAATGTAGCAAATTCAAAGAAATAATACTGTAATATTTCATTGCTTCAATGTCATTAAGTAGCTGGCTTTCACCTAGGGTGGAATTAGGAACTAGAGAGGATTGAATTGTTGGACAAGATCTCACATTGATAAAATAGTGGGTTGTTGACTTGCATATATCGTGAGTGAACTAATCTTCCTAATACCATATGGTTTTGGGAAACGCAATGAACCTCACCGAGTGTATGTACAAGTCAACGCTCTTAATCTGTGGGTTTGTGGGCCCGAGCCCACGGGTGTCCCGTGTCCACACGAGTTGATCTTGGTGAGATTATGTGATGAATTGTCACGGCCTAATATTGATGTATGCTACTTAGCTTGTAAATGATATAAATAACAAAGAGGTTGATTCAGATGAATCCTTGGTAGCGACAAGTATAACTTCACATGAATAAAAATTGCACATAATTTATGTTATTTTACTTTAGTACAAATAATCCGAATTAAAGAACTATAAATCTTTCTATCCATCCTAAACATGTACACTGTGGAGAGAACAATTATATCTATATATAGTTTAATTTTGTGGATCCGAAATCAATTTTGTTGGGATCCATATTAATATGACATGATCTGTTTTGAGTATAATATGCACGTATTTATTTCTGATACATTATTAATTTGAAGTTAGATCACTTATATGCTTACCTAACTCTTTTATTTTTCCAATGTAATACTTTGATGTACACTCAACATACATGAACATTTTACCGCTTGTACATTGGATCAACCTAATAAAGTAAAGTGATTGGACTAATAAAAATGATCTACCGTAAGACCATGTCAAATAGATTCATAATCACAGTACAAATTTATTGCAATTTTGGATTAGTTTTTCTGAAACAAAGAACTGATGTCTTTTGAAACAGCGAAATGTTTAAAAAACTTTAGTTAAATTTGCTGTTAGAAACAGAGGACTTCAGACAATTACTGAATTGATGCGTAAACGCAAAAAAAGTTTGACAAAAAAGTTTGACAGGGATGGAGGAATTGAACCTGACGTGAATCGAACACGCAACCTTCTGATCTGGAGTCAGACGCGCTACCATTGCGCCACAGATCCCTGTTGGTATATTTTATTCATTTTTAAATTTATATCGGATGTGATATTTAACAAAAGGGAAAAAAAGTAACATAATAATTAGCTTTATGCCTTGATCGATGTTTAAGTCTTAAATACTCAATGCATAACATTAATTTTGTGACTGTTTTGTCATTTTTTTTTGTGTGTGTCATAGATTACATGACAACTAATCTATAATACGAGTCCATATAAAAGGTTTATTATGCTAAAAAAAATTTTTATTGAGTTATTTAATCTAAGTATAAGACACGTTTCATTGTGAAACTAACTCATATTATACAAGAAGTTGTGATGATAAAAAAATGTATACTCATTTGACAAAAGAAGATAATGGAAAATATAGTTAAGGATCAATTTTTCATAAATTCTTGTGAGAGACAATCTTTTTGAGAGACCATTCCTAGTTGGGTCTGCCCATTATATATTTTTTGAAATATTATAGTATTCTTTAAGAATGTTGTAAGTAGACATTTAAGATATTAAAAGTAAACATTAAAAATACGGTAAGTAAGAATTAAAAATACGATAAGTAAACATTAATCTTTAATGGGTTGGACTTGAGATATGTCTCTCAAAGAAACGATCTCTCAAGAGACTAATTGTGTTAATTTTTTGTTTGAGATTATTGACAACCTCAAACACTATATTTTTAAAGTAAATGGATGGCTTACAAGTATTTTTCATGTCGATAGTCGCTACCCCAATAAAAAAAACAGGTACTCTCTTGAGAGACCGTCTTTTCTAAAGACGGCTCTCAAAAGCCCAACCTACTTTCTATTTTTAGTAAATATAGTTATTTTTTTTCTAAATTTAAACATTGGATTGGCCCAATCTTGAGACATCTTTTGTAAAGACGGTCTCAAGTAATAATTTGTGAAATCTTAATGGCGCAATCTAAAATTCAATAAGCCGATTTAAGCCCTAGTGATTTTTGGTTATGCTACACCAATTCATGGACCACCAATTTTCTTGGGCTGCCAAAGTTGATCCCAATTTTTAGTCCAAGCCTAGATCATCCTTTGCATTCTCATATCACAAGCTCTTGAATCTTTTAAGCACACTACTAGGCAACATGATCATTTGGGGATAATATATTGCTTTTATGTAATAAATCAGTTTTTTTTTATCTTAGTCGGAACAAGTACCATTATGCTCAAGTAAGTTTATAAGTTTGATTTTCACCTATTATTCTCCTTCTTACCAGCAAGTCTTGTACGAGACTGACTTACCATTATAATTAGCCCATTTCTCTAAATAATCACTTTAAGATTATAAGTAATCACTTTAAGATAATAATGTATATTGAGTCAAGCAAAAAAAAATCTCACCATAAAATCGTCTTATCAAAGAATTTGTAGATCCTCTAAAAGTGCCTTATTAGTAAGTAGTGTTGTCTTAAATTGCAACATGGTTAGTTGTTACGTTACTCCCTCTGTTTTTTTTATTTTTGTCCACCTTACAATAATGAATAGTTTCAAATATTTGTTCACTTTAGAATACAATCCATTTTTAGAAATATTTTTTTTCCAAATATACCCTCATAATCCTCTCAGTTTCCCCAAATATACTCTCTTTATATATATATAAAATTGAATTGGTCAAGTTGGTGTTTGATTTATAATATTTGATTTAAAAAATAAAATTGATGACAAGTTGGAATTAATTGAAAAAGATATGGGTATAAAATAGTGATAGTGTGAAATGCACAATGCAGGCCTTAACATAAAATGTGGTGCATCATGAATTGCATCGATGAAGAGATCTGCCATATTTGATATCATCATCTGACATTTATTAATATTAATTAAATTAAAAATGGGAAACAAACAAACAAGGATTTGGTGTATTAGGGTGTGTAAGTTAGTTAGTTACATTAAATATTGACATGTCAGCATGATTGTCTTCAGTTCTTATGTCGCGTGCTGCTTGAGGTCTTCGCTTTTTCACGTACTTCATGAGTTACCGTCGGCATTAATAGTGTCTGTCTATTAGCAAAGGTAAAGCGGGCTATTATTCGGAGCCTTAAAATTTTTTAGAGCCAAAAAAATTTATTTTGTGTTTGTAAGTGATATTAATTTTAATTAAATTAGATATAACTTATATTTTTTTACTAAGTAATATGAGTTGTTAAAGTTTTTTTATAAAGTAGTTTAAATATGAGTAATAAAAAAATAAAAGGTGTATTATATTATTTGTTACGTCTTAAGTTTTTAAGGGTCCTTTTTATTTTTTGATCTAGGGTACAAAACTAAACTAGACGGCCCTGGATAGAATAATATGAATTACAATATGAAGTACTTTTTGTTCCATAATATACTTGTAGTATTTGACTTTTCACGTAGTTCAATGCATTAATTCAATATTTAAGATTTTTAATTATTTGTGATTAGAATTTATTTGATAATTTTAAACTTAAACAAATCACAAATTAAGAGTGATGAATTAATAATGCATTATCTTATAGTAATATTGTAAATAATTTGAAATGGAGGAACGAAGTATGTATCCGAGTCTCAATCATTACTTTATCTTTTGAGACGATCACATTACATGTCTTTAGAATTTAATGTGATAGTTGCATATCTTATTCACTTCCCATTTCTAGACTTTAGTGAATGATTTATGTTTCATTTAAAATATAATAAATATAAGTATAATATATTATTTTTATGATATAGTAACTATCAGCTTAACATTTTAGTTAAATAGTCCCTTCATAGAAACTCTTAACAAATGATTGTTAAAACTAATTATAAATCAACCAAAACTGAGTTAACTTAACTTGATAACCAGTATTATAACATTGCTCATTAAAAAAAAAATCATTTCAACGGACTATGGTATCTGAGTTTCAAAACTCACGTATTTGTCAATATAAAACACCTATAAAATGCATAAAATATAGTGTAATACTTCATCCATTCCATTTAATTTCACCCTAATTTCTAGATTGACTCGCTAACTTACTATATGCATTCTTTTCTCTTTTGACATTAATATTAGTATATTACAGTTTTTTTTAGTCTTATTTATAAATTAATTCTTTTTTTAATATTCATATTTTTGTATTTGTTTTGTTTTATTCTCTAGAAATTAATACTTAAACCTTAATAAAAAAATACTAATCGAATAGGACAAGAATAATAAATACTTTTAACGGTAATTTGCTTGAGCCAAACTGAATATAATAAGCAATGGCCAAAAAATTTTGATAGCTAAAGAGTAGTTGTATCGCTTCCAACCCTCAATTGGGTAGACTCACATGAAATGTGGTGAAATAATTAATAAAAGGAGAAGAAATAATAAACATATATAAGAATCGAACCTAAAATATTTTCTAAAAAGTAGTATTTTGTCGAGAAACCAACTCAATTAAAGTTTGAGTTGATAAGTTTAAGACTTTAAGATATGTTTTATATCTTAACATGTCCTTTCACACGAGAGTCTTTTGGGGTAAAAGACTACATGGATGCAACATTGATTCTCCTTAAATCCGACGCTGATTTTTCTACTTTAAATGAGGGTTGTTGAGATTCAAAACACTGACTTTTGATACTATGTCAAAGAACCAACTTAACCAAAATTTTAGCTT
Organism: Amaranthus palmeri; assembly: GCA_019776075.1. Lineage (NCBI taxonomy): Eukaryota > Viridiplantae > Streptophyta > Magnoliopsida > Caryophyllales > Amaranthaceae > Amaranthus > Amaranthus palmeri. The sequence continues at coordinate 749,011 of JAAKBH010000285.1, read as the reverse complement.
GTTGATTAAGTCAAGACTTGATTCTCTCGTCATGACAACTTACAATATAGGAGTATATGATACTTCATATTGCATTGAAAATATTTACTTTCTCACCAAATTAAAATGGCAGTTACACAATAAAATAAATATTAAAAAAAAACTCAAAACATTAAAAATACATGTGTTGATAATTTCTAGCATGGGCAACAAACAAGACAATTGAAAACATATCAGGAACCAGGATCCCAGTCCCAGCATTTTTGGATATCATTATATATAATTTCTCTCTGTACAACTCTTGTATTTGGTACGTTCATTCCGAACCAATAAGTCTTTTCGTGAGCTATTATAGCTACGCAGCGTTATACTTATATAAGGTAATGATTTTTTAACTAAATTTGATTTGATTTAATTTTTATTGTTTCATTTTCTGTAGTTCTTTTCTTAATTTACACCATAAACAAGTTGGGATTATTAGAGTATATAACATATTCTGAGGTCTCAACCATCAGTTTAAGCTTTTGGTTGAGTTGGTTACCTGATATGATATCAGAGCCAGCGTAATAAGATGTCACGAATACGAATCTCAACCACAGCTCCTTCTTACCAAAGGCTCTTGTACGAGGGGTCTGTTAGAGTATATAACAAAATTTGAAACCTCAACTATCAACTTAACCTTTTGATTGAGTTAATTCTTGACAAGGATGATAATTGAAACCTTTTTCATATCAATATTCACTTAAAATCTTCATATATATATATATTGCCTATCCACTACACTTAGGCGATTAGAAACTAATCTTATAATCACGGTTGTTCACATTGATAGATTTGTAAGACCTTCATATCATTCGTTTTAACTAGGTATACTCATCACGATCATATATATATATATATATATATATATATATATATATATATATATATATATATATATATATATATATATATATATATATATATATATATATATATATATATATATATATATATATATATATATATATATATATATATATATATATATATATAAATTGTAGAGGAAAAGAATGGAGTCGGGGACGTCAAATACAAATACAAATACAGGGCGGATGGATACGTCAAGTAAAAGTTTGATGAAAGAACTAAAGAAGGTGAGTATGGTAGCAGCACCAATGATAACAGTGTCAATACTACAATATATGGTTCAAGTTGTGGCGTTGATGATGGTTGGTCATCTTGGGGAACTTCCTTTGGCTAGTGTTGCCATTGCCATCTCTGTTACTAACGTTACTGGCTTTAGTCTCTTTGTAAGTTTCCTTTACATTTAATATTCTTCCTTCTTTTATTACCGTTACAGTCTGTTTGTTTATTAGTACTAAATAAATGGTTGATTGATGATTATAATTTTATGTGATTTGGTAATCAAAATCGGTCAAGAACCCTATTAATCATGTTACATGTCATCGGGGATCAACACCTTCCCAAACCGATTGTTATAATTTACCAGAAAAGATACAAGGGTTGATTAAATATAAAAAAATTAAACCAAGTTTAGTAGAAATGATAATTTTGAGATATGTGGTACGTATCATTATACAAGATTTAAAATTAAGATTTTGTTAAGATTTAATAAATTTGTCTTAATTTATAAAAATAGAGTTTTGATTTGCTATCATACAGTTATTGTGGATATCAGTCATTTGATTATGGTGTATCGGCTATTTAAATCCCCTAAATCGTAATTCAACAAGTATTATAAACCCCCTAAACCTCATTGTCAATTGTCCGGTGAATTTGTCATGAGAGATAACTGCACACAAGCCCGTCAAGCTTATATGCTTGTTAAAATCTCTCTTATTCTTTGATGTAAGATCACAATATCACACGTGGATTATTCCCAACCATGTCACATGGGATTATATAGTCATATGTGGGCTATTTTTCCAACATCGTCAACCCCTTCCACATTCATATTAGTTAAAGTGTACATGCTGAATGCATTCATATGTGGTCTAACAAGGAATATGAACTTATCTAGGACACTACATTCTTTGGCAGATAGGACTATGTGGTGGGTTAGACACACTATGTGGGCAAGCATATGGAGCCAAACAATACAAACAAATAGGAACATATGTTTACAGTGCAATCATATCTTTACTAGTAATCTGCATCCCAATCATCCTATTATGGATTTTCATGGACAAACTACTTATATTACTGGGTCAAGACCCAGAAATATCGATAGAAGCTCGAAAATTTTCGGTTTGGCTAATCCCGGGACTCATTGCTGCTGCGATTTACGATCCCATGATTCGGTTTTTGCAATGTCAAAGTTTAGTTATGCCATTGTTGTTAAACTTTGGAGCAGTTCTTGGAATAACAAGTTTATCAGCTTGGATTTCTGTTTATAAATTGAAGTTTGGGATTGAAGCTGTTGCCTTTTCTCTAAGCCTTTGTGGGTGTCTAAATATATTGTTTCTTGGGCTTTATATTAACTTTTCTTCGGCTTGTGAAAAAACTCGTGTACAATTCTCCAAACAAGTTTTCTACAATATTTGGCCTTTTCTTCGATTTGGGTTTCCTGCTGCTTTGATGGTTTGGTAAGATATCTTCTCTCTCTATATATTAACACATATGACATATCAACAAGTTTTGTATGAAACCGTCTCAACATTAGACGGTAAGTGTACATTAAGTCAGCTAATAAAGATGGTCTCACCATGAGACTGTCTCATTTGAGAAATAACACACATCAGCACGTCTTATATGCAAGCGTCTTACACTCTTACTATGAGATGGACCCAAAAAAATGAAAAAAAAAACAATGAAATCTATACCAGAAGCAATTTTCTTTTATAAAATTTAGGCTAACCTAAATTAAAGTCTTCTTACAATGAGACGGCTTTATATGGATCATCATCAATTCCATATCCCGCTCGAAAAACAGGGTCTGGACGGCTTTATATGGATGTATTTCTAAATATTTTTAAATGTATTATGATGCCTACAATAGCCTCAAGTGGTGGGCATTCGAAATCGTGACATTATTGGCAGGTCGTCTTCCCAATCCACAACTAGAGACATCGGTACTTTCTATATGGTACGTATACATATACCAAAAGCATACTTTAAATTCATTTATTATATCGAATGTATTACTAATTCAAAATTAATCTTACCTCCTCCTAATAGAAAAGATTATCCACTACACAAACAAAAACCTATGATGTTAGTCCTAGGTTAACATCATTAAATTTGTGGAGTTGATAATCTTTTCAAGATGGAGGAGCACAATTTTTGATTTGCAGTTTAAATCTATCAACATTACACTTCACTATACCACTTGGATTAGGTATTGCTGTTGGGTATATTTCTCCATCCCTTAACTCGTTCCGAAAAATTGAATTGGGTATGATGACGTTGATGATACGATAATTAAAAATCATACTCGTACTGATATTTGGATGCAGTATAAGAGTGTCAAATGAGATCGGAGCAGGAAATCCATATGTAGCAAAACTATCAGCGTGGGTTGTAACATGTACCGTTGTTATAGAAGGCCTTCTTGCAAGTGTGATCCTATTTGGTTGTCGTCATATAGTAGGCTACGCTTACAGTCATGTGAAAGAAGTCGTTCGTTATGTATCTACATTGGTTCCTTTCCTTTGCATTTCCATCATCACTGATGGCCTTCAGATGGTCCTTTCTGGTTAGTTTCAATTTCTTGTTCTCTAATAAAACCAATAACTATCTTTTCACCAAACATCTCTACAAACAGCTCGCTTAAACAAGTAGCTTATCAGTAATTACTTTAATTATTCAAACCAATCAACAGCTACAACCAACTACCATTCCTAAACAAATTTTTGAATTTTTTATGCCATTCTAGCTAAATTTTCAGTATGACAATCAAATGCAATGGCTGAGCAGGAATTGCAAAAGGAAGTGGATGGCAGAGACTTGGAGCATATGTCAACCTAGGAGCATTTTACTTGGTAGGGATCCCGGTAGCTATTGTGCTCGGATTTGTTTACCATATGAAAGCGAGAGGCTTATGGATCGGAATACTAGTTGGATCAGTCTTACAGTCGATACTACTCCTTGTAGTAGCTGCACAAGCCGATTGGCAAAAACAGGTAAATCATCTCCCATTTCCAATTTGTGTGGAGAACTTGCTATTTTCTGCTGTGAACCAACTGAAGCATTTAAGTCTAAATGCAGGCTAGCAAGGCAAGGGAGAGAACTGAAGGTAGTAATGAACAGAATGTGAATCAGACACCTGATTGATTGTGTAGTGATCAATTGTGCAATTTTTAGTCAATGTCTACATTAGATTTCCTCTATTTTTGTTTTGTTCTTTTGGCTTTTAGTTTTTGTAAAGATAAGGCAATTATACATTACCTTCATATATGTTTATAAGTTTAAGGGATATTAACATCTGAAATTGATGAACCCATATAAATCCACTTAGCTCAAGAGGTGAGTTGAGAGGCTATCTACACAGGGAAGAGCGGAGAAGACGAAGAAAGGAAAGGGAAGAAGTGAAAGAGCATTTCAGAGTTTGGAGAATCATCTTACAGGCACGAGGGGGAAAGAGGAATTGATGTTCCTGTAGGTAGTGAGAATCGATTTCGTGGTGAGAGAGAAAGTCTTTGATCAACCTATGATTCTGAACTAAAGGAACATTGAATGCAATATGAGTTGGTGCTTCGGCCATAAGGTCAACCTGTCGAACTCATGAAGAGGCATACATCTCGAATAAGTCTAATGTCGTTGATCTTGAACCTTTAGTCATTGCTGAAAAACCGTCTTAGAAGTTGAAACCTATTCAGATCCTTTGAGAAAAAGATGTTCAGTATGAGGAAGGATATCACGATGATGATGGTTTTTTGGTCTAATCGCATACATAGAAGGCAAGGCCACTCGGAAACCTAAGTTTCCATAGATGGATGACATCAAACCAAAAAACAATAGGCTGCATTGGAATTACTTATGTTTAAAGTAGTGAAGTCTAATTTTGATTCCAGGTTGAGTCCAAAAATTCAAGTCCAGCCCAGATTTTTCCTTCCTAAGTCCAATTATAATCTTAAAATGAAATTTAAAACTTTAAGCAAATTTATCATATGTATTGCCCATGTTATCCTTAGTTTTCATTTCAAAGTTGTATTAAAAAAACTGTTGAAAACTAAATAAATAAATAACACAAATCAAGCTCTCTTGTAGATTATTCATCTAAACATCACCGATAAAACAATGCCAAAACTTAGTATATAACATACAACTCGTACAATGCTCCCAACATTTGGCCAAGATTGGTTGCAATACCAAAAAAAAAAAAAAAAAAAAAAAAAAAGATTTTCGGGGAAAAAACATGAGAAAAAACTGAGGAAGAGAACCTTAACAGATCAGCCTATCACAAACAAATTAGAAGAAAAATTACCAAATACTGGTTTTTGGATGAGACAGAAGATTTTCCATACTCCTCTCCTTGCCACAAAACTGAAATGTAAGAGCTAAGAGTTCTCCTTCCATCGGTGTCGGCAAGAAGGGCACTCGTAGAAATTGGTCTGCCCTTCATCTGCTGATCTCGTCTGTTGATAAAAGAGTACAGTTCAGCACTCAAATGAACAATCAAATTAAAGGAATAAGTCGAACAAAAAGAATGCATATTGCAAACGTGTTTTAGAGCTTACTTGTCTTGAATCAACTAGCTCAACAGGGCTATGTCCACACTTTTCACATGGTTGGTTAATCTGCAAAAAGGGGATGAGAGAATACTGTAAGCAAAACTGATATTTCGATTTAAATAAAAAATGTTGTATATTGGGTTTTCGAATCTATATGCACTAGTCTCACTAACCTGTTGTCTTTGCACTTTCACTTCACCAGTAAGTACGCCATCAACCTTCACAAATGGCTCTATCTGTAGTGACCTTCTAATATACTTACAAGTGAAAGAGAGCAGTGTCAAAAAAAAAAAAAAAGACGAAAGAAACAGCCCCAGCAATTCAGGAAAATCAACCATAGAAATTAAGTTCACTCAATGTAATGCTCTACTGTTTTGCTGCTCAGAAAAAAGAGTCTCTCTGTAGAAAACTAAATTAATGCATGTTGTCCTTTCCCCCTCCAATATTCCTGCAAACTGCTACTTCTCTGATATAGCAGGAGGACTGAAAAAAAACTCCGACTATTCTCCGGAGCAAAGTCGGAGTATATATAATCCGAGCCGAGTTCGACCCATTGCCATCCCTAGTGAGCATATCCCTAAATTCAGAAAATATCTTTTATAAAAGTGAAAATATCAAAAGCTTTGTAAGTTTAACTTGAGTTGAGAAATACGTATCCCATTTGATCTTGATTTGTTTGATTAAAAGCCTAACTCATCAAACTCATTCTGGTTCATTCAACAATATTAAACTTTTCCTGTATAAGTTGAGAGGGGGCCCAATTATCCAAGGATTAAATGACTTTGAGCAAAAGTGCAAAAGCCAAAAGGCATGTGTGTTGCAATCTACAAGAAGTTCCTTTTTCAAGACCTCAATTTCACCTAGACTAACTAGGGATTCAGATTATTATCTAATAATGGAGAGATCATTTACGTAATAGGGTGTTCCTTAATGTATACCCGGATTGTTACCATCATAACAAAGCAGTTTCTGCTTCTGATCATGCAACACTAGTGTTTGACATTCATGGTTTCAAGACTTTCAAGTTTCAATAACAACCCTATCAAATTGAGAATTGGTGTCTAACTTTGCAGTCAATATCTTGTTATGGCCACCGTACTCCACTGTAACAACACTTAGAACACCAGCACAATAGTAATAAAAGCAAGAGAACAGAGTATTATAGTAACAAGACAGAAATAGAGAGAAAGAAGAAAGAAATAGAGTGGAATGCTTGTATATTATGTATTAGAGGACGTGGTGTCCCCTCGAGCTCTTCGAGTGGCTCGATAACTCCCAAGGTACAAGACCAAATATGAATACAAGCATAAGCATAAAATCTATTCCCCTTGACTATTTATAACAAGTACCATATTCTAGAATGCTCATAAAAAGTACAGCTCATCAAATTATACTAGTACACCTCATTTCCAAAATAACCAACTTCTGACAGCAACTTTTGTGAAGGCAGCCATACGGTTATTTGTTCCTTCTAGAATAAGTAAACTTGATTATGGGCTTGGGTGTATCCGGATCCATAACAATACCGCCCCCAACGAGAGCCACCTTGTCCTCAAGGTGGAATTCAGGGAACAAGGAGACAATATTGCCATACATTTCCCAAGTAGCTTCGGACACTGGTAAACCTTGCCATTGAATCAGTACTTGAGCTGTATCCCAAGGTTGAGCAGGAGCTTTTCTAACCCCCAAAACAGCAGCTGGTTCAGCAACTAATTCCAAAGTGGAAGAGAGCTGGGTAGGTAAATCTGTTGGATTGAAGGAAGCCCCGTTAGCCCTTTTGAGTTGTGAGACATGGAAAACCGGGTGTATTTTGCATCCTACCGGTAAATCCAAACGGTAAGCCACTTTTCCGACTCGTGCCATGACCACAAAAGGCCCATAAAAACGGGAGGACAGCTTATCACAAGGTCGACGAGCTAGAGATTGTTGCCGATATGGTTGGAGCTTCAAATACACCAAATCCCCTTCCTCAAAATTAATGTCCCTTCGCTTTAAATCAGCGTTTTTCTTCATACGATGTTGAGCCCGGATCAAATGAAACTTCAAATCATCCAATATAGCATCACGCTCACGGAGTAGTTGATCCAAACTATCGACGGGAGTACAATTTTGCCCAAGGCGTATAACTGACGGAGGAGAGCGCCCATACAAAGCTTTGAAAGGCGACATTTGGATGGACATATGAGGCGATGTGTTGTAGCAATACTCGGCCCAATGGAGCCATCTTGCCCAGCTCTTAGGCTGCCCGTTTATAAAGCAACGAAGATAAGTTTCAAGGGCTTGATTCACAATCTCGCTTTGACCATCGGTTTGTGGATGGTAAGCGGTACTATGAGCGAGGGACGTGCCTTGTAGCCGAAATAACTCTTGCCAAAAGTTGCTCATAAAAACTTTGTCTCGATCCGAGATTATGGACGATGGGAAACCATGGAGACGGACAACTTCCCGAATAAAAATCTCAGCCACAGAAACTGCCGTGAAAGGATGTTTTAATCCCACAAAGTGTGCAAACTTAGTTAAGCGATCCACCACCACCAACACAGTGTCGAACCCACGAGACTTAGGCAAAGCTTCCACGAAATCCATGGTAATATCTTCCCATACTTGGGAAGGAATAGGCAAAGGTTGAAGTAAACCGGATGGTTGTTGGTGCGATGCTTTTTGTTGTTGGCATGTTCGACATTGTTGCACAAAATGGGTCACCGATTTCCTCATACCCTCCCAATACCAATCCTCCGCAAGGCGCAAGTACGTTTTATATTCCCCATTGTGACCTCCACAAGCTGAACTATGATATTCCAGTAACAATTTTTCAATCAATGCCGATGCACGAGGCAAAACTACCCGCCCTTTGAATAAGAGACAACCATGGTGCAGTGAAAAACCATTAATTGTCCCTCCCTTCTGCTGTAATTCATGAAATATAGCACTCAACATTCCGTCTTGCTGCACCTCTTCCTTAATTGTATCCCAATTCACCCAACAAGTGGATACTAACACAGCGAGGTAAATTCTTGGGTGACGAGACAGCGCATCGGCTGCCTTGTTAGCATTGCCGGGTCGATAATGGATTTCAAAGTCATAGCCAAGTAATTTACTCACCCATTTCTGATACTCATTGCCCACTTCCCGTTGTTCCAAAATGTAACGCAAACTCCTTTGATCCGTCCACACCTCGAAATGTCTCCCAATCAAGTAATGGCGCCATTTTTGTATCGCCATCACTATCGCCATTAATTCCTTCTCGTAAATGGAACGGTTTTGACCTTGTACTCCCAAGGCCTTGCTAAAAAATGCAATAGGATGTTTGTTTTGAGACAACACCGCGCCTAACCCCTTACCCGATGCATCCGTTTCCACAATAAAAGGGATATTGAAATTAGGAATGGCCAAGACAGGGGCTGCCAACAGTACCTGTTTCAATGTCTGGAAAGCAGTGGTTGCCTCCTCATTCCATTTAAAGTTATCCTTCTTCAATTGATTCGTCAGTGGGGCTGCCACTTGAGCGTAATGTCGAACGAACCGGCGATAGTAGCCGGTTAACCCCAAAAATCCACGCAATTCCTTCAAAGTCGTAGGAACCGTCCAATTTTGCACCGCCTCAACTTTCTCGGGATCCATTGCCACGCCTTTCCCGGAGACTATATGTCCCAAATATGCTACTTGATTTTGCCCAAACACACACTTTTTTTCATTTGCATATAATTTGTGGCTCGACAGAACTTCCAGAGTGATCGCCAAATGTTGCAAATGCTCTTCCATGGTGGCGCTATACACAAGAATATCATCAAAGAAAACCAAAATAAAACGCCGTAAGTAAGGTCGGAATACCTCATTCATTAAGGATTGAAAAGTGGCCGGTGCATTGGTTAAACCAAAGGGCATAACCAAGAATTCGTAGTGGCCCTCATGAGTGCGGAATGCCGTTTTAGGTACGTCGTCTTTGCTCATTCGTATCTGATGATACCCGGACTTCAAATCGATTTTCGAGAACACCGTAGCTCCATGTAACTCGTCCAACAATTCCTCTATGACTGGAATTGGGTACTTATCGGCAATTGTTTCTTTGTTCAATGCGCGATAATCAATACAAAATCTCCACGAGCCATCTTTCTTCTTCACTAACAAAACGGGACTCGAAAACGGACTGTGGGAAGGCTGAATTATACCGGCTTGAAGCATCTCTATTACCAATTTCTCAATTTCCTCTTTTTGGATTTGAGGATAGCGATAGGGTCGGACATTCACGGGGTTCGAACCACTCTTCAAAGTAATGTGGTGCTCATGTGACCGTACTGGAGGCAGTCCCACAGGCATATCAAAAACGGCTTTAAATTGCAACAGTACTGCTTCTAGCTCACTAGGTACTGGAGTCATATTTGTTGACTCCTTTTGAACATTCATCAACTCCACAAGGATACCCCCCTTCTCTTTTCTAATCACCTTCATCATCGATTTTAATGTGACCAACGACCTCTCTAATGTCGGATCGCCCCTCAAGAGCACCTTACTCCCATTCCACGTGAATTGCATCAATGGCACCTTCCAATTCGTCGTCACCATGCCCAACTTTGCCAACCATTCAACACCCAAGATGATGTCCGAATGCCCTAATTCCAGTGGCAAAAAATTTTCCACGATACGAACCGCACCCAAATCCACCTCTACTTCCGTACATCGACCCTTCCCCATACGTGTTTCTCCTGTGCCTAAAGTCACTCCAAACTCCTCGGTTTCATCCATCGTAATCCCTAATCGCTGAATCACAGAGGGGGACATGAAATTATGGGTCGCCCCCGGGTCTATCATAACCACCACTTTCTGCCCATTAATGTGCCCCAAAAGCTTCATGGTACGCGGATTGTCTATTCCGACCACTGAATTTAAAGAAATTCCGGCCGTCACCTGCTCACTGTCATTCGTATTCTCCAAAGCCTCCTCAAAAATCTCCTCGTCATCATCATCGTCAGCCACAATAAGTACACTCAGCTCCCGTTTTTTGCATATGTGGCCCATCCGCCATTTTTCATCACATTTGTAACAAAGCCCTTTAGCTTTCCTATCCTGAAACTCTCGGTCAGTTAACTTCCGCTGGTATTCTGGGTTGAAATTTCGATTAGGTTGAGGGTGATTTGAGTGGGATGGTCGTGGGTTAGAGTGAGAGGGTAGTGTTTGAGTTTGTGGGTAATTTTGGGATGTGGGATTTTGTGGGTAATTTTGGGTGGGGTAATTTCTGTGGGTCCAGGGTTGAGTGTTTTGTTTTGATTGGTTGAGTGGGCGGTGGGGGTATGATGGGAAATTCTTCTGTGAGTCTATAAGTCTCCCTCCTCCTTGTGGTATAGACAACAAACCCAGGGCTATAAGTTTTTCTTCAATTTTGACCGCCCAGTCAAACGCCTCCTCCATGTTCACCGGGTCTAATAACCGTAATTCCGCCTGAATCCTCCAATCTAAGCCTTTAATGAAATTAGCTAAGAGACCAGATTCACTTACTTCCTCCTCAAGGTTGGCGGCCATCTTGATGAAAACCTTCTCGTAATCCTCCACGACTCCCTCCTGTTTGATGCTCATCCATTGCTCCATTAATGAACCACCTCTTCTTCCCCTGAAGTGTTTCAACACCATGCGCTTTAAGGTACGCCAGTTGGTGATTTTTCGTCTCTTTTGCTCCCACTGAAACCAGGCCAGAGCGTCGCCTTCGAGCCCTAAAGCTGCGGCACCCATTTGCTCCTTCTCCGACATTGGGTAGACATCAAAGTACCTCTCCGCCTTACTGACCCAACCATCAGGATCGACTCCCGTGAATATGGGAAATTCCAGCTTCCGGACTGCCGTCGAGTTATTTTCAGGCCGTCGTTCTAGTGATTGCCGGAAATCCTCCATATACGAAATAACCTCATTTTCTCGTGACCTATTTTGGGTCATCTCAGATCTCTCTCGATTGATTGACGTGCTTTCTCCATATTTTTCCGTCCACCGATCATTCATGAGCTTCATCTCTCCCATTAATGAGGTTAGTACCGCTGTCATACTTCGTTGTTCTTTCGCATTTTCTTCCCACTTCTTATTCTGCTCAGCCGTGGACTCCTCCATACTTCCCTTAATTTCCTTGAACTTCTCCTCCATAGAATCTTTTAAATCAGGTAGCTCCCCTTGAAGGGCTGCCACCACAACCTCCAACTCATCAAGGCGGGATGTTTGGGTGGGCGCCATGATCGGAGCTCTGATACCACTGTTATGGCCACCGTACTCCACTGTAACAACACTTAGAACACCAGCACAATAGTAATAAAAGCAAGAGAACAGAGTATTATAGTAACAAGACAGAAATAGAGAGAAAGAAGAAAGAAATAGAGTGGAATGCTTGTATATTATGTATTAGAGGACGTGGTGTCCCCTCGAGCTCTTCGAGTGGCTCGATAACTCCCAAGGTACAAGACCAAATATGAATACAAGCATAAGCATAAAATCTATTCCCCTTGACTATTTATAACAAGTACCATATTCTAGAATGCTCATAAAAAGTACAGCTCATCAAATTATACTAGTACACCTCATTTCCAAAATAACCAACTTCTGACAGCAACTTTTGTGAAGGCAGCCATACGGTTATTTGTTCCTTCTAGAATAAGTAAACTTGATTATGGGCTTGGGTGTATCCGGATCCATAACATATCTCAGCTTAGTCAGCAACATTGTAATTTGCAGTTGCAAGTCCAAATTCCTTGTATGTTGTAAAATGAACTATATATATATATATATATATATATATATATATATATATATATATATATATATATATATATATATATATATATATATATATATATATATATATATATATATATATATATATATATATATATATATAGAGAGAGAGAGAGAATTTTTTTTTCCATCTTCTCTTCAAATATACAACTCCAAAACCATTCCTTATATCCTCAGTCCGAATTCTATTCTTCACCGTAAAACCGCCCATCCATCCAAGCATATGAAACTCGGCTAACTCATCTAGCTAGTATAATCTTCTCTAAAAAATCAACATTGCTACCCATATGTAGTCTTGATCTAATGATTGTTCAGTATAATTTTACCTTAAAACTTAGAACACCTCCAAAAGAACAAGCAAAATAGAACAAATAAATTACTTTGAAAAATCGAATAAATGAATAAGCATTAAGTTAGGTTACCACATCAAAATTTCCACTAGATTTCCCTCAAATTTCCTTTCCACTTTGGTTATTATCGATTGATGCTTCTTCATTCTATTATATTGCACTTCTAACATTTGATTGTGCTTTTTGCCACACTGTTGTTAATTTAATAAGTCAAATCAACTACACAATATGCATCAACTTTAAATTTCCAAACACGGCCAACATTTTATTATGCACACAATTAAGCTCCGATAAATTAGAAAGTAGACACAGCAATATAGGCATACCTCTGCTGATATAGTATAATGTGTTTCTTTCCCTGCAATCGCTGAAGAAAAAATACGCATAATAGATTAATAAATTGACAATGGATGGAAAATTCACAAAAAGGTCAATTGTGAATATTATGGTACTCATGAACACTATTAAAGTAAATGATATTGAACCTTAAAGCATACAAAAGTGAAGAAAAAAACATAAATATCATGGCTAAAATAGCACTCCTAGTCCTAGTAGACGAGAACTACATATGCTAGAAAGCGGGAAGCCCCATTAGAACACACATAAAGTTTCTGTAAGCACTTGAAACCTATCCTCATAACTTATTCTTATCTTTAATTCAACTCAGTTGTAATACAACTTTTCTAGTACATAACTCTCACATTTTCTGTATAAGCTCCGTTGTCTCAAACAGACAAATAACAGAACACTCCAAATGAAACCCTAATAATTGATACAAAAAACCCATGATGAGCCATCCTATTCATGAGTTCATGAATTGTACAAGCATAAAGATGAACTCAACATGTGAATGATATGATGCAGAATGTCTAATAATGAAATCCACAGATTCCAAGTTCCAACTTTAAGCAAAATAATCAAATTGCATTCAAGCACATAAAATACATCCAGACAAATGCACCCATCTTGATGCAATGGTTCACCTTATACACCAACTATCACAAACAAGACCAAATATTCATTAATCCATAAATATATATCTTCAAAATTCAAGGTTCTGTTTTTTTTTTTTTTTTTCTTAAAAAAAAGAAAGGAGCAAGTGATAATTGAATACCTTTGACAGCTTTCTTTGAGAGGCACATAGGGCAGCGAGCATGCTTAGTTGAAATCAAAGACAGCATGGTTCCGCATAAATCGCAGAACAAAAAGTCACGCCTTCTACAATAATCCATGTAATTATTTACCCCTGCAAATCTTAGATAACAAGAATCATGAAATTGATGTTCTGAAAAATTCAGATAAAATTCCCAGCAATTTAACATTACTAGAAAAGTTTGAAAATCTTATTCGGGGAATGGGTATCAAGGTACAATTGATATGAACAGATAAAATGGGTAAACAAAATTGTACCAATTAAAAGCAAAGTTATGCAGATATTATAGAAATGTAGAGTGCAATTAGAAATGGGTAAGAAACGACTTGTTGAAATTAGGGTTTGGAGATGAGAGATAAGTAAAGGTAGATAAAGACGGTTAAAGGGACAACCTGCGGGAGAAACGATGCCGACGGTGAGGAAGACAGAAGAGTGACGGATGATCAGCTGAAGTCTTCGTGATTGTAAGTCGTTAAGGAGTATTGCGTAACTGCCGGCGGTGAGGAAGATTTACCGGTGGTGAGTAAAAGCTGCCGACGGTAAGGACGGCGGTGACGGCACTAACAATTGAGGGACTGAAGAGACTAGAAAACAGAGTTACTCACAAATGAGTGAATGACTAATGCATAATTGCATACTCACGCAATTAGGGTTTTCGTTATTGATATAGTTTTTTTTTATTACGGCATTTAAGTTTACTCAATTTCAAATAAACAGTCGCAAATTTTGTTTTTTACCAACTATAGCCTTCAACTTATCAAATATGACATCGACAGCCAAAACAACCAAAAAAAGGTAAAAACAAAGTCTGCGGCTGTTTATTTGAAATTGAGTAAACTTAGAAGTTAGTTGGTAAATGATCCTTTTTAATATAAAAACAAATTCTTGAATTTTGACCTACGTGGGAAGCGTCACTCGCTAATACGGAAATACCATCTCATACAATAATTTATGAAAATATTTAAAATTTAATTTATTTCTTATAAGTAAATTCAAATCAGGCTTAATTTCGTTGGATAAAAAACTTGAATTTCTGACCTATAAAACGGATTAGAATTAGATTTGTGATTCATTGTCATCATAGATACAACTCAATACATGTTCTTAAGAAGCACAAAAAAACTAATAATATTTAAATCAACTCATTCGCACATATACATCGGGTTAGCTCGAGTCTTTATGAAATTAGAAATTAGAATTATGTTTTTTAACTTTGTATCTCTAATCAATTGGAGCTTGAAAGTGACATAGATGTTGGGATCTTGTTTTGAATTGAATGCACTCATGCAAAAAACTGACATAGATGTTCTCAGTGAATTTTTCTTTTGTAATTTTATTTCAGCCTTAGATTAGGGTCTGGGAATTGCTACTTTCTCCATATCGGAGCCGAATGAAACCAAAGTGCATAAGAGTAAACACCAAAACAAATCAAAAACAATATAATAAAAATGTTGATAAAAGCATTTTCGGTGAACTCCTAGGCGTCATAGTGATTTGGACTATATCTAAACCAATAATTTGGTTTATTGTTCATTGGAATCGGTCATCCCTCAAACTTAACTCCAACTAAAAAAAATCATACATAATGAATTGCCCAAATTAAAAAATCAATGTGGCATTTATAATAAGACGAACAGGTATAAAAAACTTTGCATGTGTCTAAAAATAATTGAGACTTCTATTTGAAATGATAATTTTAATTTAGGTAAAAAAATTGTACTAAACAATTTTACATGTAAAGCAACAAGGGAAAAACATATGGTGTGTAAAAGCAAGAATTTTTCACTAACCAATAATTAAAGAAATTCATTGAAGTTTGTTCCAATCACATAGTGAGCTAAGATTAAACTCAAACACAAGAACAAAATTTAGAATTTGAATCAAGCTTATACCTATTATAATGTGTACATGCAAAAATGTGACATATAGTATATTCTAACTTTAACATGTTACGTTTATATATATAATTTTCATCATCATACTCGGTGTATTTCCTACGGCCAGGGTCTAAAAAGAGTTGGACGACGTCCATCCATACCCCATACCCTTATCAAAAGAGATAAATGGAGTCAAGAATGAATAGAAATATGACAACAAACTTGATAACTTCAATTCAACTCTCATGCATAATCACAATTCACAAGGAATGACAGAAAAACAACTCTTACAAAGCATAGGTTTCCTATGCATTATTTATCAAAGCAATGGAATGTTCACTAATTTACAAGGAAAAACATGTCTGCATCATTAGTTCCCATATCCTATGATGTTCTCCACTGCAGTTCGATCTGAATGCGACCATTTTTCGAGTCGATGAGATTGTAATTTTGGTTTATTCTTTTATTATTGACAACATCTGCGAGAGTTATATCAACATATCCTAGAGTTTCCTGTTAGAAACAGCAACATAAGATCAAAATTGCTGTCATTGGATGGTTTTTATCATTAAAGCAAAAAACTTCACAATGGACATACCTTCGGATGAATTAAACCTATTCTGGATGATGCACTTATCACTTCTACGTGTAGTCTATCGTTCGTTGGTGGTTCCTCCAAAATAAACTCAAACTCTTCGTCCCATCTGGGATCTCGGTTTTTCTTTATCATCTGCGAATATGAGGTCGATAACTAATGTTATAACTTACAAGGGATATCTGAAAGCACCAATAAAATACTCGGTTGATGAAGCGCTTACTGAACAATTAGTTAATATCAAGAGACCAGCTCAAAAAAAACTTCAGTTATGGCCCCTAGCACAAGGGCCTTTAGGACTAAAGTGTGGATTTAGCACATCTGCTCGGGCCTTGGTAATCCATGATTTTTTCCATCATATAGGCTTCTGATATAATATCGAGAAACCAACTCAACCAAAAGCTTAAGTTAATGGTTGTAGCATTCGAATATGTTAAATACTCTATCAAGTCCCCTCACACAAGGACCGTTAGGTCTTAAAGTATGGATGCAGCACAACTAAGCTTGTGCAGAGTTATTGGGCAAGCCGTACCTTAGTCTTTCTTTCTTCGCCTTTAAACAAGAGGCGAGCAAAAGGATTTGTGTGGTGCTTTCCTTCTAGACCTTGAGCTTCATGGACAATAATGACAAGTAAACCACCACCAGCAGGTGTTCCTTCAGGAGCCTTCTCGACCACTCCAGAATCTTCGGTATCTTTGGCCATTTCATCCCCCTTAAACGGTTTGTAAGTTAGTTCTAGAACAACCTGTCCACGAGACTTTTCATTTCGAGCATCATCTGGATCCATGCTTTTCAGGAGCTCCAAAGTGACGACCTTAATTTCATCTGGCGTAAGGTCTTTCAGAGGAACAGCATTTATGCCCATCTTTTCATGTGTGCCAATCTTGTGATCACAGGGCAGGAAGAAAAGAAAGATGGTTCAAAGCAACATTAGCATTCAGACATTTAGTGTGTTACCTAATTCAAAGAAATCATGCATGAAATCAACAATACAGTAAAAAATGGTAAGAATGGTTGACTCCCAAATAAGAACATATTCGTTCTACAACTTAAGAAAGATCCATGATAGAAAATCGGGTCTTGTGTCAATTTGAGAGCAAGTACCACATTTCAGGAAAGGTCCTGGATTCAATTCTTATCTAGCCTCCTTCCCTCAGTCTACCCCATTGTAACATAATTCGCTAGCTTATTAGCTTTTTAAATTCGTGATTCGCTCAAATTTGCCCTAGAATAGCTCAAAAACTGACCATAATCGATCATAATTCTCTTTTATCGATTCACGATTTGCGAGGAGATTAGTGAATCATGACACTGGTCTACCCAACCCTGTTAAATCTTAAAGAACAATTAACATGTAAATGTTGGGAAAGAATTTTTTCCAAGGATGAAAAGCAAAATCCTTTCCTAGGAAAGGAACCTCAACTTCCAGCCTTCCACCATACTTTGTTCCATTAAGTTTGCTACAATTGACGCTAAATGCTCTCGCATCAAAAAGTCAATTCCATTACTAACTTTCTATCCTCATTCCCTCTCGAACTTTGCATGCAAGGTACCAAACAATGAACAATTATACAATCTAAACTAATATTTTCCCTTAAGAGAACTAGCTTTCTCTTAATATGTTATAAGTCAAGCCAAACAACCAAATTAGTATACATACCTTTTCCCAGTCATAAACAAAGACCTCTAGAACTTGAGTCTCTGGATCTCTAACAGACATGGTGAATTCCTCATTCCACTCGGGATTCAAATTCTTGTACTTGACAGTAGTTTTCTTTGAAGGAAGTTTATCCTCGGTAAGTTTCAACTTGACATATGGATCAGATCCTCCGAGAAGATCTTTCTTTTTTAGATTCATTGCTTTCACGACCTTAACATGTAAAATTCCAACGGGTCTCTTCCTAGCTCTACAAAGTCAGAGCAAACACATTTTAAAAATCGACTAGCATGAGAAATCAAAAGTTTATATTCGTGGTTAGAGAAATTTCTCGAGTCTCCTAAATACTTACTTCCCGGGATCCAAGATAGGTATTTGCAGGGCCTTAGGCCATAAGTACATGTTTGCTACCTGATCTTTTATTATTTCCTGCAACCAATGCATACAGAACTGAGTTAAAAAAAAAAAGATAAAGGCAGGTTCTTGAAACAGAGAATGATAAATGATCAACAACAAACCTGAACAAATCTATAGAGGCCTGGAATTGCCATAGCATCTGCACCTAATAGTTTTAATCCAAAGTCGACGTGAGGCTGCAAGATCCCAAAGTTTCACAAGTTACTGTAAGCCAACACAACAAAACAACCTTCACGAATGATTTGTAGTGTAAATTTTCATGATATGTACCATGTCACTAAACTCACTGCCATGGTAATGAAAGTTTGATCATAAAAAAGTTTTGTTGTTCACAATTTCAAATAATAACGCATTGGAATGAATTTTGTGAAGAAAATGAGATTGTTGAAGGAGAATAAGCATGGCCATTAAACTTGTCAAGAGATATTCATACAATTAGTACCAATTACCAAACAGGGCATTCAAGGTTTCGAGGTTTCGGACTTCCTTCTACAAAGTCTCCTTCAAAGACCTCTTCATAGTAAATACTATAAGTGGAGGTTGAGGTACCTAGAAATAGCCTACCTTTTCCATTAGAGAAACATATATATTGGCAAAGCAAGGGAAAGCCGGCACCAGAGGCTTCAATGTAATGCGCGGGTGAGCGAACACTTGTAAATCAACCACCTAAAGCATATCGATTATATAAGCTTTTCTTATAGCATGAACTGCATAAAAAATGTATGCATCGATCTAAAACAGCAGAATCTTTTTTCGTGCTGTTTTTCTCGGTTTAACATTACCTGGACACTAGCTTTTAGTCCAAATGCTTTGACTGTAACATGGATGTTAGGGTTCCCTGCCCACTTCAATGCTGGTTCCATAATCAGCTCCTTCTCTTCAGTGACGTATACTTTCATTCCTAACACGATCCCAACAAGTAGCGATTAATCTATTTCGTCATATTTCACTCTACACATTATACACACTCGTACTAAGAACAAATATCTTATATAGTTTTCACTCAGCTGAATACTTTTTGTTCACCGAGTTGTGACAAAAACCATTGTACTACATAGCACTATGAAACTTGATTCGGAATATTAAGTTCTCTATTCTACACCATGAACATGATCAAGCTAGCAAAAAAGGACAAGAAATCTAACCTTGAAAAGTAGGGGGCAGGGTGCCTAAGCTAAGTGTTTCGAATTCAACTGACTGAACTTTATACTTCGGGATTTGTTCAGCGATAATGGGCTTTGATATATCCCTTGCAGTCTTGCAAATCGCCTAGACAAATTGTCGTAACAATGTGTCAATGCTTATATCATAAAGTAACAAGTTAACATAATTAAGGCTGGAAATAGTTACAAAATGTCCCAACAGAAGGTACCTTATCTAAGTAAGGCCACATATATTGTATGAACTTGTTAAGCCAATCAACCTTCATAGAAAAACAAATACAAATCAGCTTCAGTAATAAGCCTAAACTTTAGGTGCTAATCAGTAAAAAGCTAAAACAATAGTGGCCCGTTTGGTTAGTGGTACTAAATGTTGGTAATGGGAATGATCATCGAAAGTTCCATGTCATTACCATGGTGATGAAACTTTGAATCTTTATCACAAAAGAGTTTTTTTTTACAAATTTCCATTATCATCTTTCCCAATGGTAATGCATTCAAACGAATTTTATGAAGAGAATGATATGATTGAAGTTGGACAAGAATGACCATTAAGGTAACCAAGAGATTTTTCAATCAAAATGACACTAGTTTTCATTTCCATTACCACCGTTTATTACCACCTACCAAACAAACCGTAGAAGTAAGAAGCAAAGACATACACGATCAAAGTCCGGATTTTTCACCCAAAGGGGTATCTCAGGAAGAACCCTTAGTAAGGTCTTGTTGTCTAGCTCAACCAAAGGACGAACTTCAGGATCCTAGCATCAAGATAATCCAAAACCAAATCAATATGGCACATACATATTTTATCTGCAACACAACAACAATATTGCCAAATTCTTGATCCCAAAAGACTGGGGTCGGCATCAAAATTTTACAAAATATGCCACATTTCTTGGTTCTTTTGCTTGCACAGAAACTTCTGCAAGAGCAAGTAAGAACACCACATAAAATGAAACATAACCCTACCAATATAATTAAGAATTATTTGCAAATTACAGTCTTAAAGTTTAGCACTTTTACAAATTACGGTCTCAATTTTAATTTTTTTTGAAACACAACCGCTAAAATATCAAAATTTACAAGTTCAGGACAAGCAATTCAAAAATGCAGAACATGAAAAGACTGAGAATCAAAACCAAACCTTAACATCAGTAGACTGGAAGAAGATGAAGAAGTAGTAGCCAATCACAATCCCAATACAAGATCCAAATCCAAACCCAAAAATACTCAATATTGTGTTTAAAAATCCCATTCCCAATCTTCAGCCAAACACTCTACTACCCAGTAAAAAAAAGTCTTTCACTTTCTCCCAAAAAACTGACCAAATGAAACAAACCCACTAAGAGAAAAATGGAGAAATCACCACAAATCAAACCACCCACTAAAAAGATACAAACTTTAAGCAAAACCCACTAAAAAAACTCTTAGTTTCCATGATTTTTGAAAGAAGGTTGAAGGAAGAGTAATGGTTTTCAGCACACAGAGAAAAAGGGTACTTAGCAATTACTAAAAGGAGATATTATACCAGAAAAGGCCCACTAAACAGTAATGATTTTACTATATCAGTATACCATTGAAGAGGGAATGTAAAAGGGAAGTTTAATGCATAAATGATAACGTTTTTTCCTGCAATAAATGTTGATGAAGCGTTTCAAAGACGGTTGGTGGGTTTGGATTATCACAAGTTTGTGCAAAGATTGGTTGATTTAAGAAGAAAGAGAGTGTAGATTTTGATTATGGTTTGTGGACCTGAATGATCTTCTTTAATACAGTTACACTGTTCAAAGAATTATAGTAGCGGGTTGTCCAAAACTTTTGTAGTTGCCGTTGAAATTAGTGCAAAATACAAATATATGAGCGGGCTGTTCCAAGTCCCACACTAGTCTATTAGTACAGAGCAGAGTTGTCTATGGTGGGCTACTCGTTATGCTACTCGTTAGGCTTGATCCATCTGGCTCGAAAAATGGACGGTTATGGACAACGTTTTTCAAAAAAATTTAAAGTTTGGACGGGTAATACCCACCCGGCAAGATAAATGAACGGGTAGCGACACCAAAAAAAATACCCGCGGATACCCATCCGCCCGCTTAGTTTGATATATTATTTATTAAATAATTAACTCTGTTAATTAATAAACTAATAGTCTACTATCTAGTAGTATATTACTAATCTAATACATACCCAACTTTAATAATTAGAGTCCATACTTTAATAATTTTTTTTAATATATTATGATCGGAGAGCTATATGTATGGACTAAATACTCTATAGTAAGAGAAATTGATGATGCAATGCTTTTGTTGGATTATCCCACATAATGTTTATTTTTATGTAATTTGAGTATTTTGAGATTTTTTTTTATGTATTTGGAGTATTTTGGACAATGTATTTTATTTTAATTGTTATTAAAACTTAACTTTGTAATTCGTATTATATTTTGATTTTTAAATGATAAATACCCGCCTACCCGCGGGTCCCCTGCACTTTGAAAATGGGGGGTAGCGATAAAAAAATATGCCCGCCTTTTGAGTATTATATTTGAGCCCGCGGGTAGATTTTTTAGGTACTACCCGATCAGCTACTCGGCCGAGCCCGTTCATGAACACCTCTAGTACAAAGAATACAACATAACATGTACATTTAGTTAGTTCAATAGAAATATATCATCACTATATGTACCGTCTCTTTTTTTTTGAGATAATGTACCGTCTCATTTTTTTTGAGATAATGTACTGTCAAATTCAAAAATTTGTGAACGACTACATATTTTATTATTTCCATGGTAAAGTTGCAACAGGCAAAAGAGAAACAAATCGATGAAAGGAAAGGGTCAAAGTTTTCTGAGGTAAAAGATGTTGAAGTCATATTTTAAATTGACTGCTCTTTTTGCGCTCTATAATTTTCTTATTCACTTTATTAATTATTGGTCAAGATTCATTATATTTATGTTACTTGTTTTATTTTAAGTGAATATATGTTCAAACCTTAAAAACGGTACATTAATTATTTTTTATCATAAATTAATATAAAAAACAAAAATAATATATTTTTTTGAGGAATTATAATTGATAAGAACTTTTTACAAGAATCCTTGCTCGGCCTCAAAACTCAATATAAAACAACCCAATTGGTCTGATCGAATTGACCACAATCGACATTGAACCGATTCAGATCCCACTTGACCAATCGTTTGATAAGTCTACATAAGACATGTTTTTTTGTAATGAAGAGTAATGAATTGATGTAAAGTTGTAGGTATGATTTGTTTAATATCAATGAATCGAACACAATCGACATTGAACCGATTCAGAATCCACTTGACCAATCGTTTGATAAGTCTACATAAGTCATTGAAGTCCTTTGTCCCATTTTCATTTGGTTTTGAATGGCTTCTCCATCACTTATGAAGTTTGTACACCTCGTATTTTCTCGATTATATGCTAGCATTGACAATAAGTCTAACTGAAATTAACATAAGTATAAGTTGGATTAAGACTTTACATTAAAGATTCCTCAAGAACATTTTTTTTTTCATCCTAATCATATGCAAGAAATTATCCCTTTCAAACTTCACTTTTAACACTTGTTTGATTCATCAAACTAACATCAACATCATATAATACAAATCATGATGATGAAACTTGGAAGTTGGAATTAGCATCTTCCACTACACAGCAGTAATCAGATAAGATGCATTTTTACAAACAACACCCATTGTCATTCAACATTTTCAGACCAGTCACTGAGTATGATCAATTGCATTTTTTACAAAGCTGAAAACTGCAACTAAAATTCGCTAGCACCGGATTGTAATTACAGCAAGCGGGGCAACCTAACACTCAGATTATGAAACACTGGTTGGAGTTAAACCGATGTCACCTTCGTCGTTTGCGTTTTGTTGGCTAATGTTGTTTCGATCGTTTGGAACAAGCTTACTTCTGTCTTCCCTAATCTCAAGCTTGCACAAAGGGCACGAAGCATTGATCTTTAACCATTTGTCCACACACTCGGTGTGAAAGAGATGGGAGCACGGCAATTCCCTTAACTCTTCATTGTCGACATAGGCTGCTAAGCAAATGCAACATAGCTGCACCGAGTTCCATTAACAAATAGGAAAGTAACAAATTAGAGGAGTTGCGACAAATCCAACACAACCCAAGTTTTTTAACTGTGAAAAAGGGGAAACATGGTAGCATGATTTTGAATACCTAATGTGGAGTATACAGGAAGAATGCACAATACAAGGATCAACTAGATAGAATTGCTATTGGTCAAAATATCAACCCGCTTGGTAGAACTTGCTATTTAAGTTCGAATAGGTGAAAGATCATTGGTCAAAATATCAAGCTACTTCTACATGGAACTCAGTTGTGAGTGAGTGATCTATTGGGGGTGTTTGGCAAACAACTGATAGCCAGTAGCTGTTAGCTGATTACGATGGCTAATTTGACTAGTTGACGGGTGAGTTTGAACCTGCTTGTTCAAAAACAGCTTATTCATAACAAAAAGTTGTTTCAACCAGCTAATTCACCATACACTAACAATGGATGGTTTGACCACTCAACCCTCTATTTGTATCAAAATAAACTAAAATTGCCTAATAAGCTATTTTGCCAAACACCACCATTAAAATAAGTGAAGGAAAACTTACCACATCTTTGATAGACAAGTCTTTTTTCCTAGTCATTTTTCAAATGTCCTTATCATAAAGCTTATAATAGGTAAGTACTCACAACTTACAAAGACAAGTGACACATGGAACTTACCGCATCTTCGTTGGATATGACACGCTCATCCTGAGTTCCATTGGACAAATAGCCAACTTTATTAGCCTTTAAGCACATCTGTTCACTGTCTATGCTATCATTTTTTCTCAACCTGAACTTGTAGATCGGTAAAGCATCAATAATTTCTGTACTAGCTCCTCTGGGTTTTGAAAGATCCTCTCGTATACCCATTACTGAGATAATACAAGGAAGACAGCAAAATATGGTTGCACATAATAGGAACGGCAGTGCATATCCGATGCAGCTGAAGGTAAGGAAAACTATACATAACCTGCTAACAGCCCAAAGATTAGTACAAATGACCTGTTTAGATATAGATGTTATAACAAAAATCGATTAAGGTAAACGTTAAAGTACCTATACAACTTTGGAGCCACGGAAGGAGAGGAATGTGCTCCAAAAATCCACACATTACCCACAACAAACCACACCGCAAAGAAGCAGTCTAACGCCATTTTGAAGTGCTCAACAATTCCATTAAGTCTGCGGATGCAATATCACTTCTTAGTAATGATGAAAAAAACATATTTTGGGGTGTAAATGACATTAGTAATATAGCCCATTTGTGACGCTAAATATTCTATTTTAAATGAGGGGTGGTTGAGATTCGAACCCGTGACCTCTTGCCACGCTGAATTTGATACCATGTCAAAAAACCAACTCAACTAAAAGCTTAAGTTGATGGTTGATGCCCCAGGATTTGTTATAAGCTCTAACAGTAAATAAGAACTCAAATGTCCGAATGAAAATGCATTTATCCGAAAGAGGAACTTCCAGTTGGAAGCATAGCACCTAAGACTTCAAGTATAAGCCTTTTAAAAAATTTATAAACAAATCATCAAAATATGAAGTCATCATATTTAAGATGCCAAAATCTACAGATCATTCAAGCTTTTTGAGGTTTTCCATCTTATTTTCATGTATCTAACAGAAAAAATCTATATTCTCTCTAGAGCATTAAAAGGCAGTAAAAGTTAAATGAAACTACTCCTGGTCAAACACATTACAAATTAGCACATCAAACTGGCCATTAAGATGAAAGAACAATAGCTTACCGTACACTAATTCTTCGTCTCATTTGACTGTTTCTCGCAATCGTACGTGAATCATCATAGCTATCCATCTCTTCTTGATTGAGTGATGAATTGGAATTAGTAGCTCCAGCACTGACAGTCCCAGAGGAGCTCTGATGTGATTGAACTGAGACTCTCTCAGGACCTCGGCTGCAATTTCGAAGACGCCAATAAAGAATGGGAAGCGTTGCAAGACAGCCACACGCATAACCAACAACCCAAGCAAATAACGGGGCTTCTGAGCTCTTATATCTTGACAATGACAAAATAACTACAGAAGCAACAATTTGCGCAAGCGTGACAATTAGCTCAACTGAAATCCATAGACCGGAATTCAACGGGCTGGAGTAACCATATGAATCACCTCTTCCCACATACGAAGCGTTTATTCTACCGGAAGAAGATGATTGTGATGGGTTAATTCGAGGTACACTATTTGTTGTTCTATCTACAGTATTATGAGGTTCATCTCGATTAGGTAAACTTAACGGTACATCATTAGAAACCGCAATGTCAATGACATGCTGATGACCTTCAAGATTATCGGAACGCTCCATAAGTAAAGGAAATTGATCACTCAATGCTTCACTATGTGATACCAGCAGGGGATATCCCATTAAAACCCGGAAACAAAACTGCGTTGAGGGAGCGTAGCATAGAGAGGTTAGTATAGTTATACTCGCTTTACGCCCTTCAACTACCCCAATACTCCTATTACGACTGCACGAGCCTTAAATTCTTAACCAAACACCTACAAAAGAAGATAATTTCGACTTCAATCCAGTATAGCAGCCAGAAAAGGCTACAATTGCAACTTATACAGGTTTAGAATCATAATATCTGATCTAATATCAAATCAATAGCTAATTTTTCTTAGTTTTAATGGTATTAAAAGAAGTAAATCTGAAAACAACCCAACTTTATAACTCACAGGTAGATGATGGTGACACAATGATTTCAACCAAATGTTCATATACCATACAAGAATTCCCCAATACTCCAAAAGATACCCATTTTTGTCATTATATCCAAATTAGAAAATTTCCATCTTTTAACTATTTCTAAACTTCATATATTCTGTTTCACAGTTAAAATAGTGCAAAGAAAAAGGTAAGCTCAACTACAATTTTAATCAAAGTTTTGGTTACAACAATAAAAATTAATGCTCAAATAAAACTATAAAAGGAACCCTATTTCTATATTCAGCTAATTAACCTAAATTATCAAACTTTTTAGCTTTTTCCCGAAAATATCAAAAATGAGAAACTGCAGATCCATCAATGGAGCACAACAGAAACGAAATCTCATTTCACAAATGAACATAAAGCCCAATTTAGAGAGTAGTATTATCAGGCACAAAGACACAATTTTTTCCGAAGAAACAGAAGAAAAACATCATGTAACAAAACCCCAAGTCATAAAAATTCAAGCTAAGAAAAACCCTTTAATGGAAGATTGCAAAATTCAAGAAAATACTCCAAATTTGGTACTTTTAGCAGTAAAAAACTAAGTAGAGATAAAAATACCTTACTGAAGAGACAAATAATCAATGAATTTTTAAGGAACAAGTAAGAGAAAAAGTAGAAAGTAAAAAAGTTTAGAAAAGAATGTCTAAGAAAGAAGATAAATACCCAGAATCTTAATAGAAAAGAGTAAGAGTATACCAAATTGATTGAAAGAAGTTTCAGATTTCTGAGATGATACTCATTCTGGGTGTTGAAAATCTTGAGTAAGCTTTAGCAGCTTTTGTTTAGTGTTGTTTTTGTTCACCTCCTGAGTCCTGACTGATTAGTGATTACAGTAAACAGATTGAAAAGGGGGCTAGAAAATTGAGTACAAGGTTGAAGGCAATGACAGTGATACTTTATCTACTAATTCTAGGGAATATGAGCGAGTAATTGAGGGTAGAGGTGTTCAAAACAGATTCGATGACTCGATAGACTTCTGATTTTATAATCAAATTCAATTTGATTTGATTTAAAAATGGATTTATAATTATGTAAAAACTAATGTGAACGCAAAACCCAATTTTAAACCGATCCGAAATACCTAACCTGAAATCAATTTGATGACCCGAATGAACACCTCTAATTGAGGGTGTTAAAAATTTAGCCAGATTCTCTTTTATGGATATAATTGTCTTTTTTTTAAAAACCTTTATTATAGTTTTGATAGGCGGGATACATTGGATATGATGATGAAAATAAAATCAAAAATTTGAAACGTATTTCGAATTGTAATCGAATTCGATTTGGTCCTACTGTAATAAATTTATAATTACGTAAAAATTAATATATACACAAAATTTAATTTCTAATGACCTAAAACTATTAACTCAAAATAGACCCAATAAGGCAAAGAAATGTGTCTCAACTCACTAATCCTTGTGTCCTAATTCCTAAAGCGTAGCCAAAATAGTTAAAAATGAACGTGTCTCAACTCTCAACTCACTAGTACTTGTGTCCTAATTCCTCAAGCCTAGCCAAAATAGTTAAAATGGACTTAAAACTAAAGAGAGAGTAATGAATAAATACTAGAAAAAATTGTCGGGAATAACCCGTACTTTTAAGGTTTTCTTGTGAATAACGTGTACTTTTGATTATTCATAAATAATCCGAACTTTGAACTCAGTTTGCTCACAGGCTCACAGCACCCCCTCCTCATTTTTGACCGGTTGTAGCAAGTAACACCTACGAAATGACTTGTTTCCCCTTTACTTGAGCTGTTGCTTGCTGCCATAATTCATTATCTTCAACATCTCACATTCCTCCATTATTAAACCCTAAACTTAGAGAGAGAAAATTCAAACTTTGCATTAACTTTTTTTTTTTTTTTTACAAAAATGGATTCTCATTGTTCTTCAACATATAGTAGCGTATCTAATTTGAATAAGAGTCAATGACCCATTTTAAATTTTTTTGGACTATTTTTTTCTTGTTTTTTTAATAGGTAATGGATTTGAATCAATAGTATTAGTCAAATAAAAATTAATTCAAAACAAGTCTAGTCTTTTAAAATAAATCAAAGCCACAAACTTGAGACTAAACTAGACTACGTTCTAAACTTGGACCAAATTCAGAACTAATCTAACTAGATACTATATTATTTTAATTATTGACTCCTAAACTATCTAAATAGTATTGTAAAAACATTGGGGTAAAATCTATAACAAAAATTTATGAATATCAAAAGAAGAAGAATCTTGAGGGTTTGTGGATTGTAAATAAATAAAAAATGTAAATAAGTATTAAAATTCTTGAAAAAAAGGTATGTAGTAATATTTCATAAACAGAAATTAAACATAATTTGTATGAATAAAAAGAAATAAAGTGTGAAAGCAGTAAACATTTTTATACATGAGGATTTAGAAAGGGAGTAATGACGTCGATCTAAGTATTGTCGATATATAATTGAAATATCACAAATGCAAATCATATTAGCAATCTTTTACAAAAGTGTAAACTAAAATTTGCCTCTACACCTATGTGATGGGAGCGCGTTCCTTAAACCCTCGCTTTTCAAGAATGCTTTATGCATCAAATTGAACCCACCATTATTTAACACCAACAAACAAAGAAATTAAAAAAGACAAGAACCAAAAACAAAACAATAAAAAACAAATACTCTTTCTAGCAAATTGTTATAGGCTATAGGTTATATATATAGCTGAAGTCGATCTCAAAATTGGGGATGTAATTTAACCAAAAGTTGCTATCAACTATATCTACTTCCCTTTGATTTGGGAGTTGGATTAAAGGTTTCAAAATTTTGGAAAACTTAGTGGTGGAGAACTAATACATAATACTACCTACGCTTGATTGATTTCTATTTCAGATTATTTCAAAATATTACATTAAAAATAAATAAGTTAAGAATCAATGAGTATATTTTTCATAACTTTTAAAAAAATTAAAAAAAGATGCTATGGAAATTTAAACTACAGACCAACAATTTATAAGACAACCACTCTACTAATTTAGTCGGCTTAATCTTTAATGTTATTATTTTTTTCAACAAATTTAAATGATGTCATTTAAGATTATAGAATACCCATGGTCTCTGCCATTTCCTCTACAAGAGTTGTACTAGTTGATTGAACGCTTATAAATGATAACTTATAAAGTTTTTAATAACAAGTTAAAAATAGTGGTAACGGAAAAATTTTATTGTATGTCAAAAATGGATTTTATTAGTATTTCACGAACTCTTAATACCATTCCATCAAATAGTAATAAACGAGAAAAAAAATACATAGAAAAAGAAATATTAAAAATTATACATGCAAAAATACATACCTTCACAACTGATTTACTACCAAAATTTCACTAAAATTGCCAATTTTAACATTGTATGTCAAAAATATGTACCAATAAAATTACACTGAAAATGTTGTGTAGATTATCAACGCTTCCGAAGTTTGATTGCTATCAAAAGGATACTGTCATTGTGATCAGAGACGGGGAGGCAGAGAGCTTATAAAATTGATTTTTGAAAGGACTGAAAATAATACATACAATACCATATACACAAGGCACAGCAAAATTAGCCTCGTTTAATCAACTAGCAACAAATGGACCGCCGCCCAACAACTAGGGAACATTTGAAAAAGATAAGATTATTAAACAAAAAAAATAATGAAATAAGACCCAAATCAAAGTTATCTGAAAACTAAGCGTCTACTAGGTCTGGGCACAGGTTTGGAGCTGTATGCACTTACTAAGTGCGAACAGAAGGGGAATTTTCAAAAAAAAAAAAAAGCCAAGGCTGTTCGCAGTTACTAACTGCGAACAGGTCAAAATGAGTCAACAGGCTGTTCGCACTTAGTAACTGCGAACAGCCTGTTGACTGATTTTGACTTGTTCGCAGTTACTAAGTGCGAATAGGTCAAAACAGTCAAAGCAAGTTGTTTGCACTTAGTAACTGCGAACAGCTCCAAACCACAGGTCTGGACATTTGACGCTTATTTTTTGAAAAAGTTTAATTTCAATCTTATTCCATTACTTTTTTTGTTTTCAAATCTCTTTTGTTTCAAATTTTCCACAACTAGGCACAATTGAGGTGCCAACTCGGCCGCCCCATTCTACCTTGATGGTCATCTTTGAGCCAAGTTGCCGACCAAACGGTCATTAACGCCTACCAGATACGGGACACCCCATTCAATCCAGATCGCACATTTTTAAAGTGCTTGCACTGAATTTCTCTTGGCTCCGTTCATCACGTAAATCAGTTAAGTTTAATGGCCAAGAATATTCTAATAATGCCAGTGGTGATAGTGCCACAATAGGAGGAAGATAACGGGACGTACAATGCAGCAACATTGCAAAAATTTTATAAAAGGTACATGAGAAGAGTTTCGCATGCTAAGCCAAAACGTAAATTTCAGTAAAATATTAGTATCGACCAAAATTTTGTCTGATGGAATGACGCTTGTACAAGACAATTTCGGAATTTCAGAAAAGCAATACAACAATATTGAAGCGGACGAACAAGATGAACCCTATAATTCAAAAACTTTTAACCCTCCAGTGTTCTTTGGAAAGAAGAATCGGACTCCAAATGAAGAGTATCCAATCATCATGATACCCAAACCAAGGATATCACTGAAAGCACATCTTCATAGAAAAATAATGAAAAAATCCTAAACATTACGGACCTAATTATACATATCTGCAAGGCACAGGAGAGCAAAACTTCGGCCCTTTGAGGGTTCAATAAATTAAGATTTTCATATCATCCAGATTTGTCTCAACTCCACAGTAGCACGGCCCCTTTTCCCTCCGACTTCCAAACTAGTCACATTTAAATAGGGATGTGTCTACTATACCGTAGATCTGTCTGCTGACCAGATGTTATCATGTGAGTTAAATCTTCAGGTCCTTGAATGTTTCTAATTTCCCATTTACTGAGCCAGTAATCTCCGGAGGATTTGTGGCTCCATTTTCAGTATTTTGGCATGCGGAGTTAAGATACGCATTTGAGACAGCAGAGCTTTGACTTCCTTCAAAATATACAGAATGAGGAAAATATTCGGCGCATCGGGTCTTCCATCCTGCAAGATTCAGATCGCATGTTGTAGATGAAATAAAGCTAAATAAGGAAACAAAAATGATAAGAATTTAAATCAATTCTAAACCAACAGAACGTACACAAGTTCAATCGTAAGGCAAGATGCAAAATGAATACTAAAAAAATGTTATATCCACATTCAAATAAGTATTGGATAAAACACTGTAAGGAACTATAAAATGTTGATACAGATATATGTGTGTGTCCGAGGCAACCAATATACAAAAGTGAGAAGCAGGACTCAACTCTTCAAATTGTGAGTGGCGCCCAGGTAATAATCAGAAAACAAATTCGAGCTACGTTGATTTTTAACAGACCAATTTTTGGCAGAGCCTTCCAAAGAAAATACTCGCACCAAGTCATTAAGGTAGACACATATTAGGATTGCAGTCCAGCTTAGTTTAAAATTAACTGTATTATCGGAAGTAAAACATCCTCTCCGATCAGATTTACCAAGCTTACAGTTAAGTTATGAGGTACCCTTACATATAAATTATTCATGACGATTGCATCATCCTACCAACTATTAGAGAGGGGAATTTGTCAGTCAAACCAAATTAGCTAATGAACTTTTTATATTTACAACAAAACCAAGTTTGCTGCACTAAATAAGTAGATATGAGTTACAATTTTCTTAACAGGAAATTACACTAAAAAGGCCTGACAAACTTACTAGATGAAGCATCCTTATCTACTAAAACGCTTTCCAAGAGTTTGTGAACTGAAATACAGTCCTTCAGCTTCCACCGCCCAGCAGGTCCAGGAGCACCATTGCTGTAGAAATAATTTTATTTCAAAGAAAACATAGAAAGATCAATAAAATAGTACTAATAATCATAATCATAATATTCATGATAGCAAACATTTTTGAGACCATAATATAACAGAATATTACATCAATAACCTGTTATTGGATGACTCTTCAATCAACTTAACAGCCTCAGACTTCTTATTTGGTTCCAAAAGATAAAGCATTTCTGCAACAGCCACTCTGTGCATCAAGGAATCTGCAGTAATAAAAACAAAAATTTTCAACACATATTGACAACAGCATAAAGCAGATGAGACAAACTAAAAATTTCCAGAAAGTACCTTCATGTTTCTTCAGGAATGACATGTTTGTATCCATCAGAGATTTCTCATTCAATTGACTGTAAAAAAAAGGAATGAGATAATTTAAGAATAAAGTGGATTAATCAAAAAACCTATGCATGAAAGCATAGACATTCAAAAAAAACCTGATAGAAGGACGTTCCGCTTCTAAGACATTCCATACAAGCCGCTCAGCATCCGAGACAGGAGCAGGCATAGAGTTCACCTTGTTGAAAAATCTTATCTGTAATTAATAGAATAAGATTCAGCATTTACCTACCCCAATAAAACGAAGTACAAAGAAACCAAATGGTGTAAAAGTTGAGGACCAATCAAAGTATATAAGAATAACCCCAGAAAGAGAGCAGTACCAAACAGCAATGTGAATCTGGGCTTTCAGCATCCAGCCTCAATAAATTCTTTACAGCCTTCAGGCAAAACAAATTTCAATCAGAGAACAGAACATGTAATATTTAATGAAAATAACACCAGCCTTTTGAGAGATTTATGAAATTTGAACGAAAAGCATTATAATGAATAATAGAAATAATAAGGCCAATAAACATTGTCATATCAGAGGCTCAGAACTCTAAAGTACATTAGGCAGAACCAGAGCAAGTACCTGAAACGCAAGTAACACCTTCTGCTTTCTCATATTTACTTCAAAAGAAAGCAAATGCGTTTCCAAGGAATCTGCTGAATTTTTCTGCAGAAGCTTCAAATACTTTGTAGCTTCCATCATTGGGTCCTCAACCTACAAGGATAACTTGGTTCCATGAAAATCTATAATGGTGCCTTAGAGAGCATACAACATGAATTTATTTTCAACAAAAATAACCTGCAATAATTTTTCTCCGTGTGGATCAAGATCCACAGCTTTAACATTCTTTTTTCCAGATTTAGAGACATTGCTTGCTGTTGCTTCTTCATTCTTACTTTCAGCCTCCTGAAAGTTTGTGGGAATTAGATAGGCAATCAAAGTAGAGAGATCAAAATGGATCATTAACGCCAAGGTTGTTAAGACATGTGATTCTAACTTAAATTTGAAACAACTATCAAAATAGGATTGTAGAATGATTTTGCAAAAACAATATGTAATTGTTATGTACATCGTTTAGCCATTTTTATTGTAAAAGAACACTTAAATTTCATTTAATATTTTAAGAACTTTGTCGTTATTCAAAAAAATACAAATATACTTATTTGTTGTCTTTTTCTCTAACTTTTATGAATTCACAAACATAATAAGGTATACACTTATCATATAATCAATATATTTTAATAAAACATAAACACCAAGTAGATACAATAACAATGATCATTGGTAAATTAAGCATCTCCAAGCATTATGATCAGGTAAAATCAAAGTCAAATTATATTTAACAGTTTCAAAGTCCAAATAATTTCATAACATCAAAAATACTGCAAAATTCATCAACCATGAGCACTAATTCAATTATTGATAAATTAATAACATCAAATGAAACCAAGTCTCATGTGATAATCTAGATAAAAAAAACAGCTCTATGGTAGCAAAAAATTTCATTAGAAAGCTGAGTCTCAACTCCTACGATCTGAAGTGCGATTTTAACAACATTGATCAACGCTAAAAGACATACTTTCTTAGCTCTGGCTTCTGCCTTCCTCTGCTTTTGCCTCAATTTCTTTTTCTGAGATGGAAGCAACTTTGACATCTCCTCATCTTCTTCAGTTGCTGACTTGGAAGGGGCATCAAACAGTTTAATATAGCACCTGCGACCAGAAACATAAAAGAAACACGGAGATTAAAAAACAAAAAAAGCCTGGAAAAACATGAACTTCGAAAATCTTCAACAGAAACTCCAAACAAGACATCTTAATTTTTCAATTACAAGATACAGAAACACAAGGGGAGGAATATTCATGGGAATCCCAAGTTTAATCAGAAAACAATAACGTCACTGAATAGTGAGACTATAACAATATTCCAAAGCTTCAGCACCATGCCACAGCAAGAAAAGTTACTATGAATTTTCCTTCCAAAATAAAAATCCTGCTTGAACTAACTAGCCTACCAGTTAACTCAAAAAAAAAAAATCTAGCCTACCAGTCTACCACATAGACTAAGCTTAACCATCTCAACATATTTCAGCAAAGATTTCCAAAGAAAATAATGTATAAAATTTACCTGGTTGAAAACAGTTTCTAAACCAAAATACAAGCATATGTAACAAATAGTCATAAGTAAACATTTAAGTAACACATACACTCCAGTGCACATAGCCACATAGGTGCTACCCCCCTCCTTTTCACCCCACCCATGAACTCTCTAAGACTTCATATCCTCTCTCAAACTCCTGGTAAACTATCTTTAGGATGGTAACCTTGTAGGATCAATCGAATAGGCAAACCACTTGATGTCTCCAGCGTTGAGTTCATTTAGATAATGAAGATGTGATTCTAGGTTATGTTTCAGGAAGGATATGACGTACCATACAAACCCTACCGGGAAATAGAGTTAAAATTGAAGTAAGCCGTGAGGTCGTATAATTTATAGACTCCACAACAAAGATTCAAACGATTAAGCCGTTTTCAGCATTCTTTATTCCTTTCTACAAAAATAGAATTCATGGTTCAAATTATCAAGAAGCTTATTTCTTCCAAAAAATAGATTTAATGAAACTAAAGAATAAGACCATGGAAACCCTTCTTTTTTTTTTTTTTTTTGAAGAGAGGAAACCCTTCTTTAAGTTGTCATCTTTTCATTCTTCTGCGGAACTGGCATAATGTTTACCTTATAAATAACATTTCTCCCGACATAATTTGTTCATTTTAAATATAACTTGACTCAAGTTTCATAGAACTTTTATAAAACTTTGTCCCACTAAAGCATTTGGCAAGCAATTCAGTTATCTTTCAGTGAATGAGCACCTTTGCACCCACCTTCACCTTCTGCCTCAAGTGACAGGGATGGAGACAAATCGCACCTCAGTAGGCCTCATTCTCTTCGAACATAAAGGTTGCCAAGAGAAGATAAGCTAGGTTCCGATAATAATCTTGTAGCTATTGCTCTATTTTAGTTTAGCTATGACAGTAATTTGATGTCAAATAATTTAGGCAGATAACAATGGCACAAAAGTAAAATTTTTAGACTGACAGAAAGTAGCGGTTACTAAAAAATTTAAGGTGACAGAAAGTGAAGAGAAGGATGCCGATGTGAAGATTTAAACGTAGTAATAGCCATTGATTTGAATGGTTGACGTACAAGACAGATCAAGGAAATTCACCATCACATCTACAAAAGAGTGGGAAGGGAGGATCACCTGATTGCCCCAGATGCAGCTTTGTGAAAATATGAGTGTGAATGTAAGCGGTCCTGAAACTTCAACATTTCCACGTATGTTCTCAAAGTCATTTTTCTAAAGCAATATGAATGGAAGTCGAATTGATCCTCAGTGATATCAGTATAATGCTTCTCCACAGCTAAGAACTTTTTTAGTGAACGTCCAAGATCCCCTTGTCTTAAGTAGCTCTCACCAGATGCAAGCTCATACCTAAATAACCATCAGAAGCACACAATAAATAACATCCTTGCATTTAGCTTCCACTATAAGTTAGCAAAGGGTGACAAGACATACCACATGCACTGCATGTCATACAAATTATTGTGCTGATCACCATCTTTTGTGAACAAAACAGCCGTTTTTTCAGCTAGAGTGACCTGTAAAAACACACATCAAGCAAAGACCCAAAAAATGAAAGAAATGGACAGGAAAAATATGACACCTCAACATCCAAACAAGTTAATATTTGCAGGAAATCAGGAAAAAAAAAAGGAAAAAGAAAGCAAGCTACACACCTGATCAGCTTGCAGCATACGCTTGACACATTCACTATTTATGTAGCGATCAGCAAGATCCATGCATCGGGCTTCATCAGCCAAAGCAGCCGCAGCCTTCAAGTCACCAGCATGCTTCAAGATTCGGCTCTGGAATAACATAGACATAATTTAGTGACAAAGCAGCAGAGCTCCAAGAGGTTGTCTCATGAATAATATACAACTATGCCAAAGCCTTAATCCCAAAAGCTTGGGGTTCAAAAAGAAACAAACTCTAAAATATTTACATGGTAAAAATAAGAGCCAGCATATTGTTGGGTTCCCAAAAAGAGAAGTTGATTACTCAGTCTCCAGTAAGGATGTAATAGACTGAAGAACAACCTTTAACAACAAGCTCATAAAATTCGGCACTGTGTGAAGGAAACACAAACCTTAGCAGAGTACAGGTCAATTACTGTAGGAGTGTGATTTATAGCTTCATCAATTTTATCAAGCGCAATGCTGTATTGACAGCGTCGATCATAATGCTGCCATAAAAATGGGTAAAAAAATTCAGAAGCAAGCAAAATGGATCACTCTAGTAAATACACAAAAATTATCATCTGAAAAGCAGACCTGTGCCACCAAAAACAATGTCCACATATAAGTGGAAGGCGGTTCTTTTTCTGTTCTGTAAAAAGTGAATAAAGTACAAATGTTAAGCAGCCAATAAAAGCAGAAAATAAATGAAGAAAGAAAACAATCAAATTCTTTTAAAACAAGTTGGGAAATCAACAATTGCTTCTTTACCGACACAAAAGATAACACGTGATTCTTTAAAAAGTGTTCTGCGCAAACAGTTACATGATACTATCTTCTTAAGAGTCAAAACATAAGTA
This sequence comes from Amaranthus palmeri, assembly GCA_019776075.1. NCBI lineage: Eukaryota > Viridiplantae > Streptophyta > Magnoliopsida > Caryophyllales > Amaranthaceae > Amaranthus > Amaranthus palmeri. Next base: position 711,661 of record JAAKBH010000285.1, on the reverse strand, counting down.
TACAAAAACTATTTTCCCCAAAATAAGCATTCTTCTCCTCAATTTTGTTAGTTGTAAATTAGTATTAAATAGGTCTGATAATCTTTGTTCAGCCTTAGTTGGTTTGGTTCATGTACATAACCCCATTTTGTTGGTAGGCTTTGACAATATTACTGTAGTTGTTTCCCCAATTTTTATTTCAATTAAACTGTAAAGTGTACAGCATCCAAGATATGAATTTAACCTGAAAAGTAATCATGTTTCTTTAACAACTTCAGAAACAACCCAAACAATATTGCTTTTTATACCTCGAATGAACTTCCACAAAACATACGCTGTGTTGCTCATATTTTTCATTTTACCTAGTAGCCATGTCACATCCTCAGCGCTAGAAAAAGGTATAGCTCGATGACTTCAACATGTAACTGTATGAGCTCATTTACCAAGTACCCATGTCAAATCCTCAACAGCTGATATGACATGAGAGGAGGGAGAGGAAAAAAAAAAGAATAATTCAAAAGGCACAAGGGTTTATCATGGGTTCGAAATGTATAACATTTTCTAAACAATTATTGCCATCTAATCGACTAAAATTCTTAAAACCGTTGGGGCTGGGACTCTGGAAGTCCTCATAGTTCATAAACCATAAACACAGTTGGCATAAGTATACTTTGGTACACCCAAGCACATCATTCACTTCATCAATTGTAATTTGCCAAATAAAAATGCAACTTCCATTGAGTAGAATGGTTTAGGCATTTTCTAATTTCAAAATCCAATGGATCTTTTCATGCAACGGGTCATGAGGGGAGGAAAAATTTTCAAATCCTAAGGGATGTTGTTCGGTGCCATCATATCTATCAGTTACTGCTGGTGTAGCACAGCTATTTGCCTATCTTTCTCATGAATTTCCAATAGGAATTCTATAACAGGACCAAGAGAACTATTTCAGCTTCAAGAAAGTTGGTAGAAAATATATGTCGGATCAGACACATTAACATTTTTCGCGTAGTTTTAATTTATTTTTAAAAGGCCAAAATAAGTGTGAGAATTAAATAAGACTAGTAGGAAGAAGAGAGAGAGAGAGAGAGAGAGAGAGAGAGAGAGAGAGAGAGGTGACAGTCTGACAGTAATCTTCCACATATACTCCATGAGATACTGCCTAATAAGTAAGTAAACCCACAATAGAAGCACACAACGAAATCCCACTATAATAGAACTAGACAACCAAAGTCCACAAACACAAAATGAGCAAAAATAACACCAAGCAAAACTGCAAAATTGGTAAGTGCAATGCATGATAAATCAAAAACCATGGGTATGGCACACTAGTCATTGATACCCCAAGTAACCTTCCATTTTGAAAAGTACACATGTGAGAACTATCTAATAATAAGATGAATGCAAATGAGCATACCTCCCAGGATAACATCCTGTTTTCTTAAGTGATTCTTCCAAATCCAATATCAACTTTTCAAGAATGTCGGCCTGTTAAAGATGAGGAAAAACACGATAAGGACAGCAGTCAAACCCACCCAAAGACCCTGCTCTTTTAATGGAAGAAAAATGAGAAGCTGGAAAAAAACTAATTAATGGGGACAAAAGTGAAAAAACATTAACAATCAACAATGCCGAAGCATTAACCTAACAATATGGGGCCAGCTATAAATTATAACAATACCAAAGCTTTATCCATCTTAACATACACATCTTAACTACCCCCATCTTCCTACAATGATCTCTCCAGAACGCCCAACATTGTGACCCACAAAGTGGCGTTGGTCTATTGTCGATCAACAGAATTTTCTACTTAACCTTAGTAAAATACTCAAGTTGCATAGTATTTTAATGGTTAATAAAATACTATAAAACTAATAAAAAGATTAACGATGCAAGCCAAATTAGATTATTATTATTTCACCAGATTAACAAGTAAGCAAACTAACCTTTCCAGGTTGATCATATAGTGGAGACAGATCTGAGAATAGAGAGGGAACTCCCTGTAAATACAAGATTGCAAGCACGGATTAATTTGACAAAAAAAAAAATGATAGATGAACTTATCAGTTTTTTGTACCTTGGTTAACAAAGGTCGAATATAGTTGACAGCAGCTTCTTCAAATTTTTCCCCTTGTAGAAAATCAAGTGGAATTCGCTAGTAGATAGAAAATTAAAGCGGTCATAACAGGAAAAATAAACTTGGCAAAAGAAAGGAATAAAGCAAGATCAAGCTCAAGGAGCAAAAAGGGCCTAACAAACGAGGAGCCGTCATATAAATCATTTCATTGAATGGTTAATAAGTCAACAAAAATTGTATGTAACTCAGTACCTTACTTTTAGGAATCAAGGTCTTAACATCTAGAGAGAAAATATTAATGATCATATACTAACCTTAGCAGCAGATGACCATTTATATTCTTGCTGTAATATTTGATATAAGGAATTGAGTTGATCTGTCTCGTCAGAAGAATATTGCCCTTTCTCTGAATACAAACCAAGACATCTTTGCAAACCTTCATAGTATCTATTATTTAAAAACACATAACAGATTAAACATAAGGTATAAACTATAATCATATTTCACCAACAAACAAGAGGTGTAAGCACCTATAGTTGTCGGGATTCATGGAAAGCAGCATCCTGTACAGTTTTGCAGCTTCTTCTAGTCGATTAAGTTTCACTAATAGAGAAACCTCCAGCTCTTTATAAGCTAATTTATCGACCTTTATATTCAGACCAATAAAAACAAATCAAGACAATTGATTACAAGAACAGGAACTATAAAAAGGTCGCCGGTCAAAAAATTTATCCATCTCACAATTTTGGCTTCCTTCCGTTGTAGTTCCTCAAGAGCCCTCTCCAGAGATCCGCATTCCTCCAACAAAGATACCTAAAAATGAACAATTGTTTGATCAACACCATGGCTTGACAAAAATAAAATAAAGAACCAAAAGACGGATACGAGAAGGGCAACCCTAAAAATATACGTAGGGCATATTCTTTGACACAATTAAAGTACTCCCTCTGTTTCCATGTTTCCATTTAATGTTCCCACAAGGAACATTCTATTTAAGGAGAGAGAAACTTGTACTTGATTTATCGGATATCTACAAGCTAAATATATTCATGTGAGATTCGTCTCAACGCATAGAATTTTATTATGTATGTTTTATAATTTTTTTTATGAGATGCATTGACAAATATTGAACCTCGCACATATGCCTTGAAAATCGTGCAAAAAGCAAATGAAACATCATATAGGAATGGAGGGAGTAGCATTTAGAGGTTTGCAAAAGTCAAAGCACTATTTAACAAAAACAAAAATCAATCTTTGTCAGGAGTGGTGCAGGTAGTTGATTCCAAATTATAAGAACCAGTAGCATTTCAAAATATGTACTCAAGATAAAACTCATTTACCATAAATGTTATTACTACCGAACAATTTATACTTTACAATGGTACTTGGACAACTTAGAGGTAATAGTTACCCACACAAGTACTTAAAAAGCTAGCCTTGTAGGCTAGTCTTTTGGATGAGTTCTTTTGATTGTTCTATAACACTCAAAGCCACTTCTTCAACTAAACTCCAATGAGTCTTATTTAAAGCTTCACTGGCCAAGGGCCCAAAAGAGCTACATTCAAAATCTACCCAGTGTCACATGATTTGCGTTTGCATTGGTTAGTAGTACAAATTCGGGTTTGCAATTCGATAGTTGTTATATCTGATGTTCACTAGGTTGAGTTGTTGAATCATTTATGCAGTTTATTTGGTTCTCTAAATTTTGTTTTCCAGTAGTGGATAATTTTATAGACCAAAAATAATTTTTTGACGGGAATAAAGACCCAAAATAATAATTTTTGAGCACCTTAATTCATATAAATATGAATTATGATCTAAAAAATTGTTAAGTAAATGGCTAAAGAGTGTTTAAATCACAAAACTCCAAGCCAATTTAAGTCATAGCTTTTAGTGGCTATTGCCTACCATAATAATTGAAAAAGTCTAAAGAGCATTTCAACTACCAAGGCTGAAGGACATATGGCTTATACTACTTATTACTACTCCCAAATCCCAATTTACTCTTAATAAGCTAGGAAAAAGAAAAAGTGAAAAAGGACAAAAGTCCATCATTTTATCACTGCGCCACATTGACAAAAAAGCTTTTCATCGTCTTGGAGCAACACTGGAGTCTAATGGCATGCGAAGCTTCAAGGAAATTCCCTCATACTTTTAGATTGATGATTTATCTGATTCAAATCACGAACGAACTCAATTCCAGTCGATCAAACTCAATTGTGATGCTTGGGTAAAGGTGGTGAACCATGTGACCAAGTCTGCCCATTGACTGAGGTCTAAAATGACACCTTCTTAAACGGTCAACAAATTCATGACAATTTGTTATGCCCTAGTAAGAAAACTGATATGATGACATCAAACCTTGGTGGACCGATACTTCCTAGGAATTATGACAATAAAATTCAGAGCCAAATTTTTTTGTGATCCTAATACCATTTAAATAAATATAAAAGCCACCGACCTTGACCACGTCTTTTAATTTTTAAAAACAAAAAAAAAAATCAATTGAAATCAAGACCTAGCACATTATCATTATCCAACTCAAAGATTGCTTCAAACCCTATTACTCAAATAATATCTCCAACATCCCCATATAAATGGGCCACAAACTATAAGTCTCTAAAACCGACCCTCAAAGGATCATGCCTCACGGAAAAGAGAAATGTCTCTACCAACAGCATCACCAATCACCATCTTGGAAAACCTCCTAATCATCACTTCCATTACACAAAAAGACTGCTCTTCCACCTATTAACTATAAAAGATCTAACAATACATATTCCCTTGATAGGCAGTTAAATTCCATCTAGTAAATTGACTTTGATTATCCTACAAGACAAGCTATATGAAGTTTTGAACTCGTATTAAAGCTGCCTAAATTCTCAGAAAATTCATCTTCATCATTGAAAAGAAATGATCATGCACAGCAAAGTCCTTATAAAGGACTCCTCTCTTTGCCTCACATCCATATTGCAAAAACAAGGTTGCACTTATTGATGAGTTGCAACAGTATTCAAATCTATTGTGTCCTTTCCAAAATTCCTCTCTGTCTCACATCCATAGTGAAAAAACAAGGTTGCATCGTGTTTTATTGGCCGGTTAAAAAGATTTTCAAATTATTTGTACTAATAATAAAAGCTTAGTTAAGGCGTGAAAATGGCTCATTAAATCATAAGAAACTATAGTAAAATACTAAAATGGCTCATTAAATCATTTGTATTTTGTATATATTTGAAGTTGCACATGATATTAGTATTACCAACCAAAGGTCTATCGAAAACATCTTTGTTAGTGTTTTCATTAATAATGGTAAGGTTTTGTGTACATCTGACCTTCAAACCTCACCCAAGGTGGGAGTCACTTAATGGCATTAGGGTAATGGAATATTGATAAGGTGTAATTTTCGCCATATAAAGGGACATAGCATAGTTTCGGCTGAAATTTCATAGTTTCTATTGTATCATCCCATTTACCACATCACCATGACGGCATGACCATAACCACAATCATGACTGAAAGTGCAATTTTGTAATATGCTCACAACCTTGAATCCCACACCTTCAATTTCTCATCAAAAAAATTGTACATCCTTATAATTCAGAAAAAAAAAAAAAAAAAGCCCAATAAAGATAATAAGGAACTCAAAAGGATAAAAATTTCATTATTAGCAAACTATAATACTTGAACTCACAAAAAAGAGATGAACTTGGATACAACAATTTAATCACAAAAAAGAGATGAACTTTGAGAAGCCAATTATGTTTTTTGCATGCACTAGTCAAGTTTCACAAAAACATTTATTCAGAGTACCAAGAATTTGTTTTAACACAAAACATATAGCAACATCAATATATGAAATACCTTATACAAGAGCATTTCACTGTGTTCACATCGCTCGTTATCCGGAGGATAATCTTCCTCCAATGTTCCTTCATATGCCTCAAGAATTTCAACTCCTTTTGATGCACTATAATAAAAAAAATGGAATATAAAATTTGAATAACTGCAAATACTTATTCAAAAAAAATGCAAATACTTAAGTTTTCAAACTTCCAATGACTCGCAAAGCATATAACATTCAACAGATAAAAGAGAGTATAATACACACAAATTTTAGATCTTGCAAATTGCGAGTTCATTAAGCAATCCACTAAGATAGACGAGATATAAATTGTACAAACAATTACAATGTAATTTCTAAAATTCAAGAAATTGTCTTGCAAAGTAGGAATAAAGTAAAATAAATAAAATAAAAACTGATGATGCAGATTACCGACTTCCTTAACATATAATAACATATGATCACAAAAAATGTGTAAATATCTTTCTGAGCACAAAACCTTTTAAGTTATCATAAGATATTTTCCTAATAAAAATCTTCATTAGAAATTCACTAGCCTCATCTATAAAGTAACAAATCTTTTTGAAATGTTTATATGTAATCAGATATAATACTTATTTGGTCAAAATATGAAAACAAACTCAACACATAGTAGCTTAGCGAATACATAGGTATAGACTATACTTTTGCACAACAGCAGATTGCAGTTCCAATAACACAGAAACATACAAGGAATACGAAAGGTGGAATGAAAGAAGTAGTAAATTCAGTGTTTTGTTCAGTTTCAAGACAAAACCAAATCAAACAAACTAAAGTTGGTTTTCAGATTTCGTATCCTATTGATGCTTTCTAAAACCCACTTTATTTTAAAAAAATTGAAAAAGCCAAACCAAGTGAAAATTCACTCTGAAAGCTAAATAAATTCAAAAACAACAATGCTACAAAACAATTAAAAGGTTTGTGTCTCCTTTCTTTCTAGATAAAAGAAAAGAAAATAATGGTACATATGTGAGAACCATCACGTAAGATTGCTAGAAAAGAAATCTGCACACTATGCAAAGCTAATTCCAACACATTCTTCTGGCATGACACAGCCCTCCCCCGCAACAGGTGAGCAATGACGGACGCATGATCAAACACAATCGAGAACAAGATCAAACACAAAAGTTATGAAATTGAACTAAAGCGGATGCTTTAAAAAAATTCCCAAGCAAGATTACACATTTGATCACGGACATTAAGGATTCTTATCTGATTATACATATAAAACATGACTGAAGATAAGACAAATATAACATACTTATCCTAAAGCTCCTGTAATGTGTCATTAGGTAATTTGCAGTTTTGCACCATGTGTGATGTGTCATTAACTCATTTGCACCCTTAGATAAGTACTAATCAACTTCTTCCCTACAATTACCTAAACTTGAAGCTTTATTATTAAGCCTAGTTTTTCAATCCTAGAGCCCAATTTGAAAAAAGAAAAAACCCTTATAATTCAGTTTATCTCGATCATTAAATAAAGGAGTATGAGAAATCTATGAGTAGATAAGACAATGAAAATGATACAAGGAAATACTACTAGGCCAAGTCTACAAATTTTTACCAAATTACAAATCTTTTTAAGATAATGACTCAAACCAAACTAACACATTAACAAATGGCAAAGTACGAGTAAAACATGTTTAATTCAAAGCTATCGAAAGTAGAATGACGAGGAAAACAAGAAAAAACAAAAAAATGTAAAATTTCTCTTCATAATCCCCTTAACTTGCAAAGAGAACATAACAGAAGCAACGTTCTCTAAGCGTAGATGTAGAAGAATGATTCGGTTTGAAAAGTTGTGTTGTCCCTCAATTACAATCAACATCTTAACTAAACAATAAGGCACGAGTAATTCATAAATATCAACCTCGAGAAAAATCAACTTAAGAGAAGAAAGCATGTATACTTTGAATTTAGATGGTGCGCAACAGCAAAACCGATCCAATTCATGCGTTGATTTGGCTTCAAGCTCAAAAGTCGTTGCCTTGTTTCCACAAAACCTGTCAAGTCACGCATTTGAGCCTGCAGGATAGAAACAAAACATGGAATGACTTAATTTACTAACTAGGTGGGGGTAGGACAAAATATATAACATTGCCAATGAAAAAGGCAAAGTTGCAATAATTTTAAAATTTGAAAATGAATCATGAGTCCAAAAAAAAGAGCAGATCACCTGCAATAGAGATAGATCACGCAAGATTTCAATGTTGTCTGGATCAATCCTCAAGGCGTTTCTGTAGCATTTAATAGCCTCCCTGTAGTCTCTGTCTGAGCGATATAGGAGACCATAAACATGCCAGCAAACATGACTTTTGAGATCATTCTGCATCATAAACACATTTAAAATAAATACTACCGTATCAAAAAATGAACACAAAGCATGTCAATTACAAATAACCAAAAGCACACATACAAACCTTTAATCCCAGCCTAACAAGGTCATATGCTTCTGCTTTACGGTCCATGCAATTCAGAGTCAACCCTTTCATTGATAAAGTCTCTGCAAACCATGAAGAGGAAGACGATAAGATAAATATTTCTTATTGGAAAGTCAAAAGCAATACTATATGCTTAATAAAATTTTCAAAATGGCCTCAATAAAATCCATAAGATTATAAATATAGCATCGAACAGAATATTAGATGGGATATCTCATTCTACACAAGACACATGACTTAACTTCAATTTCTTCACATTAGAAATTACAAATGTACGCAAAGCCACTAGGTGCACAAAGCTTAGTGTGAACCACAAACCATAGACCACACCATAACATGATGGTTTCCTATGGGTGCCAAGATTTTTGTTTGTCTTTGCAAGTTGGCCTAGTGTTTTAAACATTTTAAACCAAAACAAATGATATTATTTAGAGGTTTAGTTGCTAAATGAAAAAATAACTATAAAATTGTATTTTATAAACATTTATCGACTATAATTTATAATAAATATATAATTATAATAAATATAAAATAATAATACAAAAAAATAAAAATTGAATAATTGATTTAACATGATGGTCTTGTTGAATAAGAAATTAATTTTCAGTTCAAAGATAATTGTTTTGAAACCTAAAAATTGCAAACCAAAAAGACCAAATCGTTTAAAATGTTTAGGTTTGATCAGATTTGAGGGAAAAAGGGTTTTGCCCCGCTTCGTTCCCAAATCAGATTTACATATTGGCATAAATAGGATGTCAAGCCAGATCGTAAGCACCCTAATAGCCACATAGCCAATGCTTAGTAGAATAGAATTCTAGTTGGTGAGACAGAGGCAATGCCACAACATTGTTAAAGCCTTGATGCAACATATGGGGCCGACTATATGGACCAAAACATACAACATGAGCTATCGTCGATTACAAAATTATGTATATTCCAATGTGCATCCACAATATATTCTACTATATCATCCAATCATATTCATCATTATATGCTTGTTCACGCCATTCATCATTCCAATTATCAGGGTCATCTTTGCATATATACATTTCTCCTCTAAGCTCCTCAAAATTTTAACATTTCATTTTTCTAGCTTGTGCACAATATCAAACCAACATAATGATTTTCGCTCAATCTAATTTCAATATATGTTACTCTAAGGCCTTTTCTTATATTTGCACGTAAATTTTATCCTTTGATTCTATCCTACAGCAAATGTCCTATCCATCTTTTACATAGACATCTAAGCTATTTCTATCTATGTACAATGATCTCTACTAAAAGAACAACATATGGTGTTAGTGTACCGGCAATGCGGTATAGTATTTCCTTTAACTTTAGTAGCACATCTCAATAGCATGAGATTCTTATCAAAGTCAAAGGAACTAAAAAACAACTCCAAGCATATGTGAAGTTTTCTCAACTCTCTGAAAGAATGTAAATCACACTAATTTTAGAAGATCATTGATAGATTTAATTGACATCTCATATTATACAACAATGAGTTCATTTCACAATGAAAATCAAATAAATGCGTGCAATAAGACGAGATAGCTAAATCCAAATATGATAAATGTGCAAGTAAAGCCACATAACCACATTAAAGATGGCACAATTAAGACATACCGCCATGTTCTGGAAACTTTTTCAGTATGGCATCCGCTGCCTTCAAACCCTTCTTGTATTGCTTAGTTTCATATGATTTCTGAACATTTTATGAAGGAAATAATATTAATATACAATTGCATGCAATCATAACATAACGTTTAGCACATTCCAAAATTCCATCCGAAAAAGAAATCGAACTAAATCCCAATAATCATGACAAAATGATACTAAGGAAAGAAAATTAGTGACGAAGTGAGAAGGACTATTTATGAAAATTGTATCACTAAATAAGAAAGAAAGAAAGAAACCAATAAAGATTAACCCAATGGAAAATTGTTGACATCATTAAGGAGGGACTATATAAGGAATTTAAAGACTATCACTAAAATCGCACTGAAATTAATTTTGATAGTCATTAAACCTGAGGTAAAACTTCATAAAAGTCAAGAATAAACTAGCAGCATAAGGATGGTTTCCAAGTGGTCAAGAGGTCATGCTGCTATTGCCAGAAACATCCCTCTTGTCCTCTTAACAGACATGACTAAACAAGTAAACACTCAAAAGTGACCCTCTTTTTCCAATATTATATACCAACAGCCAACAGTACCTATAGCATCATAAACTCAAAGTTCAAAACAGTGATGAATAGTTTAGATTCTTTAAACCCCGGATAAACCCTGCATAGCCCTTTATGATCCGAAAAGGGACAAAAACCACACCAAATACGTCACAATCTTCATCACTACAGAAAATATCCAAAGTTTCATGAAGTAATCGGGTTTTTGGGTAAAATTGTGAAAGAAAACCAGCATTTCCATTACTAACATTGAAAAGTAACGAAAACAAGTTAAACGTAATTTCCTTTCAAAATGTCAAAATAAGAAACTAAATCAACAGTCAGTATGGAACAAAATCAGACAGCATCCAATAAATAATGCGAACAAAACAACTGAAAAACGGTATTAAATCGAGAATTAGATCAATAAGTTCAAAACAAAAAATTCTAAACAATTAAGGAAAATTAATCTAGGGTTCAGCGGGTGAACAAATTCAATAACGCAAAAACATCAACAATTAATGAATTAAAAATCGATCAATGGCGAGTAAAATTGAATAAGTAAAAGAGAAGAGAGACAGAGGCATACGACGATGAGCTTGAAAAGATTGGCTTCCTTGGGAGGAAGTGAGGCCCCCATTGTTATGCGGTGAGATTTTCGAAGAAGAGTTAGAAGAGTCTGCGAGAGAGGAGAGAGAGAGAGGTGGCGTTTATCTGCTGCAACCCTTTACCCTACTAAGGCTACAAACTTACAAGAGGAGAAAGGGAGAGAAAACTATTGAGTTTATTATATCGGGTGTATCGGTTTATTTCGGTTATATTCACAAAAATTAACAAACATGAAGTATTTCTTTTATATAATTGATTTATTATAGAAATTCGGTTATTGATAAATAATACTACCTCCTATTCAGCTTAAATGTCCCATTTGATTTTTTGGCACTATTCACTCATGACTCTTAATTTGTATTTTACTCTTAATCTATAAGTTAAAACATAGTCATGTGGAATCTTGTTTGATTCGTCTCAATACAACGATTATTAATATCAAATTTTTATAATTTTTATTTAAGAATATTTTGAGATATTAACGGTTAAAATGTTGCCTCGGCAAGTGTGAGAAAACTAAATTGGACATTTAAGCTGTTTGTTGTATAGTTACTGAATATTTGTGTATGAATCCAGTCAGTCTCTTGAATAGGAGGGAGTATTATCCTTGTCTAAAATTTGTGATATAAATAAAAAAAAATATGGGAATAATAAATAGAAGATTCTAAAATGACAAATAAAAATTTCTTTAAAAAACGGAGCATTCAATAAATATGGAGAAATTATCAAATATCACAAATAAATCATCATTATTTATAATAAATTTATTTAATATTTATTCAGTCAGTCTCTTGAGCTCTCAGGTTCGGTTCATTAAAGTTTAATGTCTACTTATTGTAATCTTAATGTTTGTTTATATCATCCTTAATGCCTATTTTCATCTTATTAAGTGTTGATTTACTGTATCCTTAATGCATACTTACAATATTCTTAATGCCTACTTTAGTAACCTTAAATGACTATTTACCATATCCTTAATGACTTTCAATATCTTAAATGCCAACTTGAGATATCCTAAACCCCAAGAAATACTTCCTCCGTTCAATATTAGTTGCAACATTTGCTTTTTCACACTCCCTAATGTACGAATTGCATCATTAATATCTCTAATTATACATATCGAAAAATTATAAAAACTCAAAATTAATAAACTTTGATTCGAGACGATTCAAACAATATCTCATATGATATGACTATGTTTTAACTTTTAGATTACCGACAATATAAAAGTCAATTTGCTTAATGAATAGTACCAAAGTCAACAATGTAGCAAGTAAAAAAGAACGGAGGAAGTATGTAGTAGTACTTATTTTACATTTTTCTATTAAAAAACTACATAACATGCCAAAAGTCAATGAAAAGACCTGTAACAAACCTTTTCAATTTGACTTGTAAAGTTAATATTTCAACCAATTATTTTTCAAACATTTTTTTGACTTCAAGTCAAAAGTCGACAATTAAAGACTCATTTACCAAACACCCCATCGGCCTCTTTTAATAGAATTATAAAGTTTATTTTTTGTTGGAAATGTATCAATGGAATAGAAAGAGTAACAGTGTGTTTGGCTATTCATTGTTTGCTATAAGTTGTTTGTTGGTTCAATTAGCTTAACTATTTGAATAGTAATGTGTTAGCAGTGTTCAGCATATCAATTTAAATAACTATTAATAGTTTGATGAGATTACAATGCTACTTTTATTATTAATTATTGATAATATATAATTGTTATACAAACGGTATTTTAAGTATCATGCAGTTGTCATATAGTCGTTTTCAGAACGTTACAACTTGTATTATTTCAAAAATAAAAGTTGTTTTATTAGAATTTTCTGTATGTTTTATCCCAACAAATCATACTCCAACAACGACGATAATAAATTGTTTCTACTAAAAAATTCCAACTTACACAACAAATCATCATTATACTTAGTCTATCCTGCTTATAGATAAACTATGGTTAGGGTTTGGGGAGGAAAGATAGACGGCAGCTCATACCCATATAGGAGAGTGCGGTCAGAGAATTCCCCAGCTCTAAAGGGTCTTCAAAGATACATATATGAATATATCCGAAAGCCTGCAAGGCTACAACTTACACCCACATTAGTCAAGCATAATAATTAACTAACTAAAAATACACAACACATAAAATATGTACAAATAACTAAACAATTGATAAGTAATGAGCGATAAGTTTAACTAATAATCCATATCACATGCTAAATGGGCGTTTGCATATACAATTAAGGGCTAAGCATGATGAGCAAGTACCCAATAGGAGGTGCTAATTAGGCATTTTCCATGATGATGGAAAAGAGAAAAACACATACATTTATGTGCATTAATTAAGTTTTTTTCCCAAATGGGTATTTACCTATAAAGTAATAGGAATGTATATTGCATCTATTGTAAAATAAATAAAATCTAATAAAAAGTGAAATTGGACTGGAGAATGAGATAAAAAAAGTGGAAGATAAAAGATTAATTGTCAATATGAAAAGATAGGGAGTATAAGTTTGTGGATGGAATTAAAAGAATAAGGATAAAACTATTGCCAAAAAAAGAAATGGTGCAAAATCAGTAAGACAATCAAATAAAAAAAATTTCAATGTTTTTTTTTTCTTAGTTGATGTCTTTTGGATTTGGGGTTGTTCAAATTAATATATGTTTGATAAACATATGCTAAGCTAACCGAAAAAGTTATTTAAATCAATATACCTAAAGCTACTTGAAGTAGCTTTTGCATTGGTATTTAGCTTTTGACTTTTTACCCACTTTTAAAAATAACATAGTCATAGTCACACAGCCGAGCACGATCTAACCTGATGCGTGCAGATGATAGTTATTTATAGCCTCTAATCTCCAAAAAAAATAATATAATGGTAAAGGAATATATAAAGAAGGTAAAATTCCCTTATTCTTTCTAAGTGGGACATTCAAAATTTTACTTATTTTGAAGCATCCATGGTATAAATTTTACCCAAAGGCGTTCATGGGCGGTTATAAATGGATAGCGAACCAGGCTTACCCTTGGAAATCTACTCGCGGGCTATATATTTTACCCAAAGGTGTTCATGGGCGGTTATAATTAAGTAAATAGCTAATATATACAATGACATTGTTGACTTGAAATGTATAGATTAGGTGGTTTTATATATTTTGCAAAAAATTACCCTTTATCATTATTACCCAAAGGTGTTCATGGGTGGTTTTTTTTGTTCTCATTGTTAGCTCATAACTTATTGTGAAAAAAATGACATTGTTGACTTGAAATGTGACTTAGTCACTGGTATTTATCATTATTAAAATTTTTTTCAAAAAATACGAAGTGTAAAGTCTAGCCTTAACAACAATTGAGATAATACAACATATTAACCAAAGTTAATTTGATCTTGATACCAAAAGAAAGGAGGTAGAAATTTGTTATTGGACAGTATACAAAATACTCAAAATCAACTTTAACTATATGTAACTCATAAATATAACAGATTGAAGAACACAAAAAAAAAAAAGAAAAACTAAAAGTAAAAAAATCGATTAGTAAAGCATAATTTTACTTCTCATAAAATAAAATTAAAAGAAATGCATATGTATAATATTCTGTAATAAGTAAAGACATACCCAACCGTTAAGTCAAACGAGTGGATAGTAATACCCAAGGTTACATTCATTTGCCCATTTATTTTACAAATATACAATTTTTCTATTTTTTATAAGTCGATCTCATGTTGAATAAGTCAATGTTAACAAGTCAATGTCGACATTGACTTATATGTCCAATAACAATAAAAATCAATTGAGGTTCAAGGTTGGGTTTTTTTTAAGTCAAGGTTGAATAACAAGAAATTTTGCAATACCTAATGTCCACCGTTTAATTTATAAATGTGTTCAATTGTTTTGCTCTATTTGATTTGGGTAAAATATTATTCGTTGGAGAGGACTCTTATGACCGCCCTCTCCTTATGGGTATGAGACGCCGTCGACCTTCCTTCTCCATACCCTGGCCATAGAATATCTATATGCGGGAACACTGGGTATGATGATGATGATGATTATTCGTTGGAGAGGAGTGTAATTTATAATTTGAACGTAAGGTATGTGAAATAAAAATCAATATACAATAGCACGTACCACGTTATACATTTATTCATTTAAATTGATCGATAAATGTCACTATAAAATTATATTTAGAGTTGTCCAAAATTAATCTGATTAGCTGAAATCGAGTATGATCCAATTCGACATGACTTGAAATAATTCGTATTGTAAAAATTAAATTAAATTGTCAACATATTTACATGTACTCAATAAATAAAATTTGTGATATATCTAAAATCCGTTCGAACATCTAAATGAACACCTCTAATTAAACCACTTAAATTCCTTTCAAATTATATAATATACCAAATGAGTTTAATAAAATAACTTATTTAATTTTTTACTTTAATAAAAAAAAGTACATATAATCTTAAAAAAAGGGTATGTATACCTAAATTCTCTATAGCTAGCGGAAAAATAAGGCCAGATAGAAACATACTTTCTCCGTTCCAAAATACTTGCAATATTTATTTTATTTCATGCGGTCCAATGAAATAATTCAATCTTTAATATCCATAATTATGTATAATAAAAAATTACAAAAACTTATATTAATAATCTTTGTATCGAGACGAATTAAACAAAATCCCACTTGACGAAATAAATGATATAGTACTATGTTACGACTATATTGAAACAAAGAAAGTATGTGACTCCTAGCAAGTAAACTTTTAAGTCTCATTCCTCTCGAACAAAGGTTGAGCTTTCTATATTTGTCCCCCAAAGTCCCAATCCAGCAATCCCCAAACCCAATTACCTGTTGCGAAACTAGGGGCGGATTTAGCCTTGGTCGATGCTGTCAATTAATAGCATTTGAGTTATATACAAACCCATTTATGTTTATTTAGTGATAAGTTAAGTATCTCAATTCTCAGTTGGTCGAGGATATTATAATTGACAGCAGCCACACGGGTTCAACTCTTATTAAGAACATTTTAAGTCTGATTTTTTTTTTCAAATATCAATGCTATATTCTTGAAACACTGATTTTTTTCATTTGCTTCCCCCTCCCCATTACTGTTGTCCCTTCCATAATCCAGCCCCTGCCCTCCGCCATTAACGGCCACCGCAGCAACCTAAGGACCCCCTCCAGCCGAAAAACACCAGCCCCAGACAGCAGCCACCGCCCAGTCGCCTTCCACCACCAGAGTATATACTCTTTTTCCTTTTTCTTTCTTTGATTCTTTCCCTAAAAATTTGAATTTCAATTGTTAAATTGTGTGGATTTTCATTTCTTTGAATGTCAATTGATAAACCTTGTTTCTTGACTTTGTTTAATCATGAGTGATGATTATACAATACGTCAAATTATATTTATTAATCAATTTAGGGTTTTTGATTTGATTGGTGTTAGATTTCTTAATTTAGGGTTTCATATTTAATTGCTTGGAATTTATTAGAGTTTTAGTTGATTAGGAATTTAATTTAAAATTAATTTAGGTAATTTGTTTTAATTTCTTGAAATAAGAGTAGATAATTTATAGTTGATTTAGGATTGTGGCTATACATTTGCAAATAGTGGATTAGTAATGTAATTCTACAATAATTGTCTTTTACAAAGTTAAATGAATATGTATTTCAAATGAGTGGCTTCTCAATCACATTTTGTATCTAGTTCAACATTAGAGAATGCACCAAGTCCTCTTGATAACACTCGACATCAAGATAGCTAATGAATTTTTTAATCATACAATTGACTAATTTTAACTTATTTTGAATGTGATATGTTACAATGCTTGTCAAATTATGATGTTATGCGTCGTTTTCAAAATATAAAAACTCGCCGTAGACAATTATCGTAGATAAATATTTATTGATAATTTTTCTTAATTATCGATATCGACATCATTTGAATTTTTTCTAGATCCGCCCCAAACACTCCCTTGAGAATTCCGGAAACCCCAAAACACCCATTCACCTGCCTCCTCGCAGTCACCACCACCGCCACCACCACCATGCCACCGCCTTCTCCCGCCGTCTCCGCCCCTGTCTGACGCCAACATTCTCCAGTCTCATTTATCTCCATAGAATCACCTCCATTAATCTTTAAGGTACACTCCCATCCAAAAATGAATTTTATTGTCTTTATTGAATGTACTCGGGCTCTTTCTCTTTATCTTGAGAACATCTGGAACTTTTTAGTGTTAAAAAGAATTGCTGTTGTGATGTTGTTATGAAAATGGCGATGATTAGAAGTTCGATTTGTATATTCTTAAAATGCTTAACTGAAATCCTGAAATTTGAATAGGATTATTGTTATTGATTTATGTTGAAGTATGTTGATTTAAATATAATTGTGAAAATGTACTCTGGTGTTGCGTAACTTATATAAATTAGAATATAGATTTTAAACTACTTAGTTTTGCTCAAATGATGTAGAAAACTTGAATTTTTGTAATTGCTGGAACATATTATTGTTGATTGACTATTGCATTGATTTTAAAGATGTAATAATTTGTTGGATTGTGAAAGTTTGATGAGTTGATCGTGAATCGGAGATATGAAAATAGATGGAATGTGAAATCATATTTGATATGTTGATAATGAATTAGGGTGACGAAGAAGATTGGAATATAGATTAGTATTTGATGAATTGGTTAGTAATTAGAATTATGATTTGAAGTTGGAATTTGAATTGGTTTATGATGAGTTTTCAAATAGAGTATAGGAAGATGAATTGACATGTTTGTAATATGAACAAGCTAAACAGTGTTGGAAATATTTCACATGTGAGACATCGATAAAATAGTGGGTTGTTGACTTGCATATATATGCTTGGTGAACTACTCTTCCTATTACCATATGGTTTTGGGAAGCAATGAACCTCACCAAGTGCATGTGCAACAGTGCAAGTCAATGCTCTTGACCCGTGGGTTTGTGGGTCCGAGCCCACGGGTGTCCCATGTCTACACGAGTGGACCACAGTGAGATTATGTGGCGAAAAGTCACGGCCTGATTAATACAATCCTAAATTTGGATTTCAGTGACCACAACTCTAGAGAAATTTAGAAGGGGCTATGTGTTTGTGCATCGCCATCGTTAATACTTAAATTTGGTTGCACATACCTTGACATGTACTCCTTAGTATTTTTTCCATAGTTAATTGTTCTATCAATTTCAATGGCCAAAGAAATCATTTAAATTTGTCTGTACTCTTTGTTTCCTACACCTTATTATCAAGCTCTTGCTTTTGCTAATATCATAGTCCATCAGTAAATAAATATGTTGCAGGGAAACTCTTTCTTATTATTCAGGCATTATTTCTATACCCGTTGTTGCATGACATCAACTTACCAAAAGTTATTCGTTGCTATAAACCTAGCTGCCTCAAGTTATTTTTTCAAATAGTGCATTTCTTTGATTCATTCCAAGTCACTGCAATGACTGTATATATTGAATGCCTGCTCTGTATGGCAGTGGCACGTGATACCTTTAAAGAAAAAAAGTTCGAAATTGGTATTTGGTGGTGTAGCCCTTTAGGCATGTGGAGGGGTATCACCCTGATAGTTGTAAGGGTGTCATGAATTCCGGTCGATTCAATAGCAAAAGCTGATGAATTAGGGACCAGGTTTATTTAAGGAAATCACTTGTATTGATGATCGAAAGATTGTTGTAGTAACAAAGCTCGGCAGTAGTAACTTTGACGAGGTGACTTATCTCTAATAAAACTAATAGCTATGAAATGAAATTAACAAAAGAACAAATACTTTTATCTTTCTATGTTCTCCTCCCTATTTTCGTTTACTTCACAACAATTATTCCTTTCGCCTGCTTGTTACCAATATACTTGATTCCCTTTCTTATCCTCCCTCTAACTAGTTGACTGCCTTCTTTTACAACCTTCTCGTATGTCAATTGACCCATGCTTTATTTCCTCCAACACCCCATTAACTGATTGTTGCTACTTTATTCCTACAAGCTACTGCTAACCAATTGTTTATGTAGCTCCCATTGTGCCCCACTTCTAACCAGTTGGCCATTTATTTTCTAAAGTTGTCTCTTTGTAGGATTTTACACCATACAATTGGTTCAAAGGAATCCAGATGCTGAGTTCCTGACTTCGTGTTGTCTTTTATTTTCATTCTTTGACTCCTAGATTCTATCTGTTAATTTCCTTTCTAATTATATTTTTTCTCTCTTATCTAATCACTCAGATATTTTCTTATTGTTCTCTCCCATTGACATTGCACCATGGTTTTTAAATTATTTAGCTACAGCAGATGAGCAGATCAACTACTGAAAAGTGCCACAGTGGTAATGTAGGTGTATATGTTTCCTGCTTTGATTCAGACTTATGCGTCTAGAAACTAGAAGTTTAGTTTCAGAGTTCTGAGACAGCCTTTGCCTCTTCAAAACAGAATGCACAAAGAATACTAAAGAACACACGTTTGCGGCACAGCTTCGAGAGCTGTGCAAACTCTCTCTCAACTTCGACTGTTGAGAAAACTCCTTTCTATTCACCTCTTATTCAATGAAGAGATAAATCCCAAAACTAATACTTGATGGCCTTATATAGTTATTCACTAATGCAACCTAAGCCCAACAACTAAAATAAAATGACACCTAAACATACAAGAATACAAGACAAGCTAATAAAAGACTCCTAACATAACACCCTAAAACTACAACTCTAACAACTTTTATTCAATTACATTATTTAAAACCCTATGATTATGCTATGTATGACAAGTTCTTAGACAGGGTATCTTATTCGATGAATAGTGAAGATAGAACTGATGGCGGGAGTTTCAGTATAGACGCTGTTTATATTGTATACTAGTTTACTATACTATACCTTTTTATTGGTCATATAGAATTTTGTATGTTTAATTTATTCGTCTTAAAACGGAAGATGTTGATACTATTATGGTTGCTAATGTCAATTGTATGCTTGTATGAGATAAGTTTCTCAAGTCTCAGTGACTCATGTTAGGTGAAGTTTCTATTGTACAGGTTCCATCACATTCTCTTATAGCACAGCATCCATTTAAATATGTCTGTAGTTTTCTAGTAGACCTCTTTGTTTTAGCTCTCAAATTTTTTTAAATAACATTTCCTTGATACACTTTCCAGACAAGGATATGCTAGCCGATAATTTTAACAATGACGAGAGATACAAACTTAGAAGGCTCGAGATCACCGACAAAAAGAAGGGTTTCATAGAGCTGCTACAACAGCTGACAGTTTGTGACTCAGTCTCGGACAAGGATTTTGAGGACAGATTTGAAGAGCTTGTATCCGAGGGAGATAATCATGTTATATGTGTAATAGAAGATGGTAACACAGGAAAGATTGTAGCTACAGGAAGTGTATTTATCGAGAAGAAATTTATCAGGAATTGTGGCAAGGTTGGCCACATCGAAGATATAGTCGTGGATGCTAGCACACGAGGGATGAACTTTGGCAAGAAAGTAGTAGAGTTCCTTACTCAACATGCAAATTCAATGGGATGCTACAAGGTTATTCTTGATTGTTCTGCTGAGAACAGAGTGTTCTATGAGAAATGTGGATACAAGCAAAAGGAAATCCAGATGGTCAAGTATTTCTCTTAGCTTAATTCTGGTTTATTTGAAGTCCTTTTGACTAACATAAACGGCAATTTGGCGAATGGTTGTGTAATGTATACTCTTGAGTCGACTTCATTGTCTCAATTTCTGTGTGATGAAATATTAATACTACTTGTGTCGATTAAGGTTAGAGTCTGTTTGACAAATGACTATTTGCAGAAACTATGGTGGAAGAGTTTGGCAAATGATTTTTGTGTTACATTCAAGACCATATCAACAGAGAAGGTATCACCACTCAAGAATCAACATTTCTTCTGTCCGTTAATTTTACTATTTATTAGTTTTATTGTCCCAAAAAATACATATATATACATTTTCATAATTATAAAAAATAATGAGAATGTGGATGAAGTGAAAAAAAATGCAGAAGATTTGAAAGTAAATATAACAAGTTTGGATATACGTGGAGTGAATAGAGGTGATTTGAAAGTCTTGCACTCTTGCTACCTTCATAAAAATGAGTGGAGAGTTCCAAGTATTTTGTAGACTATATAGTTATTTTTTTAATTAAATGAAGATTATTTTTTTTTTTGAGTTGAATTAATTCAAGAATTTTATTTAGTTTGGAATAAGAGGTTGAGATTGTTTAACCTCTAATAGTAATTTAACTATATATGTTTTTGAATGGTATTACTATGTTTTTATGTTTTTTATTTTCATAGTCATGTAATATATGTCTTATACAAATGCTTCAAATTAGTCAAATTTACATGATGATTTTGAAAACTGATAATAAAGTGAAAATTGATGATTAAAACCGATAAATAAAAATAAAAAAAAGAAATGGTAACATATAGATCCTAATAACGTTTTTGGTAGGAGGGATTAAATAATGGAAATGTAAATAAAAATTCCAAAATGTGGATATGCTTTGGTTCACGAGAATGAGATTATAAGTTCGAGAACGAGATAAAATCTTGATCAATTTCCATCAAACTATTTTAAAGGGAATGTTATTATGAATTGAGATAGCAACGGGCCTTGGACCTGACCCAAATACTAGAACCCAGATTTGTGGACTTGAATCCGTTTTAACAGATTTAGGCTCTATTTTTTTTGTTCCGGATCCATATAAAAGCTGATGGATTTGCATATGACCATATTAGTCTAAAAAAACACTCAAACCCATATCCGATGATTATGAGACCTATTTTACCTCAAAATCACATCACAAAACTACTTTTTGCATCTCATTGGGTATTATGTACTTCTAATTTTCAAAGATTAATAATGTGAATTTGCAATATTTACTATTTTCGTCTGTCCCACTTAAATTACAACATTTTTATTTTTGGACTATGGCCCACCACTTTCTTTTAATCTCATCCATACATTTTAATTTTCTTTTAATTTCATCTACACAATTCATTCTTTCTCTTTATTTATTATCACTTTCTTAGTTCTCACCATTTTTCTCTTTGTTACTATCTCATAGGGACATAGAGAGTAACCACAAAATTGAAACGCAGATCTCAATGCAATCCTACCAAAATCTTTTAAAACTCTCACAAAGAATAATAGTGTAAACATCAAATTGGTCCGCCTAGCAGACATGCTCTAATAAAGCGGATACAAACACAATAACCAATACTGTTAATATGGGCCCCACACCGGTTGAACACAGACAATAAACTTTATTTTTTAAATTTTGAATAAATCATTTTTTAAAAACCATCGCCGAAAATCCTCTCACTTTCATCGCCGTATATTTACCCTATCACCGGTTTCTCTCCCTTTCCACTTTCTCCTTCCTTCATTGTTCTGCGAAGAGAGAGAGAAACCAAACCTTCGAAACCCTAGCTATGGTGGAACTTTAATCTTCTCATATTCGTTTCGCATTTTTCATTCATCAATCTACATTTTGATTACAACCGTCAATGGGAGATTCCACGTCTTATTTTTCAATTTCGATTTTGACGGTTTTCTTCACAGCTAGGGTTTCGATTACTCCACGATCGCAGATCGCTCGCGATCCTCCGTAATAAATCAGGCGGTCGCTTAATTCTTTCGTTGATTGATTAATTGATTAGTCCAGTTTTTATTGTTGATTAATATTCGTTTTTAGGTAGTTTTAGTAATTGTTGCTGTGGAGGAGATATAATAAATTTTATGGCGGGGATGGAGAGATTCCGGAGGTGTTTGAAAACGGTGTTTTTCATGTTAGCAATGATGGCGTCATTATTGGTACAGTGCTTGCCTTTGTTGGTAGCCGTTGGAGATGTGTTGGTATCTTGTATTTTGGTTTCTAGCTTCACCTGTGTTAGATGCTATGGTTTCAAACAACATCTTCGTCGATACGCTTTCAAAAGCTCGCTTATTGATATTCCTCTCGTTTCTGTACTCAGATCGCTCCTGATTACATGTATGTCTAATGTCATTATTTTCTCTCTAATTTATTGCATTACTTAGATTTAATGTTTCCCGCATGGTTGTGTGTATCCCACTCTCTTTATCCTGCCTAGGCGATAGCCAACTATTGGCATTGGGGTTAATGTAATGTCGTTGTAGGAGTATGTTTTTGGTCAGTTGCTCAGAATTTATGACTTTTCCAATTATTGACTTGTTTTACAGCATTTAATTGCTGGGATAAAGGTGAAATGGAGAATATTTTTTTTATTTGGATAGAATATAGCTGACCTGTGAAATTGATTGTGGATTTTTGGTGTTTGAAACTTTGAATGCATATTACCTGTGTAGTCTTGTCGCCTTTTTCCTGGGCTTTTTTTTAATGAGGAAAAGAAATAAGAAAGACCAGAGGGATGAGAAATAAAATAGTTTTTTGAGGATTAGGTTGGATATAGCATGATTGCAATTCTTTTTTAAACATATATTCAATGTTCTCTAATTGTATATTTAGTTGCCATAATTTTTTTTTCATGTACTTTAAATGTGAACTTTTTCCCTGTTATTACTAAACTATTATTCTTGTTTCCTTTGTTTTGTTGGTTGGTTGTATGGTGGGGATTGTTTTGGCACTTTGTTGTGTTACAAGAGTTGAATTCTGCTATTTGTCCATATTCTGCATGCGTTCATTGGCTAATTATGCAGCTTTCATGTTTGATTGAAAGGTTCCATTTCGACACTTAGATTTGGACTGGATTTATGGTTAAATATGTGTAGTGGTGACTGTGGCATTCCTAAGCCTATTTCTGTCTTTGTTCATCTCTAATTGCAAACCACATATGGTATATTGGCTTTTTACTAATCACGTGAGAGGAAAATTGACAATTTCATGTATTAGCACAAGTATTTTCTCCTGGTGAATGGTGATGGAAAAAAAATTTGGAAGCGGGTAGAGCTATATTATACAATATACATAATATGTGAACAAACTCATTTTCCATCAATAACAGACTTAATTCATCATGGCAGGTGTATATTCTCTCTCCGATGCTCCTGCCCTTTCTCATGGACCATATCTTGGAATAGTGACAATATGCTCCATCTCTTCTATTCTCCTTCTATCAGTGAAGGCCTGTGTTTTTTCTGCAAATTTCTCAATGGAAGGTGAAGCTTCACATTCTATATCAAGGCATGTACTCCATTTAAAAAAGTCTTGGGGAATGCCTGTTATGTTTTTGTCATCTGTAGTTCTTGCTCTCGGCCATATAGTGATTGCCTACCGTATTAGCTGCAAGGCAAGGAGGAAGCTCCTGTTTCATCGTGTTGACCCGGAGATGGTAGGTCTTACAATAGTTTCATCCTTCTCCTGCTTTTTATTTTTGACCATCTTGGACTTTGTTTATTGATTCTTATATTGTTGTTCCGGACCTCAATGACAGCTTATTGGGTCATTTTCTTCCTTTTGTAGCTAATTCTGGTGCTGTACTAACACATTTGAAAATTTGATAGTTTCTGCTGAATACTGAAGTGTGATAATCTTGCTGGCAGGTTCTGTCCTGCAAAAGTTTGCTTTCTGCCTATCAGAAGCTTCCACGGTCTCCTGTCCCATCCACAGCAAAGACTCTCTCTAAAAGTGACAATGAGACAAGGAGGAAGCTTTATGGTCTTGCTCGTTATGAAGGTGTCTTGCCTGTCAGATTACTTGCTGAGATTGACAGTCTATTCACAACTTGTGGAGGGTTTACACTGCATTATAAGATTAGTATGCCTTGCTCTCCTCCTCGCTCGTTATCATCCAC
The DNA here is from genome assembly GCA_019776075.1 of Amaranthus palmeri. NCBI lineage: Eukaryota > Viridiplantae > Streptophyta > Magnoliopsida > Caryophyllales > Amaranthaceae > Amaranthus > Amaranthus palmeri. The sequence continues at coordinate 686,703 of JAAKBH010000285.1, read as the reverse complement.
AACCTTCGTCGAACCCAGTAGAAGCTGCAGTCCCGAGCTGTGCGTTGATTGGGTGAATGTAGATCGGCCTATGAGTGCTCTAACAAAACCCCAACATAACCTGTCAAGAAGCTACAGTAATCAATTCTATTCATCTTCTTTATTTGACCCATTGCTAGAAAATTCGGGATGTTCTTCTGTTTCGTCAGATGGAATTCCTCTATTCAGCCTTGATGCTCTAGATGACAAGGATGATGTATGTGATTTGAGTCCTTTAAAACTGGATATAGAGGCCAATGGTGAGTGTGGTATCGTCCTGGTGCATGGATTTGGTGGTGGAGTTTTCTCATGGAGGCATGTGATGAGTACACTGGCGAGCCAAGTAGGTTGCCCTGTAGCAGCATTTGATCGTCCTGGGTGGGGTTTGACTCCCAGGATAGAAAGGAAGGATTGGGAAAATAAACAATTGCCGAATCCCTATAGGCTTGATACTCAGGTACAAGTTTTACTAAGCTGTCTTCTTGTTCTAACTTATATTAACTGATACAGATTTCTGTAAATGAGTGACATGCAAATAGTGTATTGTATGTGTTATTCCAGCCTTTTGTCTTTCCTATCTCATGCTAATTTTCATGGTGACTTTTTCTGTCTTAAACTTGCTAATATATCTGCGATGGCTTGATATGGATGTTCACATGGAAATGAGAGCCTTTTTTGCATCTTTAGTACCCAGTCTTATTTTCTGTTATGTGGTTATTTTTTGTCACTAGCCGCAACACTTCTATTTTAATTTTCTGTCTTTGTCATTTGCTAGAAATAATTTTACAAAACCTGGTTGCTAAATGTACAACCTTTCTTGCTTTTTCAAAAGCACGCCAATGTATTTTTATAGCACATTTTGTTTACCTATTTATATCCAGCCATGGTTCTCTCCGTATCTGATTTTATAGGTACAGAGTTTGCTTTGCTAGTTTTGTACCGTGACTCTCAATTAATGATTTTTGAGAACTTCATGTATCTGTTTGGTTGGTGGCGTATCATTGTGATAGGAAGTTCTCAAGTCATGATACTCATGAACACTAGATACGTATTTAAGGAATTCATCTATCAGCTGGAGCATGGTATTATCAAGTCTTTCTCAACAATGGCAAAGCCTTAATTCTAAAGCCTTTTCTTTTATCATCTAAAAAGTTCCATTGGATCTTCAATTTATTTTCCTAATTTAATCCTCATTCCTCCTCTATATGAACTAGAAAAATTTTCATACAGCATATGTACCACTTGTACAATGATGACATGGTATCCTTCCAATTAAACCATGACAAATTTTCCCTTTTCTCTCGCTTTCCAGGTCCCTTTTTATCTCTCCTTCCCTTCTTTATCTCTCACCCTCTGTCTCTTACTCATGTCGAACAAAAGCATCACCACCACTCATCACCTCCCTCCTTAGTCATCACCACGCCTCAACCAAAAGAATTATCAGCACTTACCAGTTACCATCTACTTCTACACTGTCATCATCATCTATCTGTCTCCTCATTTCCTTGAAAGTTGCATCTCCTCTTTGTGCAAACATTCTTCATTAATATTTACTCAAGCTATTACATTTATCTGAATTCCCTTTCTTGTAAAGATTCTATCTTTGTGCCAATATTCTATTTTTGTGGCTTCTTTCTTTCATTATTAATTGATCATTTCAAATTTTATCTCTAGATCTTTTCTTCAACCCAGATTTCAGAAAATTATAAATCAAAATGCCCCCAAATTTGATGAAATTTGAGTAACTTGATTCAAATTCATTTTTTAGATCTTTTCTATTACACCTGCTGAGGAGAAATGAACAAAGAAATTTGGAAATTTAAAAATTGAAAATTTGCTTTAGAAAACCGAAAAGTTAGTAGGGATGAGAGAGAAAGTGAAAGAGAAGAGTCTTAAAATGGGTTCTTCATCTTCTTTCAATTGAAGAAGGGACAAGTAATGCTGATTATGACGTGACTGTTTTGATGTGGCAATTTGACTTGTTTATTAAGTGGTTGACTGCTTGTACCAACTGTAAAATATGACGTGGCACAATTGTTGCATAGTTAATTTTGTGTATCTGAACCAGGATGTCTGGATGCCATCTCTTCTGTTCTAGGTTCACCCTAGCAAGAAGAACTTTTTTTTTTTTTCTGATATATTGCTTGCTGAAATAAATTTTACTTTCTATGTTTTTTTTGATGTTATCTCAACTTTTTTAATCCGCATCGTCTTTCAGCTTGAAAAATATAATGTCTTTTGTTGACACTGTTCGTTTCTATTTCAGGTGGACCTACTTCTTTCATTTTGTTCTGAAATGGGGTTTTCTTCGGTGATACTGGTTGGCCATGATGATGGTGGCTTGCTTGCATTAAGGGCAGCAGAAAGAGTAAACATTTCTGGGAGTTCTGCAAATGTATGTAATACTTTCTAGTTCTTTGGATTGTTTGAGTTGATTCTTATCTGACGCTTTGTTCTATGTTCTTTAATGTTTTTGTCCTATAGTTGCTTCTGATTTTGACCTTTTATTCAAAAAGGTTTTCAAGAGTTGGCTGTTGTCATCGTTCATAGCATATTATACCTTTCTAGTCACACAGTTGAACAAAAACCAAAATTGTAGCTGTTTTTTTAACTGCTGCCTGTGTTCTATACTAAGATGATATTTAAATGTTAGTTGTATTCTGGATCTGCTGTGAGCAACAGCAATATCAGCCACTTGTGTAATTGGGTTTTCCAGAACAAGTACAATTATGTTGTGAGTGACAAAGTCCCAATTTCCTGGTGCAATAGGTGAAAATTAAGATCACATAAAGAAGGAATTACGCATAAATGAAGGGGTTTTTTAACTCATGACGGATTGAATTAGAGTCTTTAAAGGCTTCTGTTTAGCCAAATATCATTTGTTGTTGTTCTGCTGAAATAAATGTTGGATGATTCTTAAAATGTACTAATTGCAAATTTGGAAGGTTGGAGAATTTGGAAGTGGAATACAATAGCTTGAAAAATTGAATAGGCAGAGTAGAAGGTTTTAAGCAATTAAGAGGAGTATAGTGATTATAGTCTGACCAAGTTGTGTTTGAACTTCATTTTGACTTCACGGTGCTCAGTAAAGCTGTTTGTTGTATAGTTACTGAATATTTGTGTATGAATCCAGACTCCTATAGTATAATTAGATATAATTGGTGAATTTCAAATGCTTTGGCCCACTTAATCTAAAAACATGTGAAATGTTCTTTTGGGGGTAAAGGAATACCAAGTGCAAACATTTTTTTTATGTTCATTTTTAGCATGGCTTGTTGGAGGATTCTTGCAAAATTGGAAGGTTGGAAAATTTGGAAGTGGCATACAATACCAAATGGATGTGTTAAACTCAATTTTCAAACTGAAGTTATGAGTTCCATTTCGCTGGGTTTTAGAACTTTTACAAAATGGCAGTATTTCTCACTTCTAAAAGCTCGAGGATTAGGAAAATGCACTTTAGCTGCTGTTACAGGACTGTCGTCATTTCATTCATTTTGTTTATGGGGGAAGTGTTGGGCAGCTTGATATTTATTCTGTTTGATTTTATAGGAGTAATAAAAAATACTGCCCGTATATTGAATCTTCTATCATTTCTGAAGGAGCCCTTTCTTTGTGCCACACCAGAATGATGCTTAATAAGTTCAATTGCTATGTTAAGATTGTAGCAATTACATTTGGATCAAATAGCATTTTTAACTCTGCTTTATAATTTCTAAAAAAACTCTGCTTTATGCTGCGCTTTTCACCGGTAAGAGCTTTTTTAGAATGCTCCTAAACAGAAATTGTTTGATCCGTCAGGTTGCTGTCAATGCTGTGGTTTTGCTGAATGCAGATTTCTCCAGAGATGTAGTTCCTTCCTTTGCAAGAATACTTTTGCGTACTTCTTTGGGGAAGAAACAGTTAGTTCAGCCACTACTCAGAACAGAAATTACACAAGTGGTTAATCGGCGTGCTTGGTATGATGCTACCAAGCTGACAACAGAAGTCTTGAACCTGTACAAGGTATGATTTAGCTTGTATAGTTCTACTATATATTAACCTTTATATGTATATTTTAATTGAAAGAAATCAAGAAGTTTTTATAAATAATAAAAAAATTATTAGAAAGATATTTATAGTTTATTTTCTAATGTAGTAAATGTTGTATTTGAGAAATAAAAATAATAATCATTATAGATAAAGATAGTAAAGTCAAAATTAGTAAATATGATAATAATAATGACGACCATCATTAGAATTTGGAGGGAAATTTTTTCATTAGAATATGACAAATATGCACTGTTGGGCGAATGTTTTTTTGTTTTTGTAATAGTTAAGTTATATTGATAGACAGACGTGAGGCCATAATTCCATAAAAGAGTTGCATTTTGTGAAAGATCTCGCATTTTCACATGAAATTAATTATTAACGTGTGATGTCTTCTATCAGGCACCTCTCTGTGTGGAAGGTTGGGATGAGGCACTACATGAAATTGGTAAGCTTTCTGGTGAAACAATTCTACCATCTGAAAGAGCATCATCACTGGTGAAAGCAGTCCAAGATTTGCCCATATTGGTTGTCACTGGAGCTGAAGATGCACTTGTGTCTTTAAAATCTGCTCAAACTATGGCTTCTAAATTTGTAGATTCTGTAAGTATTTTGTTTGCCTTGCTATTAAGAAAGCTATGTAGATACTTTTATATGTTCCGTGTCCTTTACTGCTACTGCATTTCCTGTCCAAAGTGGTGGGGTTGTAACTTGGGAGTCTATAGATTGAGCACTGCCCCCTCTCGTCCCCCCTTGAGGTAATTTGTGAAGGCTTTTAGCGTTTTGTTAGAACTTCCACCAAGTTCTGTGAGGCAGAAGGGTTTGACATGGATTTTGAGCTTTTATTTAAAATACTGTTTAAGAATAAGCCGAACAACTGCTTGAAAATTCGACAATACAGCTGGAAGATTTTGTTTAATTAATACTTTAAATAGTTCCAAGTCTCCTATCAGAAAGTCTAACTTTTGTTTCAATTGCAAAATGGTTTAAGAACATGCTTGCATAGATGCTTAATTTGCGTTTTACTTCTACAGAGATTAGTTGCGATATCAGGATGTGGCCATCTCCCACATGAGGAATGCCCCAAGGCTTTGCTTGCTGCTGTGTCTCCTTTCATTTGCCAAGTTCTATGTGGATTCAAAGGGTAGGTTCATCAGCAAATTTTTCACTTGCTGTGTTTGCATAGCAATTGTGAAGGAGAAGGAAATTTGAGAAGTTGAGGTGAGCAAAAGTGATCTTTTATGTTTCCACTCCTATTTTTTCCAACTTCAGAAGAACTTGGTTTATCCTAAAGGAAAAGAAATTTGATTATCCGGTTTTCCTCCCTCCTTTCGCACATCCATCATCTAATGAAGGAAAATGGAAGAACATTCGGTGTCCTACAATCCTTTTCTAAAAATCCTTCTATCCAAACAGTGTCAGCTGATTGGTTTGGAGGATAATCCTCTTCCTTTGGGCGGCCTGCCTTCTGCTTCGGCAGTAAAGTGTGTTCCTCTTTCCTCGATTGTAGTATTAACAAGGTTTGAACTTCATTTTAAACTCGAAGAAGTCGTAGTTATTGGTGGAGTTCTATGTAAATTCTTGATGTTTTTCTGAAATATTTTTAATTAGAAGGTTGCTAAGGTGTAGATTATTGTTGGTTGTTAGTTGTTGGCTACCAAAGGGTTAGACAATGACGGAAGTTGTACACATCATTTTACAGTCCTAGAGTTTAAAAAAATTTTTGTTCACCATCTGTTTCTGATTTTATTGTAGTGTATTGTTCCTTGACATTCAAATACTACGTGACCTTCAGTTTGTAAATATTGACCTTTTTGTTTGAATTTTTTTGCTTTTACGTCCTAAAGTTGAGATGCGTTTACAATTCCTACTTTGAGGCGTTAAACAAAGGCTCAAACTAGTGATCTTTAAGTTAGTTGTTAATGGAGATATTTACTGAAGTTTGTTGAATTTATAATCGTACAAAAGACGGTTTATTTTTCTAAATTTTCTAAATCGTAATTGAACTAAAATCTAGGTTGTGTTATTCTACGTAACCTAAATTCTAATTCCAAATCATACAGTCCAGTTTGTGTAATGGATACACGAAGCTGATCAGAAAATCTAGTTTCGGATGATGTGGAATTGTTAATGTAATATATTACCATAAAACGATGCATGAAACATAACAATTCAACAAAAAAACAATCAGGTTTAACCCATTTTCACCCGTCTTTCGGATCAAATTATTTTCAATTTATAAGTCAAAATTTTAAGATTGATAACTTTTTGGTCAACTTTGAATTTTGAATTCAATTAAAAATTGACAAGTATAGTGATTGATACTGATACTTGATGCAACAATCCTTTCAAACGTGCTTCGGCTCTTCAACATGAAGAAGCTCCATCCACTTCTTGACATGGACAACACACTAGTCCATGCAAGATTGACTCACTCACTTGATTGATATGGAACCTAATACTTAATGAAATCCCGCCTGCAGTGAGCCAATGACCGGTAGCATCAAGTCGCTGCTGTCATGTAAAACCGTAGTAACCAACACACAAAATGACAGGGAAACTGATATATGGAAACCACTACTCAACCAACCATATGAACAGTCTCAACATTATACTCCATAACAGTATACTGAACCAATCGAATGACAATATGATATCTGAGACTAAATAGATAGAGAAATATGAAATCTTAAACTAAAGTCTAAAAATACTATTAAACACATACAAAAGGGCATCTACTAACAAACGGGTTTCTGTCAGCATTTAGTTTTTTTCTCTGCAACACGTTTTTTCTGGAGGGTTATGCATGAAAACGCAGAAATCGACACCAGAAGATCTATTCCTTGGAGGACTTGTTGATCAGAGATTTGTGAATGTGAGGAATAACTCCACCACCAGCAATAGTTCCTTTGATCAGTGTATCGAGTTCCTCGTCTCCACGGATGGCCAGCTGCAGATGCCTAGGAGTGATACGCTTCACCTTCAGATCCTTACTAGCGTTTCCTGCAAGCTCCAATACTTCTGCGGTCAGGTACTCGAGTATAGCTGCAGTATAGACAGCAGCTGTTGCACCAACCCTCCCATTTGCAGTAACCCTAGTCTTGAGCAGACGGTGAACACGACCCACGGGAAACTACACATGAACCAGTAATAAAACTAGGTCACTCTCTCAGATCAAAAATTTGATTATATTATGGAAAAAATAGCAAATTTTTAAATGCAAAGTAGAATTAAATGGGTAAGAGTATGAACTGCGAGGAGGGAATTATACAACAAAATTAACTGATCTTTACCTACTAATTCAGCTCAAATACGACAACAAATCTTATTAATGAAACACACAAACATCTCGACAATTGATCTCAGAACCACCCATTTCTTGACTTCAAGATAGTTATTTTTACAATGATTTTATGCATCTGATTTGATGATACAGTTGTCGAAATGCAAATTTCAAGATTCGAGCTAATCCTAATCCACAATCCACATCAGTGTATGGTTAAGCAGGAGGCAAGGATTGAAAAAATTATGACATCCAGTTTCAACTATGGCTTTAAAAAACCTGCAACTGTTCTCTCTTTTCCTTTCTTATATCTCCCTCCTCTCCCCTCCCTCCCCATACTCGCTAATTTGGTATCAAACCTGTAACACTATATTTATTACACCTTTTTCATTAACGGAGTTACTAACATCCATTGATAGCACCAACAAAGAGAGAAGTGCCTGAGGGATGACCTAAATTGCGAAAGATGCTCTAAACACTATGCTGAAAACCGTAGCTCACACAATTACTGCTGACAAGTCAGCAGCATGACAGCATCAACGTAAAGGCTAAAAACTGCAATTGACAGCATCAAAGTAATGGCATTATGTGAATGATCAATATCTCACAATAGTCACAAAGGAGTCTCATAAGTGCTATGTCTAAGCTCAAGCGGAGACTAGCAAGATCAATGACTAATGCTCAATTGGCCTCCAAATACAATTTCACACAAATTAAACCCATCATATAATCTTGATTATCCCTCGCAGCCTTTTCATATAGAATTCTAATCCTAGCTTCCAACAGATTCATTCCTTGATTTTCCATTGTACATTCAAGGTTTCCCTACTGGGTTATTCACTTAATACTATGCCCTATTTCCACTTCACTTAACAGTGAACAAAACAGACTACCCATATAACAAGTAAAACAAATGACAGTATATACATCACCAAATATAACACACAAATTCTGACACTTCTCAATCAAACAAACAAAACCCAAGGGATTTTTAATGAAAAAACAAAAACCCAAGTGAGTTTCAAGGATAAAACAAAAACCAACAAGATTAAATCAATGTAACACAACCAAACAAACGTAGATCTACAAATTGACTTCAAAAACATATCAAACAGAATGACAAAAGAAGAAAAAACCCCATAAAAGTTACAAGAAAGAAAAAGACCTGAAGACCAGCACGAGAAGAACGGGAAGTCGGAGCTTTCTTGTCTTTGTCCTTGTTTGCCGACGATTTCCCGGTAATCAAACCCTTTGCACCTTTGCCCGACATTTTCCCCTACTTTTTCTTTGTTTTTCGGATTACAAGATATGGAAAATTTAAGTTTTCCCTCCTTAAAAATAAAATCCGCCTTTGAATTTGTGTATGGAATGCGAAAAGTAATAGTCTATTAATGACGAGAGGGTACTGGGAAGTGGGAAGGGAGTTGGGGAGCGAGGAGATGAAGAGGTTTTGGAGCATTTTAGATATGTCATTAGAATGACAAAACTACCCTTTGTGTTTTACCTTAAACTTCTCAAAATATGAGATTCCAATTTACCTTAATGGCGATAAATATCATATTCTCCCGTGAATTTTGGGTTTTTCATTGAGACTCTCTCTCAAAAAAAAAAAAAAAAATTATTACTCTCTCAATTTTGATTTGTTTGTTTGATTCATTTTTGTTCATAGTTCAATGCATATTTAGAAGTCAAATAATTATTATTCTCTTAGTTTTTAAAAATTCTAAAATATTGATATTTAAAAATTATTTTTTGAGATGAATTTATTAAGATTTTACATGAATTTTTTTTTTTTCATTTAAATTAATGAGAAACCATAGTTAAACTTTTGACACTAAAATTCATAATTTTAATTTAAGAACAACATATGAAAACTAAGAGAGTAGTTTTCAAAGATGAATTTAATAATTTGATTCACATTACTTGATTCAAAACTTAAAATTTGTTAATACTCATATTTATATAATTAACCTGAGTTTAAAAAAAAATACCAAGTTGAATGAAAATTTGAATAATTATGATAACAAAAATTTGATTTATATTGAATGACTCCTAATCTAATTATAACCTAAACTATATAATTTACTGGTCTAATTATTACTCTATAAAAATGAAGTACAATATTTACCTTTTGATAACAATTCCTAGTATTATTTTTGTTTAATTGAAATTGCTTGTTGATCTTAAAATATTTTTATCATAAATTTTTGTATGAGACGATCTTACAGTGGGATCCATTTTATAGATGGACTAAGTAGGTTGATAGTACAAATTACTAGCATATGAACTTCTTGTTTTAAGTACATCTCAACGAAAGATGATTTCTCACACTCGCTCATGCATGATACATACCAAAGTTAGAAATTTTTTTTTGTTCATTTATTGTCATTTCATCACATCGTCTCTTTAACCTTAAACACTTTGTTCATGCCCCACCCGAATTCTGCCTTGTGCGGAATACTAAGAGTGTCCTTTACCTTTACTTTGTCCATGCCCCACTTTTATCCTTCGTACCCTTTACTACTTCTAGACACATTTGAGATGCGTCCATTATATTTTTTGGGATGGGGAAAAGTAGCACAAAATGAAATATAAGCGGGAAGGAAGGGTTTTTTCTCTTTGGGTGCACAACAAGAGGTTTTGCTATCAGTAAGAAACAGACCAAAGCGCGGGCTAAGAAGGTCACTGTAACCCCATCTCTGTCCATTTCGCCTTCTGATCATGTTTCTGGTGGATCTCAAGCAATCATCGTTGCTGCTGGCGCTGCCCCAGATATGGCGTCAGCCAATGTACCAGTACCTGATACTCCTGCTGCTATTGATAAGTCACTAAGACTTCTGCAAATAACCCATCCCCTTCAAGGAGACGAACACAAATATGACGGGCATGACTACCATAACTCAACCAACCATACGGACATAGTCTCAATATCATAATTTTAAGAGTAAACTGAGCTAAGCGAATAATGCACAATATGTAATCTCCGAAAACAAGGCACATGAGTAACATAATGACTATTAAATGAAACGAAGGGGCATCTACTCGATATGATTTTCTGTCAGCATTTAGTTATTTCTCTGCAACACGTTTTTTTCTTGAGAGTTCTACATGAAAATGCAAAAATCTAACACCAGATTGATGATCACAATAGACGCTCTATTCCTTGGAGGACTTGTTGATAAGAGATTTGTGAATGTGAGGAATAACTCCACCACCAGCAATAGTTCCTTTGATCAGTGTATCGAGTTCCTCGTCTCCACGGATGGCCAGCTGCAGATGCCTAGGAGTGATACGCTTCACCTTCAGATCCTTACTAGCGTTTCCTGCAAGCTCCAATACTTCTGCGGTCAGGTACTCGAGTATGGCTGCAGTATAGACAGCAGCTGTTGCACCAACTCTCCCATTGGCGGTAACTCTAGTCTTGAGCAGACGGTGAACACGACCCACAGGAAACTGCACATATATCAGTAAGAGACTAAGTTCTTATCTCAGTAAACAGATTTCTTTTAGCTCACTAAAGCTGTAACATCAGAAATTTGATCATCTTATGCAAAATTTAGTAAGTAAACAGGAACTTAGTTGTTAGTGTCCGCAACATCAGTCTAAGCAAATACCTCTAAAAAGTAAATTTTATGAACTGAGGGAGGGGATTCCACAAAAAACTGATCTTTATCAACTATTTCAGCTCAAAATGCGATAACAAATCTCATCAATGAAAGCCACAAACAACATTTGATCTCATAAACACCCACGCCATGACTAGTTATTTTGACAATTTCTTTCCGCTTCACCAAACAAGAGCATGATTTAGTACCAACAGACCAATTAGAAAATGAAGGCGGGAAGTCAATAACATATACTCTACAGAGAGAGCAACCGACCGTAGAACAAACCAGAATTGTAAATCCACTCAAACTTGGTTCCTTCTATTCAGAATATCTATCATGTTTAACAGAGGAGCATAAGGGTACAATTTACATTGATTAGATAATAAAATAGAGGTCAGGAAAGCGAGGGGAATTTTTTGAGTTCTGAAAAATAAAACCCTCAAGATATAGGAAAAGAGTTAAAAGGAAACTGAAATCAAAGAAGATTATGTGCGTTTGTTTTGATAGTGTGGTTGACAAAATGCAACTTTCAAGTTCCAGTTCCAACTATGGCTTGAAAAAAAACTGCACATACCCTTCCTTTCCTTTTAATCAACAAGAGGTTTGCCATTCATCTCCCTCCGTACCCTTCTTAATGCTGTGTCTAAATCTGTATAACCATAATTATACACCGTTTTGATTTACAAAATGATCATCATCGGCAGATAACCCCACCTAAATTACAAAAACCCTTCTTCAGTGCTTTAATCACTAGACTGAAAAAGTAGCTCACACAATTGCTGCTGACAGCTGAACAGTCACTAATATGACAGCATCACTGTTAAGGCAAAAAAAAAACTGCCAAATGACTACTAGATAATAAATCCTATCGAAATTTGTATGTGAATGACCAAAAATGTCACCAACTTATTAAATTACTAAACCCAAATCCAGAATAATGCTCCCACCTTATTTCTTGTTTCTACTTGTATTGTATGTGAATACCATACAGTCCAACCATTCTTCTATCTCATTACCCTCACTTGAATGGAAACTAACTTTATAAAGCCAAAATTTCCCAAAGGGTATGAAAAACATAGCGACTGCAAGAGGTTCAAGCACACACTCTTTCAAAGTTACTTCCTTTGTTCCGCTAAAATTGTTACATTTTCTATCTTTGCCCCTCCAACCGAGTGCTACATTTCCATTTTCGAAAATTATCCAACAGGGTCACTAGTTCTCATCCACACATTTCATCTTTCACTCCGTATCAACTATCATCCACAAATTTTGTGTCTTATTATCCTCAAAACCAAACTAAAATTTAACGGAGTAAAAATAGTGGATATGGCATGTCAAAGATCAAGATGAAACTAGCTCGACCAATAACACTATAGCTCAATTGCCCTCCCAAGATAATTGGGATACAAATTAATCCCATTATATTTTAGTTCTAAAAAAATGTGTTGTCATGTGCGCCTCCAACTCAAGCTCAGCTAATAGCCCCCATGCACGTAAGCATGGAAGAAATTACAAGGTGGACGTAAACTACATAAAGGATGGAAGGAAGTTTTTCTACCCAAATAATTAAAGAATTGAGGAAATTACGAAAGTTGCACAATAAATAAAAAGTTAAAGAAATTGAAGGAGGTATTACCGTATTAGAGTGTGTTTTAGACATGTACTCATTCAAAGAAGAAATAATCAATTCCCTCCTAAGTAATATGAAAAAGCCACAAAGTTTCCCTCTGAAAGATTCAAATTCAAGATTGCTTCATGAATGGTGTGCAACTTTCAAGAATTCAATTTTTTTTTCCTCCTGACATTTTAAATTAGAGGAAGTAACATAACATCTCTAAGAGAAATTACATTCAATGAGAAAACCTCCAAGATGTATGCAGACAAGAATAGTTCATCGTTGATGTTTTCACTTCCTTCCGAGTTCCTTTTATAAATATGCAATTATGAATGAATGCAAAATAAGTTGAAAATTTATGAATATCAAGCTTTGCTTATATACTTGTATTTAACATTGCTTCTTGGATTATAATTAACGTTAGGATAGTTCGTTTGCTCATTCGTAGTGGCGTATGAATTGTGATCTTCAGAGCCTTTTATTTTTTTGATGTGATGTGTCTTTATCACTATGGATTAAAGGTTGCCAAACTATCTTTTTTTCACTATCATTCCACGCGTATATTTGCATTAGTTGTGGACTTGTGTTTTAATCAACTAATTCATCTACATCCCTAAAACATTCCAACAATAGTGCAAAAATGTGATAACAATCGCGGTTCACGTGACGTAGCAGACACAGTGATGCGTTAATGAAGGTAATGCAATAACGGCCTAATCGGCCTAAACCATGAAATATCACTTGAAGCAGCCTAAACTACGTTTTTTTTACACTTTTACTATGCGAATTATACTTGTAAATGTCTAATATGGACTTGGTCCATAGAATTTTATTGTGCACCAATCCTTAATCTTCCATTTACAAGTTCATATTCCTTATTCTCTACTCGACTTAACCACATTCCTTAACTCACACTCCTTATATTTTAAATTGTGTACATTGTTTTATGTGGGTACGAGATCTGGTCGTATATCGTAATATTGGTTCGGTAAATTTGAAAACCTTTGATACAATACACTGCTGCCTTGCTTTTGCACTGTGTTTCCAACCCTTATTCCACTTGATTTCTCACAACACTCCCCTCTTGCTTTGAAATCTCATCACTAACCACAAATCATCCCTAAACCGTAGCCTAAAACACAGCCCATTTTTTTCCAATCATTGAACCTGTATGCTCCGATTATTCCACCTCATTATACATCATATAATATCCAGATTTGCCAAAAACCAGCACAACAGTAAACAAAAGCAGCTATCCGTATAACAAGTAAACAAATGAAAGTCAACACGTATCTAAAAGGGGGAAATCAACAAACAATTCAAATATAACACAAATTCTGACACTTTTCAATCAACCAACAAAAACCCAAGCGAATTCAAACGAGAAAACAAAAACCCAAGTGAGTTTCAATGGGAAAACAAGAACCCAAGTGAATTTCAATGGGAAAACAAAACCCAACATGTTTATCTCATATTAACACAACTAGAACAATGTAGATCTACCAATTTGACTACAAAAACAACAAAGTAAACAGAATAAAAAGAATGAACAAAAAAACCATCAAAACTAACAAGAAAAATAACCTGAAGACCAGCACGAGAAGAGCGGGAAGTAGGAGCTTTCTTATCTTTGTCCTTATTTGCCGACGATTTTCCGGTAATCAAACCCTTTGCGCCTTTGCCTGACATTTTCCCCTTCTTTTCTTTGTGTTTTTGATTATAAAATTGGAAATTTTAAGTTTTCCCTCCTTAAAACGAAATTCCCCTTCTTTGAATTCGAGTTCGGACTGCGAAATATACTGCGATTGCGAGAAGGAGTTGGGGAGAAATGGGCAGATTTAGTGATTTATGTGTATTTTTAAGGGGCTGGGCTGATTGAGGAAAAAACAAAAACTTGGAGTATTTTTGGATATGACAAAACTACCCTCTTCTTTGTTTAGCGCCATATGGGTTATGGAATATGGATACAAAAAGTCTTATTAGATTAATCACGGCCGATTGAGTGATCATTTTAAAGTTATAGATAATTAGTTTAAAATTATATGTGTATATTAGGTCAATTTAATAAAAATGGCTCACCGTTAGAATGTCTATTTGAGAAATTGTGATATGAAAATGGGCAGTGGACTTTTATTAGATAGGTTAGACCATTTCTACTAGTAATAACGGTTCATTTGATTATCGATACTAACTGGTGGTAATAAAATGATTTGTAGTGCAAATTTTCACGATACATATCATGTCATTTCTATGATAATGAAACCTTGATCATTAAAAGTTTTTTTTGCTAACAATTTTCTATTAATACCATATTTAAAATGGTTATGCATTTGAATGAATTTTGTGAAGAAAATGAAATTGTTGAAGGAGAATAAGCATGAACATTAAATTTGTCAAGAGATATTCCACTATAATTACATTAGCTTTCCAAAATCATTACCACTATTAATACTGATTACCAAGAGTCAGGGAATTAATCCTATGTGGTAAAATTCAAATCCTTATTGGCTATTCCAACGGTGAAAGTAAAACTCTCACTCACTAGTCTAGCCCATAATCCACACTAATGAGATTATACTATAGCTTTGCAAAATGTTGCTTCAATGCATATACTATCATATACATGATTTACTTAAATGATCTTGTTGATTTATGCGCAATTTAATGGAGTTTAAAAGCAAACTGTTGAATCAAGCCCGAAATCTCATGTCGATGAGAATGAGTTTGATCACTTGGTAGCTTATGCTTTGTCTTGCATTGAGGATGAGAATGCAAGAGCAAAGGAATGTGATAGCTTGATCAAATTTGGGTCACTTGATGAAGTGAGTATTGGAGTGTTGAAGTTCGGGTCATTTGATTATGCAATGACTTTTGGGAATGACATTTGGTGGCTTGAGGAAGCCAAGAGAAGAGGAAGAAGCAACATGGAGGATGGCTCGAGCAAGGGAACAATCGAGCAGCAAGTCGAGCCTTATTGCTCGACCTTTCCAGAAGCTGCCCAGTGAACAACAAGACCCGCTCGACCCACTCGAGCAGGTGGGCTCGACCCGAGCGATCCAGCAGAAAAAAGGCCCAGCGCGTTTCTGTCCTTTTTGATCCGTTTGTTTATTTCCTTGGGCATCAAGCCTCTCTTGTACTATGTTATTCTAGAATATTCTAGGGTACTTTTAGGCTTATAAAAGGGACTCTAAATATCATAGAATGGCATTGTGAGGCATACACAAGTTAGAAACTTTGTTGAGAGTATTTCTTACCTTGTTTATGTATTTTGAGAGAATAGCTTTGTTAAGTTGTTAATCAAAGCTATTAGAGTGAATCATTATTGTATTGTTGAATATATTAATGATAAGAATCTTTGTTTGAGGGGGAGGTATCCTAAGATACCTCATAAATCTTGTTGTTTGCATAAGTTCCATTAGTGCTCTGTTTTTCTTTGCTTTTCACCATTGTTCTTGTTCTTGTTTTCTTACCAAAACACAAGCCCATTCACAACAATTGGTATCAGAGCTTTAGGGGAGATTCTTGGGTTGTTTTGTGGGTGAAAGTTAGAGTCTTGGTAAGGGAAACAAGATGGGAGATGGTACCAAGTTCAACATTCCATTGTTTGATGGAAAAATGAATTTTTCGGCTTGGAAGAGCACCGTGGTGGATTTATTGGTGCAACAAGGGATTGATGAGGCTCTTTCAAAGACTAAGCCCTCATACCTTGATGAAGGAAAGTGGATGGCAATGAAGAAGAAGGCGGTGAGTTCTATCCGACTTGCCATTGCTCTAGAGATCAAGTATAATTACTTGGATGAAACCGACCCTGGAGAGTTGTTGGAGAAGCTTCAAGCCGTCTATGCTTCGAAGTCTTTGACCAACAAGCTATGCTTGAGATGGGAGTTGTATCAACTCATGAAGGAGGAAGATACAAGCATGCAAGACCACATCAACACATTCAACCAATTGGTGTGTCAATTGTTGAATGCGGATGAGAAGCTTTCGGATATGGAGAAAGCACTATTACTCTTGGCTTCTCTTCCTAAGAGCTACAAAAATGTGGTTCAAGCCTTGCTTCTTGGGAGGGACACAATCACTTTCGATCAAGCCCTAGCCGCTTTGAGAGAGAATGATAGGTTCATGGTGAGGCATGGTGAGGGAGATGAGAAGAAGGGTCATGGTGAGGCTCTATTTGGGGAAAGCTCAAGAGGTAGGTCTAAGGAGAATTTTCAAGCTAAGGGGAAGGGTCAAGGGAGAAATGATTATAGTAACAAAGAGTGTTACTATTGCAAGAAGAAGGGGCACATTCAATCTATGTGCAAGGAGATGAAGGAGGATCTCAAAAGGGGAAAAGAGTTGAGGAATGGAAGAAAAGATGAGAGTAGTGGGAGTGCAAACATAGGGCTTCTTGATGAAGAAGAATATGAGGGGGCTTTTCTAGTGGAGGATAGAGAACCTCATAAGAGTGAGTGGTTGATTGACTCCGGAGCATCTTTTCATGTGTGTTGTGAGAAAAAGAAGTTTTCTAAGATTAGGTATCTTGATGGAGGACTTGTGTCTTTGCCTAATGATGAGAAGGTAAAGATAGAAGGTGTGGGTGAGGTAGAGATTGAGACACATGATGGTGTCAAGAGAGTTTTAGGTGGTGTGAGGTTTGTGCCAAAGCTTGATTGCAACCTCATATCACTTGGAAGGTTGGTGACCAAGGGATGCTCTTTTGAATCCAAAGGGGGGTTGATGAAAGTCATCAAGGATGGTCAAGTGGTTATGATGGGAAGGAAGACTAGAAACAACTTGTATGTGTTACAAGTGGGTGGTGGTTGTCTAGACCACAAAGATGAGAGCAAGTCACCTAAGAAGGGGTTACTTGGAGTTGTTAAGAGATTTGGGCTTGAGGGGGAGATTGTTGAATCAAGCCCGAAATCTCATGTCGATGAGAATGAGTTTGATCACTTGGTAGCTTATGCTTTGTCTTGCATTGAGGATGAGAATGCAAGAGCAAAGGAATGTGATAGCTTGATCAAATTTGGGTCACTTGATGAAGTGAGTATTGGAGTGTTGAAGTTCGGGTCATTTGATTATGCAATGACTTTTGGGAATGACATTTGGTGGCTTGAGGAAGCCAAGAGAAGAGGAAGAAGCAACATGGAGGATGGCTCGAGCAAGGGAACAATCGAGCAGCAAGTCGAGCCTTATTGCTCGACCTTTCCAGAAGCTGCCCAGTGAACAACAAGACCCGCTCGACCCACTCGAGCAGGTGGGCTCGACCCGAGCGGTCCAGCAGAAAAAGGCCCAGCGCGTTTCTGTCCTTTTTGATCCGTTTGTTTATTTCCTTGGGCATCAAGCCTCTCTTGTACTATGTTATTCTAGAATATTCTAGGGTACTTTTAGGCTTATAAAAGGGACTCTAAATATCATAGAATGGCATTGTGAGGCATACACAAGTTAGAAACTTTGTTGAGAGTATTTCTTACCTTGTTTATGTATTTTGAGAGAATAGCTTTGTTAAGTTGTTAATCAAAGCTATTAGAGTGAATCATTATTGTATTGTTGAATATATTAATGATAAGAATCTTTGTTTGAGGGGGAGGTATCCTAAGATACCTCATAAATCTTGTTGTTTGCATAAGTTCCATTAGTGCTCTGTTTTTTCTTTGCTTTTCACCATTGTTCTTGTTCTTGTTTTCTTACCAAAACACAAGCCCATTCACAACACAAACTTTGATGAAAAATTTAATGTAATTTTGATGAGAAATACAAGTTTTTTTTTTGAATTAATGCAAAATCAAATTGAATAAGTTGTTCAAATATGATCTAAACTATTATAGATTAGTAGAATGATCAATTATTTTCAAAGTATATATTAATTATTTTATCACTTTTTATGTATTGCTATAAGTTTTTTTTTATTATTTAAGTTGTTTCAAGATTGAAACATTTTAGTATGAAACATACAAGTGACAAATTTATTTGTTCCAACAATTCAATGAATGGCATGAGCTAAATTTTGTCCAACTTTGTTAATTGTTTTCCTCTCTTGACTCTTCCCTTTTCTCATTAATCAACACTATCATTGCACCTAATTGTGTCCTTTCTCTTATACCCTATATTATGCCATACCTTTTTGCCTTTCCAAGCCCCACTTGTATCCTTCATACTCTTAATTTGTTAAATCCATCGAATTACAATGAATTCATCATGATCGTTATCATCAGATTCAGTGTATTGCGCTCATAGAAAACTATAGTCAGGGTTTAGGAAGGCACGGACGACGACAACTCCTAAAGGACGGCGCGGCCAAAGGGTCTCTCGACTCGAGAAGAATATGATAAGTTTCTACAACGGTTAGGGTCGAGTGAGGCTAAAGCTCGTAGGTTTGTATCGTATCGCCCAAGTGTGAGCCTTAAACCTATTAATTTTTATCAAAAAATACTAAAATACATAGTAAAATATAATATATTATGAGAATTCAACCATGAACCATAAACTTTAGCATAGTATATTAGTATTAGAAGTCAACAACATACTTACAATAGATCGCATCCATCCCTCATTTATAATCATATTTATTCTACTTTAATTAGTTTTTCTTTCATAAATTTCATTGTATCTATTACAATTTACAACATAAAATACTATTAGACATTAATGAAATATTGTGAAGAAAAAGTTATATTTCAATATAATGGTACGCATTTGATAAATATTATCAATAAACTTTATTTTCGTATATATATTTAGAGACGGGGCAAAAAGTAACTAATTTTTTGGAGGCCCTTTGCAATTTAAAAATCACGATATTTTTCTAATAACATTACATCTTTAAACATCTAACATATACTACATAACTTAATTAATATTAAGGCCTCAAAATTACGAAGCCTTGTGCAGTCAAATATGTTAAATATGCTCATAACCACGAAACGATGTCTCGAACCAACAATCAAGCCCGTGAGAGAATTACCATACTAAATATCAAAAATTACCACTCTCAATTTTGAGTTCGAAATTAAAATAAATAAATTGCAACTACATATTTTAACAAACAATCAAAAAAGAAAATACAGGATTAATATATCTATTCCTACAAGAATTTGATATCTTACTTTTGTTTGAGAAGTAAAATAATTTGTTGGATTTTAATAGCAAGAATGTCAGGATGGCCGAGTGGTCTAAGGCGCCAGACTCAAGTTCTGGTCTTCGTGAGAGGGCGTGGGTTCAAATCCCACTTCTGACAATTTTTGAAATTTTTTTTTAATTTAGTACTCACCTTTATTTATTTTTTTGAAATTGTAATTTAATACCAATTTTATGAAGGGCAATAATTTGTTGACTGGATTCTCTAGGTTGTAGATGAAAGATTATTGATGCATTGTCAATTTAATTTCTATTTCTCAACTCAATATGTTTATATGGAGTTTCAAACCAAAAGTCATTGAAATAAATTAGTACATCATTTCTAATGATGCTCAAATATAAGGATTAGTCAACAAATTTATGCAAAGGTACGCACTTATTGGTAGATTATCTCAACGATCAGGTTATACAAGCAACTGTTATTTCAAATCCCACTTCTGACAATTTTTGAAATTTTTTTTTAATTTAGTACTCACCTTTATTTATTTTTTTGAAATTGTAATTTAATACCAATTTTATGAAGGGCAATAATTTGTTGACTGGATTCTCTAGGTTGTAGATGAAAGATTATTGATGCATTGTCAATTTAATTTCTATTTCTCAACTCAATATGTTTATATGGAGTTTCAAACCAAAAGTCATTGAAATAAATTAGTACATCATTTCTAATGATGCTCAAATATAAGGATTAGTCAACAAATTTATGCAAAGGTACGCACTTATTGGTAGATTATCTCAACGATCAGGTTATACAAGCAACTGTTATTTCAAACGATAGTTGTTCATTTCAAGTATTACTCTAAACCTTCGAATAACAATGAAATCACAATTGCTCTTCAAAGAACGCAATAACATATGTCGTTGTGTTTTGCGATATCAATAGGAGTCGTACAATGACTTTATATTGGTTTGTTTCTATTTAAGCATGATTTCAGTTACGTACAATTTACGGCGCAATTTGTAGAGTAACAATTAGTAAATGTTTGAAATTTCTCATTGTCATAAGTTAGTATGGAAAAATGGGTAGATAGGTGCAGAGTCCTTGTTCCCATATCCATACGACCATACCTACCACCTACCCATAATTCATGGCGAATGGAACTTTCATACCCACTATCGCCCACTTGCATATGTTTTCAAACTTATTCATGCACTATGCCTATGCCTAACTAGATATACCCAAATTTTACCTAAGTTATGCCATATGCACACATTGTTTAAGTTATATGTGCCATATACCCTCAACACAATCTTCTATGAGTGAAAACACTGAGTAGGATGATGATAATAATATAAATAATTAGACCTTTCAAGGGACATTTTCAACAAAATATGTCTATTGTCCCATGACCATTCCTCAACATGAAGTATTCCCTATCCAAGTTCCCAATTCCATGTCTCATGCCTTCTTGCGGAACACCCTCGGAGAGACATAAAATAATAAGGAAATTGAACATCATCAATTCATCATGATCAATTCAATATCCCACTCGAAAATAAAATGTGGGTGAAAGAATGTGACGAACAATCCATACACGTACTTTCTTGGGATAAAATATTAGAGAAAAGCGGTCAATTTCATCCAAAAAGAAATTGAACCACTTTTTTTTTCAAGAAAACCCAAAACTTATAGTTTATATTATACTACTATTAAACTCCCTACATTCTTAATAAAGTAAAAAATTACACACTATTTATTATTCCATATGCAAAGATGCTAATTATATTTGTACCCTTATTTAAATAATTAATAATTTGTGCCCTCTATCTTATTTAATAAGGAAAATTCATCCTCCTTAGCCTAGAACATAAAAAAGAGTATCTTACAAAAGTGCAAAAGAGAGTGATAAAGTAAATGATTTTTCTTTTAAAGAGAGAAAAGCATCCATAAACCACAGGAAAAATGCTCTAATAAAAAAAAACTTTACTTTCTATTTGAAAGACAAGTAACAACTCATAGCAAAATGTTTTTTAGAATAGTTTTGAGGTGTAACTCTTTATGGCTCAGCTTATAAAGGGGTTTAAATTAACTTTTATTGTTATAATTAAAAATTAGTATTTACACAGGTAGCTTCTAAGTACCAGTGCTGTTTCTGACATTGTATGGGCCCTAGGCAAGCTGAAAGAAATGGGCCCTTTTTATGAAGGGTCGATTTTGAATTTAAATGGGTGTTTGGAAAAATAATAAAGATAGAACGTATATATTATAATTAACATTAAAAATGTTGATGTATTATATAATTCTTAAATGATAAAAGAACTACTCAAAAATTACAAATTTTTAAGTGTGTACTTCCATTAACTTAACATTTTCTAATTTCTAAGGCCCCTTCCAACTCTGGGCCCTAGGCAAATACCTACTTTGCCTATGATCAGGAACGGCCCTGCTTCTAACATGGATCAAACTTATAACATTAAATTTCTCAATTAAGCACATGACTACTGACTCACTATTTTCATTCAGATTCGAGTTACTATATAGAGTTTGTCTATATTTTTCAAAGTTTAGTTATTTTTTAAATTAAGGGGTTAAAATTTTTTAAATTATAATTTACTAGACTTATATTTTCATCTTTGTGATAGTTTGATAGATGGAGTATTCACCACAAAAGTATTAATTTTCTTAACTTTAAAATTTTCTACCCTATTCTTAACTAAAAATCACAAATCGAGTCAACCTAATTTCGACCAACTTAACCCGTATAGAACACTTTTATTTCCATCCTACAATTTTAACATTCATACATCTCATTCTTTAAGCCTCAATTTTAAACATATAGTTTATAAATCGTTTATTTTGTATATTTATTATGAAAAAGTAGATAATATTATATAAAAGTAATTATTGCACTAATTATACTGATTGACACTCGAAAAAACGCATATAATTAAATGAGTTATACAAACTCTTACACATCTAAAATTTTGAATCTTAACGATACTCATTTACTTAACATAATAGCTTCAATCGACGCATTTAATTAGTTAGGTTAAAAATTTCGATTCAAAATCATCTATTCAAATTAGGTTTAGATCAGATTAACAGATCGGATCATATTTTACAAGGCGTACCCGCATCACACCCCAAGACGACACCAGAGAGCCCCCCCACATTCCTTCAAAATTCCAGAGTGTTAGCACAACTCACAAACTCTCAACCTATTATTTGTCACTCGAATTTTAATTTCGCTTTCAAAAATATTTCCTATACACAACAAACTTTCGATTAGTTTTTTTTTTTTCTGGTTGTTTTTCCTTCTGGGAAATCTCTCAAATCTTTACATTGATATATATCTGGTAAGTTATTATATACCCACTTATTTTCAAATCAAAAATTTTGAAAATTTCTATTCTACATAGCTTAATTTACACACTTTTTTAATTTTGTGGTTTGATATTGTTATTTTACGCAATAACAGAGAAAACCCATTCCAAAGTTCGTTTTCTTTGCTATTTTTTTATGGGTTTTTATTAAATCTGAAAATTTTGAGTTTTAATTAATGCTGTCGGTTAATTAGTTGTGTAATTTGAATAAATGATTGTATATGTTTGCAAATTTGGTAATATGATGTTTGTAGAAGTTGTTGGTTTAATCTCTTTGATTATCGTAGTTATTGAGTAATGAAAAGGATGTTTAGCATGACAGTTGTCAATATGATTGAAACATTTTTGAGATTTCAATGTCAACCATACTTGATTTTATTGGGTTTATGGGAATATTTGATGACAACCTGGGCTTGAAGCTTGGAAATTCTATGTTTGGGAGCATATTTTAAGTTTTTGGCTGATGGGTTTTGAATGTTCTAGGTATATTTTGGTGAATATGTATTCATGAACACCTGATTATATGCAAGATTTTAATGGTAGATAAGCCTGCACTTTCTTTAAAGAGTCTGAATGAAATTGTGCCCATGTTTATCACTAGCTTAAGAATCTACATATGTGTCTTTTTTCCTTATTTGAGATGGATGTATGAATAAACCATATTTTTGTCTGTTTACATGATTTGTCAACTTTCTACCCCCTTAGAGACCAAATTTATGGGTAATCTGGTTAAGTTCATGCCAACACAACATTAGTTTGTTTTCTTCCATACTTTTATGTTGTTTTGTTCTGTTTATCTTGTCATATTTAGTTATCTAAAAATGAATTCATAATTTTTGGGTTGTCTTTTAAGAACTGTCCAGCCTTGCATCAGACATGAAATGCCTACCTGATTTCTGTTTCAGGTAGCTATCTGGATTCCTTCGCTTGTGTTTCCGTAGTGTTGGTAAGAAGAGTCTAAATTTGGTGCCATGACTAAGGATGGTGGCGGTTCAGGAACTCCTAAGCTCAGACGGCGAAAGCACTCCAATGAGGTATATGGGGGTTGTCTATTGTTTGGGCATTTAGATGACAATTCAATTAATATGTAAAATTAAGTTGATGAAATATATGTTATTAGATACCTGCTGAAGTTACTAAACCAAATGGGGGCGCTTTACTTGTGAATGATCGTAACAAGTACAAATCGATGTGGATCCGCACATATTCTACCTTGTGGATGATTGGGGGCTTTGCCTTTATTATCTATATGGGGCATCTTTATATATGTGCTATGGTGGTTGTGCTCCAAATCCTGATGGCGAAAGAGCTGTTTAATTTATTAAGAAAGGTGCGAGAGGATCGAGATCTTCCGGGTTTTCGGCTATTGAATTGGTGAGAGATATGAATTCAGAAACATACTGAATAAATTGCTTTCAGCAGCATTACTAGCCATTGTAAGCGTAGTATACTGAGCGTAGTGTTGTTTTTTTTTCAGGCACTTTTTCTTCACTGCTATGCTGTTTGTCTATGGTCGATTTCTCAGTCAGCGGCTTGTCAATACCGTCACTTTAGACAAAGTATGGTACAAGTTTGTTGGCATTCTTATCAAGTACCATATGGTTATTTGTTACTTCTTGTACATTGCAGGTTAGTTATTTTCTCCTGTTATCTGCACTATAAGTATACCAACATTCAACAAACGTGAAAGGAATTTTTGGCCCCACGTTTGCTGTTATCTTTGAATCAATGCTCTAATAATTGCTAAGCGTATGTCCTCCAAAAGTGGAGCATTCTTGCTTAATGTGATGATTTTTAAGAGGCATCATATTCCCTTAGTGTAGAAATTCTAATTAAACAAGTTTTGTTCTATCATCTTACTTCCCACTATTCTTCTTGCTATATTTTCTTGTTGAGTTGATTTCTTAGGCATACCGCATACTGATATTCATGCTTCATTTCAGTATTTTGTATTTAAAACCAGGCAAATTCAGAATTGAGCGGTTTTGGGCTCAGAATTGAGCAAAAATAGGAATGTGAATTACATGTAACTGGTAACTCGCTTTTTAAATAATAATTCTATTAAATATACCCTCTTGTCTTGGCCATAAACTTTGAGTGAAGGATTAAGAAAACCTGCATTTTCTTGTTTGTTTCGGTTTTTTGTACGTTTCGCTTCTGTCATCGTTTTTGGAGTGGGAGTTAGGAAGGTGGGGCTGATTGGGAGAACGTTGGGTTTTTATATACTTTCAGTCAATATGAATTTAGGAAAGAAAACTTTAGGGTCCTGTTTTGTTTCTGTTAAGAGACTTCCTTTGCTGATGACACACTTGAAAACTTGTATTTATTCACAAAGATTTCCAACATGGATCCATATTTTTCTTTCTTGCGTGGCTATGTCATGAAAACTTTGCGTGTTTCTGATTGGCCCCTGTGCATGAGTGAAGTTTTATGTTTTTAGGCCTTAACCATGCCTTCAGAGGCCTTTTTTTGATGCCTTCGCTTGGCCCCTTTTTCACCCTCAATGTTTTTCTTTGCTCTTCTCCTCACCCGTGTAGCAAGATGTAGCTTTTGGATTTTGAAAAATTGAGGTTGACATGCAATATTACTCTCCCTTTATTTGCATGCTGTAGTTAAATGGTGCAATAGAAGCTAGAAAGAGAATGGAGAAATTATATTTTTGGGTTCAAAATGAACACATTATGAAATTGTTGTGTTTATTTATCAATCTTAAATGTTTTACAATAAAGGATGCCATGATCTTTTTCTAGTTGTGATGCTGATTGATGAATGTGAATCTGGTATCAGATTGTTTTTGGCACAGCTAGCAAAATTTTGATTAATTCATAAATGTTTTGAGCACTGAAATAAATAAATTGATTATAATATTATGTGAAGTCGTGTGAAAACTTTGATTAGTTATCTACTGTTTTGCCTCCATTCTTTTTATGCATTTTTTTTGTGGTAACATAGCTGCTGAAATTATGATGCAACTGAATTCAGGTTTTGTGTGGTTTATCCTCACTCTAAAGAAGAAGATGTACAAGTATCAGTTTGGCCAGTATGCATGGACGCACATGATCCTGATAGTTGTGTTCACACAGTCATCATTCACTGTGGCCAACATCTTTGAAGGAATGTTTTGGTAAGGAGACTTAAATATACTGCTATCTTTACATGCTATTTTTTTTTTCTTTTTTGGGATTTAGGTGATGTTTGTATTGGGAGTGAATAAAAATTGGGGCAAATAAATGTCTAATTAAGAAAATAAGATTTTTGAAGAATGTTGTTATAAATTGATGAAGAATAAGAAATAGAAGACTTAGCCCCTCATTTTGGGGTAAATATCTACCCTAGTGGTTTGTAGGGCAAATTTTTCCCTTTTTCTCCCCAAAATAAGGCTGACATCATTCATCTTCCTTGTACCATTATATTCTTTATCCTTCATCTCCCCTTTTATATTGACCTCTATTTACCTATGCTTGTATAGTTCAACTTTTACCCCCTCTTAAATATTTACCCCGAACACAAGCATGCCCTTAGTATGCCTATAGCTGTGAGCCTGTGACTTGTGAGGCCTTCCTAAAAACATCATAGCAACTTCTGCGTCATCTTTCTGCAGAAAAGAAGTATAATGATGGAATGGAATCATCCATCAGCGTTATATGTGAATATACCTCCTCAAGTAGTCTTCTATGTCTTTCACATGCCTGTCCTTTCTTTTCTTATTCTATCTGTTGCCACTGGATTCCTTTTTTATATTTTTCCCCGTTATCATGATAATTTGTTAAGAGAGAGAGAGAGAGAGAGAGAGAGAGAGAGAGAGAGAGAGAGAGAGGGGGGGGATGAGTATGGAACCGAACAATTTTTTGACCAGTATTTTCAGCTTAGAACATAAGAAATATTTCCACTCCCTATTAACATGTGTTCATATCTGCCTTTGTGATGTGTGATACAACTGTTATCCTCTTCCAATTTCTTACCAAGGACAAAATATTTTTTACCATTGGAGCTCAGGAAGACAGAAAATCTAGTCATCCTGATAAGGAAACGGTATTGGTTATTGGAGATTCCGTCTTCCTTGAGCTCCAATTCATAAATCTCCAAAGGTTTTCTGAATTGGAGATTTTAGGCATGAGAGAGACAAAGGCGCAACCCCTGGAAAAGCTAGTTATCTTAAATCAAAGATTAGTCATTTAGGATGACCATTTTTCTGAAATAAGTTATAATAAAGTAATTGAAGTTGTCATTATAAGGCTTCATATTATCATATGCTATTAGAATTTATTAGAGGTCCAAGGTCCAAGGTTCATGATTTATATTCTTGTAACACACTAACACTTAAAAGGATGTTACTTCATGTAGCTTCTAGAAGGGATCCCATATACTGGAGCTCCTCGTTTTCCCTAAGGCTACCATGAGCTAGAATGGTTCTCCGCTTGAACATTCCTACACTGTTTTTGTATGATTTTGACTTTTTTTAAATTTAGGTTAGAGAATTTTTTTTACATGTTTCTTACTTGATTCTGTCTTGGTTGATGTGTGTGTAACTGTATTGAAAATTTGTCCTCCAGCACTATCTTTACGTCTTTCCAGAAATCCATTTTCTTTATTTTCTTATCTGTTTAGTCCTGTCTCCCCCTAGGTGGCTGGCACTGTTTTTAATGTTTAGATGGACATTGAAGCCTTGGACAGGCTTAAGAAATTACTGTCTGTAACAAATATACATATAAAAAACTTGCAGCATTGATATGAAATCTTCTCATTTTTCTTCAGTATGCTTTTCAAGTTATCAAGAAAAAAAATGCATATTTGTTATTTGATACATTTTCTGCAAAGGTTGTTGGTATATGTAGTGTTCTTGATCATCTTTGATGTACAAAAAACAAACCCTCGCCTTGCAAGATCTTCTTTGATCATATATTGATGATAAGGTGCTAGTACATTCCAATGAATTGGTGATTGAGATAATCTCAGTCTTCAGAAGGATGCTTGAACAAAAAATTTCTAATGAACTCATTAGATTTGTGTACTTTATATTCATTTGTGATTTCAATATTGTCAATTCTGTTTGGTTTGAAGCCGAAGGTACGTAGCAGAATTAAAGGATCTCATGTGTTTACTCAAGGATCATGCTATTCCAATAAACTACTTGGTATTGACTATTGTACATCATGAAGGTTCTTGGGCTTTTTCTTCTAGTAAAAAGCATTATTTACCGATGTAAATTTTTTTTTAATCATTACTAACATTGGGAGTTCTTTTTGCTTCACCTTGAATTGGAGAATGCAATTTTGAAAGTAATAAAGCTTTCTCATTTGAAACAATCAATGTTGTTGGGATTGTAACCGTGTGGTTTGTTTTGTTTTTTTCGTTATTCAATGTTGTCAGATTTTCTTGACACAACAATTGTGGTATCACCCTGAGTCTGACTATGTTTTTTACCTTCTATGTTAGGATTTTGTTGTATTGTCTGTTGAGATTGTAACCGTGTTTTCTTTTTTTCTTTTTTTAATGACCTATGCATATTTTTCGATATTTATTTTTATTGAGATATGTTGTGATATTCTATGATAACGTTAAAGCTCTGTATTTTTAAATCTTCTTATGACCTAGATGTGAATTATGATGCTTTGTACCTGTTGTAAATACTGCTGACTCTGGAATTTTTTTGGTTATAGCCTTGTTTTTCCCCATTAACTTATGTATACATGATGGAATTGTCTCCTTATGCTCGTATTGGCTGCATCTAATTTTCTTCTCCTTTTTTTTTGTTTTTGAGGAAGATGACTTAGTCTGATCTGATTGCAGGTTTCTTCTTCCTGCATCACTTATTGTCATAAATGATATTGCGGCTTATTTATTTGGCTTTTTCTTTGGGAAAACACCTTTGATCAAGCTTTCTCCAAAGAAAACTTGGGAAGGTTTTATTGGGGCTTCCATCGCAACCATCATCTCAGCGTTTCTGGTGCGTACTGTTATTTTTTAAGCTTCCACAAACATTTCATTTTTTTTCACCTTTTGGGATGAGTCAATGTTCTTAAAATATTTTTAACTTGCAAGCATAAGGCACATTTTAAAGCATGTGTCAAGTCTGTTAATCATAGCATAAAGTCGAACCTTTCTCGAGGAATGGCAACTGTAATTTTTACTTTTGGCTTATTTTGTCTTTTGTTAACATTTTCATGGTGTTGCAGCTTGCAAATTTCATGGGTCGGTTTGAGTGGCTAACCTGTCCAAGAACGGTATTTCTTGCTCCTTTTCTAATCTAAAGACTTTCTTCAAGAATATACATTTTAATCCTGACTCCTATTTTCTGTGGTTTCTATAAGGACTTAACCACTGGTTGGCTCCATTGTGATCCTGGATGGCTTTATAAGCCAGAGTATTATCAGCTTCCAAGATGGATTTCTAATTTGGTGAGTTATGTATTCTATTTTCCTGTGTTAAGCAGAAATATTTCATGTACTTTTATATATCTGTGTTCTCTTTTGTTCCTCTTTACCAATTTGAATTTTCAATAGCCGTAATCTTATATTCCTAGTTACCAAAGATGTTCAGTTCCCTGCTTTCCGATGCATGCTGAACAGATTCATTATTGAAGAGTGTTTTGGGATGTTTCTCCTTCCTCTATATCTTATAGTTCAGTCCACTTCTATGCATTTTATGATGCATGACCAGTAGTATACTAATCTAATCTCGAGTCACATGTCACATCAATAATTAGAATGTGTTACCCAAACACATTTTTGCCAGTGTGCGGTGGCTGGCGGGTATGACATGAATATTGTTGTACGACACGTGTCCGATATGGTGGATTTAAATGATATATTGAAGGAGCCAGAAAGAAAGTTAAACCATCAGCACTTCTCATCTGATTGTATTGACGACTTTACGCTTCATCTCCCTGACTTTGGTGTAGTGTTTAGTATGCAATGGAAGCTAGGTTCTTGCACGGGCGCGACATCTTCCGTATGTGATGGGGGTCAAATGAGCAAAAATTGATAGGCTTTATAGATAAGAGACCAAAGAAAATAATTGGATCCGCTCAGATTGACATCTTGACTTCTTGAAACTCTTTTAAGAAAAAAGCTTAAGAGTTGGTATGTTATGGAAATACATAGTGACATAATATTGTATTCTTTATGTGCAAGAGACAAAAGTGGGTTCGTAAAACAAAAGAGAAGAAATTTGCAAATTGTGGTATTTAGGATAATATATGAATTAGAAGGTGTTCTCTTCAACTTATTTTTTTGACTTATTACTTATTCTTATTGGAATCAGATCAGATCAGACCAGATCAGACCAGATCAGATCAGATCAGATCTGTTCAGATCAGATCAGAAAGTTTCAGATCAGACCAGACCAGACCAGATCAGATCAGACCAGATCAGACCAGATCAGATCAGATCAGATCAGATCAGATCAGATCAGATCAGACCAGATCAGATCAAACCATTCCATTATTATTATTATTATTATTATTATTATTATTATTATTATTATTATTATTATTATTATTATTGTTATTATTATTATTATTATTATTATTATTATTATTATTATTATTATTAATATTATTATTATTATATTATTATTATTATTAATGTTATTATTATTATTATTATTATTATTATTATTATTATTATTATTATTATTGTTATTATTATGATTATTATTATTATTATTATTATTATTATTATTATTATTATTATTATTATTATTATTATCATTACTTATTACTTATTATTATTACTAACATTAATTAATCAATTACTTAATTAATAAAATAATAAATAAATAAATATATAAATAATAATTTTAATAATATAAATAATGTAATAATATTATTATATTAATTAAAAATATTTTTTTAATTAATTAATTAATTAATAATATAATATAATGACTATTTAATAATATAATAATGTTAATGACATTATTATTAATTTATTTTTTAATTAATTAATTAAATAATATTAGTATTTATTAATTAAATTCTTAATTAGATACTAATAGTAATAATAATAATAATAATAATAATAATAATAATAATAATAATAATAATAATAATAATAATAATATAATATAATAATAATAATAATAATAATAATAATATAAAAGTAATAATAATAACAATAATGAAAATAATAAAAAAAAAATAATGAAAATAATAATAATAATAATAATAATAATAATAATAATAATAATAATAATAATAATAATAATAATAACTTTATGAAATCAAATCAGATCAGATCGACCAGATCAGATCAGACCAGATCAGATCAGACCAGATCAGACCAGACCAGATCAGACCAGATCAGACCAGACCAGATCAGATCAGATCAGATCAGATCAGACCAGATCAGAAAGATTCAGATCAGATCAGACTGAATCAGACCAGATCAGACCAGATCAGATCAGATCAGATCAGACCTTTGAAAATTCAGACCTTATTCAATCAGATCAGACGAAGAGAACAGGCCCTTAGTTGCATATGACGTATAAGTGGTTAGTTGATGATATGGTAGAAGCAAGTAGAATTAATTACTAACTTATGGGTGAAACTTGTGCATGGAAGATATTGAATCTTATCAGTGTATATGCGCCTCAAGTGGAAGCTGCGGAAGTCCTCAAAATTAGGAGTTAGATGGTGTGATGTAAAGTATCTAGACATTAGAATTGGTCATGTTGGACAATCACAAAATGGCTTTGATGGTGTCTAGGAGGTTTTGGATATGGAACGAGAATGAGAAGGGAACACATTTTGGATTTTTCTAAGCATATGATTTGTTAGAAGCTTTAAGGTCATACTAGGTGAATGTGTAGTCACCCGACACAAACTTCTGGTTCTTGATATTTGTATGCCATCAACCACTTGCAAGAATAAAATTCAAGTACTAGGAATAATTAAATGGCGACTTGTAAGAAGAAAATACTAAAATGTCAAATATGATTGAACAAGCAAGGAGGATGCAAATTTAACTTTGACAAAGATGAAAAATTGTATCATTCTGGTTATTTTAATTAAACATTTCAATATTGCTGGATTATTTTTATGCTTGTGTTATTTCGAATATTTATCTCCGTTGGATCTTTAACAGTTGCCTTGGAAGACGATTCCCATCATGCCAGTTCAATGGCATGCTTTATGTTTCGGCTTATTTGCTTCAATAATAGCACCTTTTGGAGGATTTTTCGCTAGCGGCTTTAAAAGAGCTTTTAAGATCAAGGTTCATTTACTTTCCTTCAACCCTGTGCACGCAAAATAAAGATTCTATGGTGTTTCTAACACGCTTTAACCGCTCTGCTTATTACAGGACTTCGGCGATAGTATCCCTGGACATGGTGGAATTACTGACAGAATGGATTGTCAGGTATGCTACAAAACATATTAGTAGTGTTTGAATGTGTTTAAACTTCTATCTTAACATTGAATATGCATGATTGCGTAATGTGATTGAGAGATAAGATCCTTGTGGTTTCCCCCAGCTTTTGAACGACTTCATACCTAATTTTAATATCAGATACTTGTCGTTGTCGTATAAGAAATGCATATAATTCAGTTATTGGTTTTATTTCCGACTTCTGTCACGTCTTCTCTCCAAATTTAATATTTATGCCATACTTGGTGTTTACTGTACACTCCCCCCTATCCTGGAAACTATCAACATTTTCCTCTTTCATCCTCTTTGATTAATTTTGGTAATTCTACTTTTGGCATGGTTGTACCAATTGTCTGATATTCATTGCTTCTCTCTCTATAGACTTAACTAACAATGCCCATCTTTTCTCTCTCACACAGTCTTTCCCCGACATCTTTTTTTTAAAAAAAGATTAACATACCAATTGGTAAACGGCAATACGGCATAGTGCAGAACTGTGGTAGCGAAAGTGAGCGGTTATCGTAATGCCTAATATCGGGCAAAAGCATGTGATATTCCTTTTCATGACCAAAAACATCTTTTTCTTCATACATTTACGAGACATTTCAGTTTGTTTTTTTTGAAAACCTTTACAACGTGACTGATGCAATGCGATGTTGTCCTGTTTATGCACTATGGTTCACACTTTACATATAGAAATCATGAGAAACGTTGGACTTATTCTTGGACAGAATGAGTATAATGTTTTTTTATGTCTTGCGTTGTGGTTAGTTTTATAGTTGGTGTCTTAAGCTAAAATTTAATGATGTGTTTTCTAAAATCTGAAGCATAAGTGTATTATTCATGGCATGGGGATGTATACTCAATAATGTGAAATTTCTGATTGAATTCATTAAATCTGCGAGAAAGATTATCGAGGACTCAATAAAATAGATTTAAAAGAAATACACGAAAATTACCTACTTGCGTGTATGGTGAACCTCAGTTTTATATTCAATTTGCACCCATGTTTACGTGCGACACGTGGAGGTTCAAAACAGACCCATTGACCGGATATTTACCCGATCTTATAACTAAACCTGACTTGACCCAGCTTCAAAATGAATTTAAAATAATGTAAAAATCAATTCGGATACAAAACTCGATTTTGAATCGACCCGAAACACTTGCACCGAAATCGACCCGATGACCCAAATGAACACCTCTAGCTACATTTGGGAGTATATGTCGTCAAGTGTTGCATCGTTTTGTTTAGTTTTGTGTTCACTTTGAAATTTCTTAACGACACTTTCTATCAAAATTTTCAGATGGTGATGGCTGTCTTTGCCTATATTTATCATCAGTCTTTTGTCAAGCCACAAAGCTTATCTGTTGATACTATCTTAGACCAGGTATGTTGAAACTTTTATCCTCTGTCAAAACCGAACACATGAAGCTATATAAACACTAACATCGTTAATTCATTATATCGATAGATATTGGTAAACCTTACATTCGAAGAGCAACTAGATCTTTACCGTAAGCTTGGGGAACTCTTGCATCAGAAAACATTCGGACTTCTTTAAATCTATGGGCGTGCTTTTCAGGTATAAACTCTTTAAATGTCCTAAAATAACCAGCGTAACTTTTCAATGAAATTTACCGCTCAAGAGAGCATTACTTGATCATTTTCATAACGAACTTTTAATGTTTAAACTTCATTCGAAAAATAGCCGAAGAAGCTCTTGGTGATGAGCGAAACTGCTATATCGGTCTGCAGATAAGGGCTAACTTAAGCTCGGTTTGCTTGGTTTCTGGAAAACTAAACCGTGATAATGTCGACAATTTGTCTTGTACATGTGGGATGGACATAGGAGCTTGGAGGTCTTTTATCTTTGTATTTTTTCTAGTTGCCAGTTGGGTGTATAATCTTTAATTTAAATTCTTGTTCCTGGTATTTATTTAGTTCAGTGATTTTAGGATAGCTTGGAAATTAATTTTATTTTGCTAAGAAAAATAAATCTCTTAAACCTTGTATATCAGGGATGAACTTAACAAAAGTGTGGATTCGAGCACTTTTATTCATGCAGGGATTTTTTGTAGTGTTATTCTATTGGGTTATTTAAGAGCATAATTCATATGGACAGACGACCATTGGAGCTGATTTATTAATTTATAGCTAACTAAATCGTTTAGGATTAAGACTATGATATTGTTGTTTGCTCTAGTATTCTTTAATTGGGTTGTGATTTAATCGGGTTTGGATTTACCTAAGAGGTTTCTCTTTTCAAAATCATCGAATTAATTAAAATAATTTGAAAAATTTATAGATTTAAGATCATGGAACGTTTCATAATCATCATTATCATATCCGGTGTATCCCGCTCATAGAAAACTATGATCAGGATTTGGGGAGGGAAGAATGACGACATCTCATACATAGAGAAGAGTGTGGTCAAAGAGTTCCTTGGCTCGATAAGGGTTTTCAAAGAGAGAGAAACTTGGAACTTAAAAAAAAATAAATAGATTACAATCCATATAAGTTAAAGAATTTTGGTTAAGGGTGTATTTTGGCATAGGAGTTTGAGTTCCATTAGCACTAATTAAAAAAACTTATTCGGTTAAAAAGGTAGTTTAAGTAGCGTTTAATAATACATGTAAACACATTTTTACTTTACGCATTTAATTACACAATTTAATGCTTCCTCCGTTCCATACTAATTGCAACATTTGTAATTGCACAATTAAATTACACATTTATAATTAGTTTTTAATCTATAGTTTAAAATATAGTCAGGTGAGATCTTGTTTGATTCGTCTCATTACGAAGATTATTAATATTAAATTTTGATAATTTTTTATTATAAATAATTAAAGATATTAATAATCGAATTAATGCATTGAGTTGCGTAAAAAAGTAAATGTTGCAAGTAAATTGTAACGGAGGAAGTATCTAACAAATAACATTTTAACAATTACAATAATGATTAATTGTACCAAACATTAATAATTTACACATTTAATTAGACAATTCAATTTTAACGACTACTCATGTTGAATATATGCAAAGTAACCTAGGGTCAGGGTTGTTCAAAGCGAATATATCAGATTGATTCGAATCTAAAAATTTAGATATTTAATTTTCCATATGGTAAAATTCATCATTTGGTTTCAATTTGAATACAATTTAATTCGGATTGAATGCGATTTATACTTTTTTTTTTTGCTTTTTATATAAAGTTTATGCTTTTTTTAAACATAATGTCATAAATAATATAAAATTTATCTCTTTTCTTTCTATAATCTTAATTCAATTTCAAAGTTTGAAAAAAAAATCATTTTGAAAGTATGGTGGTTTTTCAGAAATTGAATGTAATTAATAATTGATTAGTTATAATTGAGAATATATATATATATATATATATATATATATATATATATATATATATATATATATATATATATATATATATATATATATATATATATATATATATATATATATATATATAACCGGAATTCGGGTTTGCAATTATTTCGATTCGAATTTAGTATCTTATCTAGTTCAGTAATCGGATATCCGATGTTTAAATTCAAGTGATTTATCTAATTGTTAAAATTGAATATTCTGAATTGAATTGAATAATTTAAATCGAATATTTTTTGACAAACCTATTTAGATCTTCACTACCAGACATCCACAGTTATTATAGGTAGGTTGGAAAGTGAAAGTTATTCTGCAAGTTGACATTCCAAATCTTGATCAATCCTGCAGCACTAAATGTTTTCACAAATGTCCAACAAAGGGGAGAATACTCCCAAATAAATGGGGAACAATTTATTTTACAATAATGAAAAAACATAATTTATTTGTTCAAATCATTTTACAACCAGATAAAATATATACTTGATAAAGTGATAAAATGTGACCACTCATGGTTTAAAGTATTATTCAAAGTATCAATTTTTAAGGTTTTAACTTGATGAAAGTGAAAGAAATTAAAGCCAAAATATAAGAATTTGCTTCATAATCTAGCGGCCCGTCGAGTTCTTAAATTTTGACTCGACTTGAAATTAATTTGGAACCTGAGCAAAAATTAGTGGGACATAATCCAAAATTTTTAATGTGTGATCCGATAATGACTACTCTAAAATAACAAAAAAAACTAGGTGAAATCCAACCAAAAAGTGAATCACTCTTGAATAGTTTTCAGTTCCAAATCAACATTTTCATCAATAGGAGTCCACCATAATCTATATCCTATTTTTATAATTCTTAGTTATACAAAAAAAATTATTAAATAGATATCAAATTTTTTAGAATAAAATTTTTTTTGAGGTCTCGTGACCCGTTGAGTTGACCTTAACTCGAACCAAACCCAATAACAAGGAAGAGAACAATAATATAATGAATTTTTCTTCGTATTAATAATGTCATATTTTTATTTAAAAGCTTTTATAAAATAAAATAATATAGAAAATTTATTGAAAATATTAGGATGCCTATTTTTTTGTGTCACGTATTTTCAAAATAAAAAATGTCAAAGTATTAAAAATAAAAATAACATATATTTGACAATCTGATTGTTATTCGATCTTGTAATTGAACCTCACTCTAAAATGAATTTTTAAAATTACGTTAAAACCAATGTGAATTCAAGACTCAAATTTGAATCGACCCCAAACACCGAACCTGAAATCGACCGACGAGTGAAATGAATACCTCACCTAGGTTTAATTGTTTGAGGGGATTCCAAATTGATTGAGCCTCAAAGATTTTATTTTAGATTCTTCACAAGGAAAGACCCGAGGAGACATTTTGTACCAAGTGTACATGGGTGAATGCTGAAATTTTTACATTTATATATACGTGTTAATTTCAATTATCACATTATAGGAAAACTATTTGTAACAATAATTAAAAGAGAAATATTAGTTCTCAAAAAAAAAAAAAATAAAAGAGAAATATTATGTCTAAATCTTGTAGAAAGTGACTAATAATCACAAGAAAGTGAGAAAAACCTTTTTAATAAATGTGTGCAATTGAGAAAAATAAACCACACAAAACAAGCTTAAATTTATTTTACTTATTTCTAAAAAAATGCAATCTTTCTACTAGACTACTTTACATTAGTTCGTCATAAACTGTCATTTTTTTACTAATTGATATATTGATAAAAATTATATGAGATCTATATCATAATTAGTTATAAAATACATAAAATTAAAGATAATAATAATCTAAATATATCGATGAAACCACGCACGAGTACACAACTCTTGTACATATATAATATCCGATACTTTTGCTTATCTACTTTCACATCATTGTTTGATGTCACTTGTAACGATGAAGTCTTTCAATTTGATGCAGTTTTCATATAGAATTGATATAGAATTGAGTTTGATATAATTTTTAATAGATGCATATTAATATCACTTTTAAGTTAATTTATAACATTTACTCCCTCCATTTTCTAATATTCTTCTTATTCTAAATATTATTTAAAAGAGAAATTTGATTAAGATTTTTAAGACAAATTACATAAATGATAAAATTAATATATCCATGTGAGATTTTAATAGATTCGTCCTAATGTAAACTTTCTTATTATAGGTTTTTTATAATTTTCATGATGCGTATTTAATTAATTAAAGATATTAAGACTCAAAATTTACTTTGAAAGCTGTGCAAAAAATAAATAGGAAGAATAAAAAAGAACGAAGAAAGTATTTTTTATTATTAGTTTTTTTTTGTTACAAAAGCAAAATAGTTTAGCTGGTAAGCTAGTCTTTACAGACCTTAATCCACGTGAACAATAATTGCAATGCAAGGGAGTAATATATTAGAGTTACAAATTTATTAACCCCTATTCTACGTTTAAGACGAACATGCATTTGTTGACTTTATTTGTTTCTTACATGAGATTTCTCTTTTTCTTTTCTTTAATAAACCAAAGCAAGAAATTAATACCAGAGTTTTAATCCCATAAAATTAAGATAACAGCATAAATCAATATATAATTATTGATTAAAATAACATATTAGATTGTGTAAAAAGTTAGATATAGCAAATATAGTAAAACGAAGGAACAACATTCTAACAAAAAAAGGAAAATTATTTTTTCTGAAAAAATCATGGGTAGCCTATGCTACCCATAGTTACATAGTACATCCGCCAATGGTCGTTCTATTAGAACTTGCCCTTTAAATTTAAAAGCACACCTGGATCACATAATAGTCTATAAGTCTAGTAGTCTCTCTTCATGTTTGTCACCCATGTTTAATTTTATAGGTTATATCTTGTTTGATGTCCATGCATCAAGTATTTGAAGAATTGAAGTATCCACTTGTTATCTCATTTTAGCTAAAGTTATACATCATGTATTCAGTGTTGCTCTAACTTAATTTGAATCTTCGTCACTCCATTTTTTCTCCATTGTTCTAACTTAGTGTTAACCCTTCCCTTGTCTCATCTACTAAAACAATATCATGCATCATCAAACAACATGCACCAATTGCACGACTATTGATCGAGTTATCTCGCTACCTTGATGAAGGTCAATTGTGAATTAATAATCATCTATTACCCCCCATATGTCCTAACATTTGTCTTTACTTCTCGTTACATATATCTTGCACTCTATTAATATATATCTTGGGCACACTCTTCATTGTCACTGTCTACCAAAATATTCCTCTTAGTATCTTGTTGTATGCTATTTTCAAGTCAACAAAAACTATGAGCAAATCTCTTTTCCTATCCCTACTGTACTAGTCAATTAATTATTTAAAAACAATTAACAAAATTGGGTATTAATTTTCAATTACTAATTAAATTGAGTAAAGTTTTTTATTTTTTATTATTTATTATTCTTATTACAGATAACTAACTCATCATCTAAATAAGATTAATTTTTCTTCAGTCGGTCTTGGCCGAGACCGTCTCAAGGTGAGACGGCCCAGCCCAAGCTGCACGCTATAGGGGAGAGTAAACTGCAATATGATCAGTTTCTATCTTAACACATTCATTTTCATGGTTAAAGCGTTCAGTTTCTAATATGATCAGTTATGCTTCTAGTATGTTTCGGACTAAATGACAATTGTCCATTTATATCAATCAGTTTTAAGACTAAATGGATCAATTGTCCAATAAAGCGTATCAGCTTCATTGATAATAGCCTCAATTTAGTCAGTTCATTTTCGCCTCTTAAAGTATACACTTCACTTATTAAATTGCTATTTTAAAATACTCAATTGTGCTCTTAACATACTCAATTGTCCTCTTAAAAAAAATTGATATACAATTTGTATATGATTTCACAAATAATGGTATTGAATCAAATTATATGTTTGATTTTCTACCCCATCTTCAATTCATTAGTACTCTTTTCAGTTATCTTGTTAACTTCATCAATTGTTGCCTTATATAGTGTTTCTACTACCTTCCTTGCTTCTTCATTGTCTCCATGTAAGTGTGGAACGTCATGCATGTTGTCATCACTATATCCATCAAACCAGACGCTGTTAAGAATCAAATTGAGGCTATTATCAATGAAACTGATACACTTTATTGGACAATTGATCCATTTAGTCTTAAAACTGATTGATATAAATGGACAATTTGGAGAATTGTCATTTAGTCTTAAAACTGAACACTTTAACCATGAAAATGAATGTGTTAAGATAGAAACTGATCATATTGCAGTTTACTCTCCCCTATAGCGCGCGGCTTGGGCTGGGCCGTCTCACCTTGAGGCCGTCTCGGCCAAGTTTTAGTGTTTTTCTTTCTCCTCTCGCGTATAGTAAATTCTCCTACCTTATCCTATATCAAACAAATAAATAAATAAATAAACAAATAATGGCCCGTTTGGTAGGTGCTCATAAACGATGGTAATGTGAATGAAAATTTGTGTAATTTTAGTTATAAATCTTTTGTCTACCTTGATGGTCATATTTGTCGACTCCAATCATCTCATTTTCTTCATAAAATTCATTCCAATGCATTATCATTGGGAGAGGTGGTGTTAGGTGGTGATGAAAATTTGTATACAAAAAAATTTTTTGTAATCAAAGTTTCATTACCATAGGAATGATATGGATCTTTTAATGAAAATTTACACTATAAATTATTCCCATTACCACATTTAGTACCACTAACCAAACGGACCGTAAATAAATGAATAAATAAATTATCTTAGCATTGATAGGCGTTGAGCAAAGCCAGGAGAAGTAGGTGGATTAAGTATTTGTTGATTGACTTTGCTTTTGATTAAATATGTTTGCAAGTACTTGTTCTTGCTTCCCTATCGTAAGTGTTGATCTCAGCAAATATGGCAAAACATGTATGATCTACCACTCACATATTTCAACATATTCTTTCATTATCTAATACTTTTAAAATTTAAATCCTTTGAGTTTTTGATGTCCTAATCACAAATTAACCTAATTATTACACTCATTATCATGTATCCAATATCTTCTTCGAGTCGGGGGACTCCGTTTGGTTGCGCTCTCATGTATGGGTATGAGTTGCCGCCGTCTTTCCCTCCCAAGACCCTGTTTATATGAGCGGAATGCACTGGGTAGGATGATGATGATGATTATCATGTACCCAATATGACTCGCTCATAGGATTTATGTTAGGGTCTCAGGAGGAGGAAGAGGGGCATACTATATACACAGCCATAAACAAAGATGCGGCCAAAGAGTCCTCCCGACTCGAGAAAGACATACCTCCAAATAGAGAAATTTCTAAAATGATAAAAGTTGAACTTGCATGTCTGTATCTTACAACACAAGCTGAACTTAATTATTAGACTCAAAAAAGAAAAATTTACTTAAAATAATTCAACTTTTTATTGATCTCAACTTTTGATTAATCATGATACATTCTTAGCAAACACCCTTTATAGTTGGAATTATTCATGATTAATTAAAATTTGATATTGTTATAGGAAAATCAATAAAAAATTGAATTATTCAAGATAATAATTTTTACAATAAAAAAACATTAAACTTAATTTAAAACAAAAAGTAACATGGTTTTAATCGGTGGAAAAACTTACATAAAAAATTAAGGAAATTTAGAATATAAGTTCAAAATAAATATTAATGGGAGATGTATGAATCTATGATCTGTTACTTATAATACCTTACAGTCCGTTTTGTTAGTGGTACTAAATGGTGGTAATGGGAATGATTTATAGTGTAAATTTTCATCAAAATTTTCATGTCATTCCCATGACAATGAAACTTTGATCACAAAAAAGTTTTT
Source organism: Amaranthus palmeri (assembly GCA_019776075.1). NCBI lineage: Eukaryota > Viridiplantae > Streptophyta > Magnoliopsida > Caryophyllales > Amaranthaceae > Amaranthus > Amaranthus palmeri. The sequence goes on along the minus strand of JAAKBH010000285.1, from coordinate 645,086 downwards.
TTGTTCACAAATTTCCATTACCTTCTCATACCACCTCTCTCATTGGTAATGCATTGGAATGAATTGTGTGAACAAAATGAGATGATTGAAGGTTGTCAAGCATGGCCATCAAGATAGCCAAAAGATTTTTTAACCAAAATAAAACTAGTTTTTCATTCCCATTGTCACATTTTATTACCACCTACTAAACGGACCGTTAGTCCTTAGCTTTATTATTATTTTTCGTCGTCTTCTACTTAAACTCATCGTCAAAATTAAAGAAATTGGTCGTCGGTGAGAAACAAAATTGTGAACCAAACAAATTGCAAAACATTAATTTATAATCCTTTAAACTAACTAATACTATGCTAGATTTGTCGTAGACTCTCGAGAGACTACTAGCCACCCGTTGTCTAATTTTAATAGTCCTTTTTAAATACAAGCAAGACTATTTTGAAATTGTAGTTTTAGAGGTGTGTACGATGTCTGATCATATATGTATAAATTATAGTATGATTTTTGTTAAGATGACTAGACCTCACAAATAAATATTTTTTAGGTTTTTAAAAGTTGTTATACTCTTCTTTTTTCACGCTATTCAGTGCACAATTTTAATTTTAAATGTTTTAAATTTCATACGAAAAAAATTTGCATTACAGTTTGGGTGAAAATGGTTGAAGGACAGGAAAAAATGTGAATGCAATATCTCAAATGACGTCGATGAAATAAAAGTGACGGTAGAAAGAAATAATTTGGCAAGTTGTAAAGTTTTTTATGGGAATTGGGAAAAAAAATGAAAAGCGCGAATTTTGATTTCCATTACAGTTTTGATAGCAAATTAGGAGTAAATTAGGGTGACTATTTGAATTACATGAATTTATTTTTTTTAATTGGGCCCCTAAAAAATCGGACTCTTAACTGTTGCTCATGGTGTTTCTAGTATGGACAGAACCTGTACCTGAGGAAAAATAGTTTTCTACTTAAGTTTCTCATTTTATTAAACAACTTACAACCCTTTAACAAAATAAAAATGCATGATAGCGGCAGATTAAAAAATGATAGCAAGTTTTAACAAAAAAAAATGATAGCAAGAAACGGACTATGTTTATTAATTTTTTTAATAAATGTATTAGAAAATGACATATATTGCTAATATTTTAAAAATAACTAGGCATCATTGTTTTATAATTGATTTGGCTTCTTAACATGGTATCATATAACGGAACGACATGAGTTCAAATCTCATCTATCGCTTTTTATTTCAAGTGAAATATTTAACACCATATATGAAGAGATAGAGTATTGTATATGCACTTCTACCCATAAAGCTCTCGTGTGAAAAAGCGTAATATTATAAAACATACTCCCTTCGTTCTTTTACGTTTGTCCACCTTACTATAACGAGTAGTTTCAAATGTTTGTCCACTTTAAAATACTTTCCATTTTTGAAAATCTTTTCTTCCAAATATACTCTCGTAATCCCTCTTATTTTCCCCAAATATACTCTCTCTATATTAATGACAATGATAACATCCTTTTTATTATTTTATTTTTATTTTAAATGTCTTTTCTCTCTCATAATACCAATACCAGCATTATTTAACACTACCATTTATTAAAAAATATCCACTTACTACAAAGATTCTATATTTCTTAATTTATGTGAAAATTCATAATGGACAATCTTTTAAGAACAGAGGGAGTATTATTATAAGATTTCAAATATATATAATTAAGTTTAATTAAAATTTTTAATTAGTTAATTCTTTCTCATACCATATAGGCGGTATAATGATAGAGAGAATGATCGTTTACAGATAGAGACGTTGTATCAGACGTCCAACTTCTTTGATGCCCTAAATAAATAAGTATTTATTTTTTTAAATTGTGTTGACAATAATGAATTGAATGTTCTAGATATTAGGAAACATTTCTAATACGTCTCCTTAATTCTATTAATAATAATAATCCTAAAAAATTATGTTGCACAATTCATGTGAATCAAGTTCATTGATGATGCGTTAGTACTCTGCATTCTACATACTCCTACATATTTTCTTGTGAAACTCTATCCTAGCTCCGTTCAATCCATGTAAAATAGATAAAAACTTGGACAAGACGGTAGGCCCAACTTACACGTGTAGCAACATTTCAATTTTCTGGGTATTTATCAATTTTGACCTTAAAGGTATCAATTTTGAAGATCGATATGTTTAAGGTCAAAATTGATACCTTTAAGATCAAAATTGAAAAATGCCCAGAAAATGAAAAAATGCCTAGGCTGTTAAATGTGCGAATTGGACCGGCCAATTTACAGTTTCATTATCGTTTCGTCCAAGACCAGCTGTATAAAATATATAAATGAGAGAATTTAGGGTCATTCAATGATATTAACTGACAGCATTCAATTTATATTTTTGTTTTAAATCCGACTTTGAAATATTTAGATCACATGTGATATTTTCTCAAATCCCTCCCCTCACATATGCGCCTAGCTACCTTTTTTATGTACCAGTATGTTTGATTTGAAAGGCGATATCAAGAATTTAGCTAAAAATTTACTTATATGGTTTGTAGGTGTAGTGGCTGAAAATCGCTTAATGCGATGTTGATGATTTCATTTGAAAATTCAAAATTAGTTCAAGTTTATTGTTTGGCAAATCAAAAATTTTTAAATTTGGTTTTGGATTAAATTTCACCATTATTTTTAAAATAGTTAACCTAGAGAATTTAAGAATGGCTACCCAAACCTTGTCATTCTCAAATTCTTCATTTATGATTTCATAATTGAAATCCTTAATTTGAAATGAAATATTTGTTCTCAAACACTACATTAAATTATTTAAATAATTGTATTATAGTCACATTATTGCGACTTAAATGTAAGATAAACTATTCCCTCCGTTTTCTATTAGTGTTTTCATAATAAATATTCACTTATTTTTAATATAAATACTCAATATACCCAAATTGATACCTAAAAGAAACCCTCTTCTTATGGGTATGAGTATAATTTGTCCGCATCTTTCAAGAAAAAGAAACCTCCCACTCGGAACCTACCTTATGCGGGATACCGAAAATGTCCTTTACCTTTACTCGATATATAATATTTTCACTTTTTTTTTTTAAAATGGCAATTATTCCTTCAAGTTCCATTTAACTTGGAGCTAATAATTTAATGTGATGGGTCTACATATATACTTGACCAGTTGTACTCTCAGATTGCTAGCATTTTTTTGTTTGCATTCTCATACTCATGCTAAACTCCTGCCACCAATTGCATGTATCTATCTTTAAAGTTGGCATAGTATGGATTGTGGGCTATGAATTATTCATATTTTATTTTGTTTTATATAATTTTAATTATTTTAAGTTGCCAATTTTTATTGACGGTGGAGCATTTATTTTAACAATAATTTATTAAAATATGCAACTATATTTATTGTCTATAAACGGAATACACTGGGGTATGATGATGATGATTCAACTATATTAATTACAAATATAAGTACATCTATTTGGATAAAAAATATTTTTTTTTGATAATTAGTGGTTATTGTATCCACTAGTTATAGTTTGCAAGTTGTGGTCTTTTTTTTTTCCAATCCAATCTTTAAATTAATTGGATAAAAAAATTACAACATTATTTGTTTATTTTAGCAAAATAGTAATGAGACAAGGAGAGTATGAAAATAAGTCTTTTATGCCTAAATAGAAATATTGGCAAATTTAAATGACAAATTTTCTAGTTGATTTCATCCAAAATAGAAATATTAGCAATTTTATATTCAAGATAAAACCTTACTGGTGACAATTTTTGAAGGAAAAAACAATTATCTCATAGACTTTTACGAGAATTTTGTTATTAGTTAGATCTGAATATTAGATTTTTTTATATAAATTTCTAAATGTATCAAATTTTATATATTGAAAATTTTAATTTACGCAATATTGATTTTTAAGTTGATTATAACTTTAATTTTTTAACCCTACTTATTTATCTAAGTCCTTAATCTACTAGTGCTACGGCTTATTTGGTAGGTGGTAATAAACGGTGATAATGGGAATGAAAATCTAGATTAATTTTGGTTGAAAAATCTTTTGGCTACCTTCAATTATTTCATTTTCTTCACAAAATTCAGTCCAATACATTACTATTGGGAGAGGACGATGTGGTATGTATTAGATGGTAATGAAAATTTGTAAACAATTTTTATTTGATTAAAGATTCATTACCATGGGAATGACATGGAACTTTTGATGAATTTTTAGACCATAAATCATTCTCATTACCACCATTTAGTATCACTAACGGACCGTTAATGTCGTAGAGTACTACATATACTAATAATTATACTGGAAGGACAAACTGAGGTTAATAGGTACAGCGGAATAATATGATTATGATATCTTACCAAATCCTTTTTCTAATAAAAATAATCTGAATGACTGAATCTAGTCTAGCATATAAACACTCAGCCAAGTTTGACCAAAATTGTAAAATAAATTGAATTGATAATTATAAATTTATAAAATTATAATATAAAATTTTGATTTGTGAGCAAAAAAATGGCTTGAGAAAGAAAAATAGAAGAAACGAGTCACCCAATTTATTTCCAAAAAAGAATTAATACTGATCAAATTAATTTTTTTAATGTTTGAAATGTACTCCTTCCTATTTAAGTTTAACCTATTAGTCTCATTTAGTTTTTTTTTTATTTATATTTTTTGATATAATAATTTAATCTTTAATATCATTAGTTATGCTTAACTAAAAATTATGAAAATTTGATTTTTATAATCCTTGCATTGAGACGAATTAAATAAGATTATCTCACTTGACTATATTTTAACTTATAGTTTTATTATAAAATACATATTTAGAGTGATAAGTAAATACTACCTAAAAGTAAATGGAGTAATAGAAAAAATAGGAGGGAATAAAACAAGTATAAAACTTTAGTAGTTTATTGAAGAGAATAAAAAAATCATCAAAAAATAGTTTGGTGACAGCTAATACTTCAGAAATCAGGATTCAGGAGCAGAAAATGAGTAGTCCATGTATCAACAATGAGCAACTCTAGGTTGATAACCGTTATTTACAAACTTGGCGAATCATATTCATGTGGATGGATTTGAAAGGGTTACATTTTAGAAATCATAATTTACTTATTTTATTAGTATATTTTTTATCTTTTATGGTAATTTACAAGTCACGGTGATTGATTAGTATTTTCTACCTAAACAATACCGAAACGTTTTTGTAGTGTAGTCCAGGGGCGAAACTTCCTTGGGGCGGGTAGGGGCTTCGCCCCTCCGAGATTTTCGGTAAATTTTTTTTAATATACAATTGTTATTTTATATTTTTAAAAATTTTAGGCCAACAAATAAAAGCAACACATTTAAAGAAAGAGAATGAATAACTGAAATAAAATAAAAAAAAATTTATAAGTAATAATGGAGTATCAAATTAGGAGTGAAATTAATTATCATTTAAAGGTTTGTTTTATATCTTTTAATTGAATTTTCTTTTCTTTATTTTAATAATTAGTTTGAATAAGTGAATACTTGAATCACTGGAAACTCATAACAATAAAACAATTAATTATGAAGATGGTTTAGTAATGTACGTTTAGAGACAAATGGCAAAGACATATAGTGTCAATGAGATTATATACAATTTTAAAGTACTAAAAGAGCGTCGAACTTTACTATGATCAAAATTTACGTAATAATTTTTTGTTGCATTGATTGGCTATAATTCAATTTTTTTTATCAACTCCGCCCCCCCTAAAAATTTGTTCAAGTTTCGCCACTGGTGTAGTCAGAGAGATGAAACACAGACACTCCTCCAAGTCCCAAGTCATGAGCTGTGGGCCCCACTTCCAGGTCAACAACTATTCGGGTCACCTGCCCACTGCCCAACGCCCGGCCCTTTTAAATAACCTTCCTACACTTTGCTTCTCTTCTCTCTACTTCAACTCTCTTCCTTCTTCCCACTCTGCATTTTCTAGAGAGAGAAACTTTCCACTTCGCCAATATTTTCCCACGACCCGGCCCGTTGTATGTTATTTTCCCTCTCTAAATTTTTATTTGCTTTATTTAATTTTCATCATATAATTATTTCCTTTTTTTGAGTATCAATTTCTTGTCATAGCTACCATAACTATTTCCATGCATATTCATTATATTGTTCATTATCTTTCATAAACATGAATTTTTTTTCTTCATTATACTTTACTTTTCATTATGTTATTTTATTTTAAAAATAGTGTAAGGATATAATCACTTCGTACAATAGTGAGTTACTGTGAACTTATATAATGCTTAGTGGGTAATCCTTTTTATACCGTACTCCCTCTTAATCACTCAAGTTATCCCATTTGTTTTTAGGCACCATTTACTTATTACTCTTAATTTGTATTTTACTCTTAAGCTATAAGTTAAAACATAGTCATCTTGTTTGATTTGTCTCAATATAAAGATTGTTAATACCAACTTTTTATAATTTTTAATTAACAATAATTGGAGATATTAAGAGTTAAAATGTCGTGTGGGCAAGTGTGAAAAACTAAATGGTACAACTTGAGTGAATAGGAGGGAGTTTTATATAGTTTTGAGAAAACGTGTACCTATTAAGGGAAATTAATCTTCTTCAATGGAGGGTTAGAAGGAAGACTTGTTTTTAATAGTTACTTATATTCTTTAATTTTATCATTTATTTATTATAAATAAAAAACTATTAATCATCACATACGCTATGTCATTTCTTGTGCAAGCTAATAATTTTTTTTTGGACTTTTGCATTTTAATAATGAATATTCTTCTGTTCCAATATTTAACTAGTTTTTCCTTTTTTTTTTTTAATATTCTTCTCATTTAAAATATTTAGGGAGAGGAGTTTGACTATAATTTGAGAGAGGGATATTAAACATAATATAATATATCTATTGGAATCTCGTTAGAATCGTCTTAAAGTATACTTTATTGTCATATATTTTTAATAATGTGTAATTAGAGATATTAATACTTAAAATTACTTTGAAAACAGTGCAAAAAGTACACGAGAAAAATAAAAAAGAACGAAAAAAAATATATCATTCGTGTGAAAAATCTTTCATATGGTTATTTGAAATGATATAAAATAAATATTACAATAAACAAAAATAAAAGACGGATAAAACTTTTTTAAAAATTTTAAATCCTTGTTAAGTATACTAGAGTACTAAATTATTTATTCTGAATAAAATAGGGAAAATTGTAAATTGGGAGTTGGGAAAATGAGGCCCCCATTACAAGGGATTGCAAATGATGTACATGGAAGATTAGCATTTTATAAGCAAGATTGGATTGGTGGTATTAAATCTGGAATTGGGTAACGTTTTCTTCTTTCGTATTTAAATTCAACTTCAATATTTTGAAATAAAATTGAAAATTATTTACTTTTTTTTTTTTGAAATAAGAAATTATTTACTTAATTATCTTAATTTTTTTTTTGAAGATACTTAATAATTATCTTAATTTGGAAAAATAGGATTTTGGCCCCAACAACCTTCATTTTCTTTGCTTCTGCACTTCCTGTCATAGCTTTTGGCGAACAACTCAGCAGAGATACAGGTATAAATTCCTACTCAATAAGTATTTATTTTTTTTATAAATGTTGGAAAATTATTTTTTTGGGTCTAAGACGAAAATAAAAACGCAAATAATCAAATGAGTCATTTTACTAGTTTATTATTTGAAAAATTATTTAGAATAATCCAATTTTTTTTTATGATTTTCCTACAATAATCTCACCTGTTGATTAACTATGAATAATCCCAATTGCGGGGTATTTGATTAGAGTAAATTTGGATGACCTGATAACCTGTTATAGAAGGTAATTGAAAAAAATAAATTGAAAATTAATGTAAAATTAGATAAGAGATTTTCAAAGTTACCTAAAAATGCTAAATAAAATAAAAAAAAACGGATTTTTTTAGACATTTTTTAACATCTTTTTCAACATTTTATTTTAATTTATCTTTTTCTTTAAAAAAAACTTACTATAGCAGGTGATCAGGTTACCATGTATACTCTAAGAAGATACTCCCTCCGTTCCTTTTTGATGTTCCTATTTGGGTTTTTCACCAAGATTAAGAAAAATGGAATCTTTGGTGGTAGTGGGTATTATTTTAATTATATAGTAGTGGAAAGTAATGATTGTATTGGAAGTTTGATAGAAAAAATAATTAAATAATAGTGTAATGTAATGATTGTATTGGAAGTATGAGAGAGAAAATAATTAAATAGTAGTGTGAAGTAAGAAAAGTGGGGTTTTAAGGTGTAAAAGTGGGATGAAAACTTTCCAAAAATGGAAAGTATTCTAAAGTGGAAAAACTTTTGGAACTACCCGTTTTAGTAAGTTAGAAAAACAAAAAGGAACGGAGGGAGTATCATTTAAAGTTGGGAATTGGATTGTTCGTAATTAATATTAGATTATTCTAGATTATTCTAGATAGTTTTTCCTTTATTATCGTATGAAAATCATGAAAATATTAGATTATTCTAGATAATTTTTCCTTTATTATATACACTAGTTGTAATTTTAAAAATTAGTTAGTATTATTAGTTAGTATAAGTATATACAGTATAATTCAAAACAAAAAAACGATGAAGAATATAATCTATTGGGATAGATCCCATATCGATGAATTAAAAATGTTGTGCATACTTTATAAATAATTATTCCTCCATTGCATATGAATTTGGGATGGAATCTCCATAAATAATGGAGTGTGTGCACCAAATATTTTCCCGATAATATACTGACATTCACAATAAATCCAACCTTAATTTAACATAATCTTTGATTTCATAAAAAAATGGACATATATATGAAAAACCCACAATTAAAATTTTTTGAGATGCTAATTTTGATTTATGTAGATGGAAGCTTGAGCACAGTTGAAACTTTAGCTTCAACAGCAATATGTGGAATCATACAATCATTAATTGGTGGACAACCTCTCTTAATAGTAGGAGTTGCTGAACCTACTGTCATTATGTACTCTTATCTTTACAAATTTGCCCAAGGAAGGCCTGATTTGGGAAAACAACTTTACTTAGCTTGGACTGGATGGTACTTTCTTTATTCCTTAAACATAATCGTTAACGTAAATTCTTAAATAAGACGGTCTAATGGTGAAACCATCTCTATTGGACAAGCCCATGCATCTATTAGAGAAATTGACTAAAGGACAATCCCAATATCCGGCACAATGCAGGGTCCGGGTGGGGGGTTTTTCTTTTTCCTGAAAGAGGCGGAAAAACCATACCCAATACTCTCAAGGAGGAGTGGGATGTGCGCAATTAAGAAACCCCCAACTGATACCTGCGTCAAGTAGTGAGACTGTCTGATACAAGACAAGTTGATCTTAATCATATGATAATCTTGATGTATGGTTGCTTAAATTTGTATCTTTTGTAATGGCAATTGTTCAGGGTTTGTGTATGGACCTCCCTCATGCTAATTCTTCTTTCGGTATTCAATGCTGCAACGATCATTAATCGCTTCACTAGGGTTGCCGGAGAGCTATTTGGCATGTTGATCACTGTTCTTTTCATCCAAGAGGCTATCAAGGTACCAATCATGTTTAATATCATTTATATGGGGAACAATAAGTACTCCTTGACTCATCGGAATCTATGCCTGGGCTTGCCTAAACTATGGCCTCGGTCATTTGACTAAAAAATCTATCAACATTGAATCGTATAACATGTAACGTAAAGAAGTGTAGCCAAGTTGCTTCCATATAAATGCAAATGTGAATTTTCGGCATTTTAGATTCGCCACTTCTCCTTCCAAGTTCTTACGAATTTGCTACACACGTGTTTGTGCAGGGAGCTGTGAGTGAATTTGGAATTCCTAAGGACGAGAATCCTAGTGAAGTGAAATTCCAGTTCCAGTGGCGTTATGTAAATGGGCTGCTCGGTATCATATTCACCTTTGGTCTTCTCTCAACGGCCTTAAAAAGTCGTAGGGCAAGAGCATGGCGCTATAGTACAAGTCGTGTTAGAAGCTTCATTGCCGATTATGGGGTTCCTTTAATGGTTGTCGTCTGGACCGCTGTATCATTTAGTGTTCCTAATGGCGTTCCTGAGGGAGTACCTCGACGACTTTACAGCCCTCTGCCTTGGCAGTCTGAATCTTTGTATCATTGGACTGTTGTCAAGGTAGTTTTTCATTGTGTCAAAAGAAGTGAATTTAGTTATGCTATTACAAGATTTATCCGTTAAAAATATGTGAATTTCGTGTCGAAAATCCAGGATATGGCTAAGGTGCCGGTAGTATACATCTTTGCTGCCATAATCCCTGCTGTGATGGTGGCCGGACTCTACTTTTTCGATCATAGTGTTGCTTCTCAACTCGCGCAGCAAAAAGAGTTCAATTTACGAAAGCCTTCCGCTTACCACTATGATATCTTAGTTCTAGGACTTATGGTATGTTGAACTCAATTATAAACCTTCTTTTTGAACCTTAAATCGCGTAACTGATAACACAGAACAATAACAACCGAGTTAGTTTAATACACATGCAGACAGGAATGTGGGCCCACTTTATATTAATATCTTGTGTTCGCCCCTGACTCTGATGGACTTATCTGTAATTGGTTGTGCAATTGTAGACATTGCTTTGTGGACTAATTGGACTTCCTCCATCAAATGGTGTCCTTCCGCAATCACCAATGCATACAAAGAGCCTCGCCACCCTTAAACGTCAGGTAAGTATACGAACATTCAGCAAAGTCGTTTTGTCAGTTCAAGTCCGTTGTGCAGTCTCTTATATTATGTAATGAATAACAGCTAATGGGGAAGAAGATGGCGAAATGTGCAAAACAAAACATAAAGAACAATGCAAGCAGCACCGAAATCTATGATCAGATCGAAGATATATTTATCGAAATGGATCAAAGCCCTGATGTAAGCTCTTAATTCACATTAAGCTTCATTTATAGTTGACCTATATGTGAGCTTATTACTCCTTAAAACTTATTTCAGCCGTTTGAAGTTGCCAAGGAGCTTAAAGAACTAAAACAGGCAGTGATGAAGAAAGACGGAAAGGAAGGAAAAGAAAGCAATGGTTTTACGCTTGATCATATCGATGCTTTTTTGCCCGTTAGAGTGAACGAGCAAAGAGTGAGCAACCTCTTACAATCGGTTTTAGTACTAATGGCTATGTTTGCTATGCCCGTAATCAAGTTGATACCCACCTCCGTTCTTTGGGGATACTTCGCATATATGGCTATTGATAGTCTCCCGGGAAGCCAATTCTGGGAAAGAATCCTCCTCCTTTTCATCACACCATCAAGAAGATACAAGTAAGCTTTAGTCATCTAAATTCCAAATTTTAAGTATATTGTCAAGCAACTAACTCAACCAAAAGTTTAAGCTGATGGTCGAGCCTTAGAATATGTTATATACTCTAACATGCCCTTCACACGAGTGCCCTTTGGGATAGAAGTGTGGATGTAGCACATACCCTCCTCATACATGCCGCTTAATATTTAACTTTAAACGATGGGTGGTTGAGATTCGAACCATATACCATTCCAAGGAAACAACTCAACTAAAAGCTTAAGCTGATTGTTGAAGCCTCATGTTATATTATATACTCCTCTAACATATATTCAACTTTAAACGGTTCAGTAAATTTGTCAAGAAAGCAACACAACCAAAACCTTAAGCTTATGGTTGTAAGATGTTATATACTCTTTAGCGCCCCTGATACAAGTACCCTTTAGGCTAGAATTTAGTGTTGATGCATACTTAGCGCTAAATTTTCCACTTCTAATCGCTTATAAATGTAAAATTTGATGATATTTGTCTTGTGATGCAGAGTATTGGAAGGTCTTCATGCATCATACATAGAATCAGTACCCTTTAAGTACATTGCAGGATTCACAATATTCCAGTTTGTGTACTTACTGATCTGTTTCGGAATCACTTGGATTCCGATTGCTGGAATACTTTTTCCCTTACCATTCTTCCTTCTGATAAGCATAAGACAACATATTCTTCCAAAGTTTATAGAACAGATTTATCTACAAGAACTGGATGCTGCTGAGTATGAGGAGATTATTGGTGCGCCCAGACGTGCTGTTAGTCTATCTTTCAAGGTAATATATGAAACACTAAACTACCCATTTCTTGCATTACTAATTGTTAGAATATACTCCCTCCAATTCACTTGTATTGTCCCATTTGGTTTGGCACGGTTTTTAAGAGTGGAATGGTGGGGTATTTTAATTGATTAAATTAATTGTAAAGGTGGTAGTTGGGTATTGGGAATTGGAAAAGTGGGGTTTTAATTTGATTAAATTAATTGTAAAGGTGGTAGTGGGGTATTGGGAATTGGAAAAGTGGGGGTATTTAGGTAAAAAAAGATATACAAAAAAGGAAATGGGACAATTGATATGAATTTGCCAAATAAAGAAATGGGACAACACAAGTGAATCGGAGGGAGTATAATATATCGTGGGGCTCAACTAAGGGTGTTCAATGGGACGGGTACGGGCTGAGCTGGGCTTAAGTAAATAAAGACCGAATTAGATAAGGGCCATTTAAACATAATATGGGCTTTAAATGGACCGGACTTTTAAAGTCCGGCCCAAAATCGGCCCATTTTTTACTAAAAATTATTTTAATATCCATTTTATAACAATTAAATTATTAATTATAATGATTAAATTAAAAAATATTAATAATCACCATTGACATTGTCATTTATTATATTTACATTATCCATTAATTATGCTTTTTACAAAGGCTAATTGTCAGCTCTTATGCAGCCCTTTAATAGCCCGCTTCATTTTAATTATAAAAGAGCTTGTTTCTGGCCCGACCCTTATAAAGTCCTCCTAAAAATGGGGCCCGACTCATTCAACACCCCTTGTTTCAACCCTCAACTTGTAAGAAATTAATTCAACCAAAAGTTTAAGCTGAGGGTTAAAGTCTCAGGATATGTTATATGCTCTAACACGCCCCCTCACACGAGAGCCCGTTGTGCTAGAAGTGTGGATGCACCACAGGCCTTTTTCATACGTGGTGCTAAATATTCCACTTAAGTGAGGGGTGGTTGAGATTTGAACTCGTACCTCTTGTCACATTTGCTTCTAATATCATGTCAAGGAACCAATTTGAACAAAAACTTAAGCTAATGGTTACGGCCTCATAATATGTTATATAGTCTAACATGATTACATATAATTGACAGAGTGAAAATCATGAAGATGAAACAATGGGAGACCGCGGTGAGATACTAGATGAACTCACAACCAGCAGAGGGGAGTTCAGGATCAGAACTTTGAGCTTTAGTAACATACAAAGGGAAACTTCTAAAGATGAATCTATGGGAAATGAGATTTTAGATGAACTCACTACTAGCAGAGGAGAGTTCAGGATCAGAACCTTTAGCTTTAATAATCCACAGGTCTGAACTATTTCTACTTCATTTTATTCATTTCATTATTGGGTTCAAAATCTGGTTTAGACTAGTCTTTTTCACACGAGAGCCATTGGACTAGAAGTGTGCCTCATATCTGGTGATACTTATTCCACTTGAAATGAGCGATGAATGAAACTTAACCCGTAAACTTTTTCATACATGTAACAATTATACTAAACGTCATGAAAACTTAGTCATAACTGAATTCTAAAGAATTCGATTCTTACTACTTTTCACTTGCCTATAAGAGATTTTCTGGTCTTGGCTTGATCAAAACATATTGCAATATAATGTTTTTTCGGGCGTAGTCTAGGATTCTTTTACTAAAAAAGCAAAGATGCAAGTAATAAATAATTGTCAAATAAGTAAAATAGGGTCGTAAAAAAATAATTGTAATTCTTTTAAATTATGTTGATTTTTCTTTCAGGTTCAACGTCAAGATATTGTTCATCCAGCACGGAGTAATAGTTTCGAATGATCAAGAAGAAAAGTTTTAACATTAGATGAAATCAATGATTTGGTCATAGCCCATGACATCTTAGCAAAGTAGTTAAGATTGAGGTCATTGTTATTTTAGGTATTTTATTTTGTATGTAATGTGAAGTATTACTTCTTCTGTCTCTTTATGTCTTTTGTATTTTTTATTATTCTACGTTATGTTTATGATATGTAATATTTTCTTTTTTGAAATTGGATTATACATAGTTAGTAGTTACTTTAATTTTCATCCGGTTATCGCCGTAAAAAATCAGGAAAAGTTTATATAGCTCCATCATGTACGACTTATGAGGAAATGGATGTGACTAATTTACCATTATAGTCCAGCTCTAGTAGCAGGCTTTAGTAAGCTTAGTAATTGACAGCAAGGTTTCATCTATGCCTAAGAAAACAACGAAATTAAGAATAATTTCCTTCTTTGTCACCATCAGATTGCTATAAAAGTCGGTTAAGAAAAATTGCTAAAAATAGTGCATCTTTTGCTTCACTTTACTTGTGCACTTGAACATATTTCTCGAAAAATTCTTCCATCTCCTAATTATTTGGTTTCAGAATAGTAAAACAAATACAATCTTTATCTTTTTATATAAAGGAAAAATTATCTAAAATAATACGATCTTTTTTTTTTTATTTTCCTACAATAATCTCATCTATTGATTAACTATGAATAATCCCAATTTTAAGGGGTATTTGCTTAGAGTAAACTTAGGTAACCCAATAACCTGCTCATCATCATCATCATCATCATACCCAGTGTTCCCGCACATAGATACTCTATGGCCAGGGTCTGGGGAAGGAAGGTCGACGGCGTCTCATACCCATAAGGAGAGGGCGGTCATAAGAGTCCTTCGGCTCTAGAGGAGTCTTCAAGGATAGGACCTGCAAAAATCCGAAAACCTGCATCTTACACCCACGTTAGCCAAGCATAGGGATTAAAAAAAAAAAAAAAAAAAAAAAAAAAAAAAAAAAAAAAAAAAAAACCTATAAGCGATATAGGTAAAAATGGAAGTGAAAAGCGATGACAAAAGTCACAGAACAGTATCAAACTAGTCTAGTAATCTAGGACATGAATAAGGCGCCGCCATGTGGCTCTATCCCTGGTCAGGTCCTTAGAGAGGTGTAGTTCGAGCAGGTCGCTGATCCCTGATGTAGGCCCACTCTAATACTGAAAGACTCTGTTAGCCCCACCGGTGTCTGAATGTTGGTCAAAACTCCATCATACATGTCCTGTAACCCAATAACCTGCTATAGTAGGTAATTCACCAAGAAAATAAATTGAAAAATGACATTAAATTTTTTTCCTACTATTGAGATAAATTTTTGAACTATTCACCTTGTCACCTTCTTTAAATTTTATTTCTCCCTAAATTGTAAAGAAGTGAAAAGGTATTATTTGTTACCCTCGAAAATATATGTATTTTAACTTAAAAAATGTCCTTTCCAACTTCACAAACGCCATCAAAAATTACCGTAAAAATGAGTACACCGATACTTTTTTTTTTCTTCGACTAATTTCGTTAAATAAGTGTTATTTTGAGAGGCACAACAAATTCTATTTCAAAAAAAAAAAAAGAACATGATCATCTTTGACGTCAAAAACAAAAATAAAACCTATTTCCTCCGTTTTCTTTTTTTTTTTCATTTACTTTGTGTACAGTTTTCAAAGCAAATTTTTAACTTTAATATTTCTAAATACACATAATTAAAAGTTATAAAAATACATAATGAAAAAGTATACATTAAAATAAATCTAATGAGATCTCATATGAATATATTTTATCTTATAAATAGGTGGAATATTTTAAATGAGAAGAATAATAGAGAACGGAGGGAGTAAAAGCTAGCAAGTCTTGTTACGGGACCCTCTCTCACCATGAGACGGACTCATACAAACAACTCAAAGTTCAATTTGCATAGAACTTCGCTAAATAAAAATAGTTTTTCATTAAATATTAAGAAATTTAAAATTAGGGCAGTCAATATTAGCCCATTTCATAGTGAGACGGTCTTATAAAGAATTAAAAAACACAAATTCTTGTATGAGACGGTCTCACAGTGAAATATATCTTATATATAGGTTGACTAATTCACTAATAAAATTTTTTGCTTCTGAGCTTTTTGTTTTGAGGTCTTATATCAAGTTGACATGTAGTACATTTTGCAAGTTATATGAAATATGCATAAAGGATCGATTAAATTGGACATTATTGAAAAGACGAACCAATTTTGAAAAAGTATATATGAAAATCAAAAGAAAAAGTGTTCCCAAAAAACTAGGCAAGGACTAAAAATAAAAGTTTGATAGGTAGAGAAATGAAAATGGTAATTGCATGATATAATGGTGTAAAGAAAAATAGTACTATACATTACCTTATTTTCAAGCTTTGCTTGAATGAAAAAGTTGGGTATGATTTGAGATATTTCAAATACATGTTGAGAGAGAGATTTTTGATTCATTCTTAATCATAAGCTTCAATAATATGAAATAATTGGAAGACTTTTGTACCCAATGACAAAAATATTAATATTTACGGTGTGTTTAGCTGTTGGTATTTAAATGTAAAAATGACCATGTATGTAAAATTAATACAATTTTAGCTGAAAATTTTGTTAATAAGTTTAATGGTATTTGGTCATACTTATTTTACTTGAATTGTTTCATTCTTTTTACAAAATTTATGTCCATCTCACAGTGAAATGATCTTAGAAGAAAATGCCTATAAGCTACATATTTCTACAATTAAACTATTTAATTCAAATACTCCCTCCGTTCCTTTTTGATCTTCCACTTTGGGTTTTTCACACATATTAAGAAAGAAAGAATCTTTGATGATAGTGGATATTATTTTAATTATATAGTAGTGGTAAGTAATGATTGTATTGAAATTATGAGAGAAAAAATAATTAAATAGTAGTGTGAAGTAATGATTGTATTGGAAGTATGAGAGAGAAAATAATTAAATAGTAGTGTGAAGTAAGGAAAGTGGGGTTTTAAGGGGTAAAAGTAAGATAAAAACTTTCCAAAAATAGAAATTATTCTAAAGTGGAAGAACTTTTGAAACTGCCTGTTATAGTAAGGTGGAAGAACATAAAGGAACGGAGGGAGTAAGATTTATGTCCACGGTGAGATCACTGAGACGGTGTCATAAAAAATATGTTCAAAACAAAATAAAAATTACAACCAATTCTTGGTGGGCCTTGGATTATACATGCATTTAGTTTGGGTTCTTCAACTACTTACAACTCCAAATTCTTTCCACCAAATACATGAATTTGGAAATTACCGTTCAAGAATTATCTTCATGAACTTGAAAATGACAATTTCATTTTTCTTTAAATTTATGTGGGATTGAATGTTTGCTAATGTGCTAAGTCGGATTTTATAATATTTTAAATGTATATAATTTATGATTATCAAAAGCAAATTTTAAACAAAATTATATTGAGACAAATAAATAAGATATCACTTTAATATATTTTAAGTTTAATTAACTTATAAATTAAACATAAAATACAAAAATGAGTAAAATATTCCAATCGTTTTAAGTCAAATTTGCAAGGCTGTAAGAAAATTCCAATTTCAAATGAGAAAAAACTAATGGGGCTGCAAGATTAGTCATACTATATAATATACTCTCTCTGTTTCTTTTTGTTTTTTCACTTTAAATTTTTCCATTTTATGAGAGAAAAATTTAAAATTGATTTTTAAAGTATATATTCAAGACATATATATTTACTCGAGATATATCTTGTTAGATTCGTTTTAATATAAAGAATTTTAATATATAATTTTAATAAATTTTTATTATGCAAACAATGAGATACCGAGGCTCAAAATTTATTTGTTGAAATACGTAAAAAAGTAAAGTGGACGGACTAGTGTGTGTATGTTATGACTAGAAAGATAAATTATAGATGAAAAGTCACACTTAACTTAGTCACAGTAGACTAATAGAAGTAACTCACGTATGCTCTATTTAGTGAATTTTCTATTTTCTACTTTCTATATTTAATTTTTTGTTAATTGATAAATGTTGTTGAAAGTAAATATAAGAAAAAACAAATAAAAATAATTACCTAGAATAATAATTTAGGTATATATTAATATTGGATATGAGAAAACAGATAAAAATAAAAATAATAATGAGAAATAGTGTTTGGGTGGGATGAAGAGAGAAAATACAATAAAGTTATAAAGAGGTAGTAAGATAAATGACTTGAGCTCGAACTAAGTAGTTTTTATATGTCTTTTTAATTTCATTCATGATTTGAGGAAGCCTAATGCATATTTTGATAATTATATTTTGAGTTATGAATACTTGAATTATAAAAAGTTAATTAATAAAGATAAAACTACATATATACACGCGCGCGTGTGAGAAAGAAACAATGTTCAACTTCTCGTTTCTTATATGGAAATCACCAAACGTTACCAACAAAATGAAACAAAGAGAATACAACATATATTAACAAGTTAAAAAGAGTGGAGAAAGTAAGTGGAAATATTTACACTTTTACTTTCTTCGTTCCCACAACTTTTGCTATGAGTATATAATTTATGAGCAATATATAATTAATGAAAAGTGAGAAAAAACATATGAATAAAAAAAATATAGTATTAAATTTATCAATAAAAATTAAAAAATGTGTACATCATGACTAAAAATATAACAAAACAATTGGAATGGACTTAAAAATAGATTGCATCAAAGCCTAGACATAGGCAATGTACAAACACTAATTTTTAAATGAACACAAATTTTTGTGAGATTGATGATTTCTTTGAGAAATCATCTTTAATTGAGTCATGTCATTATATATTTTTTAAACAGTTGCTCTATTGAGAGACCGTCTTTTATATATGCGACTCTCAAAAGTCCAACCCAAATCTATATTTAGAGTTGTAACAATATACTTTTAGAATTGGACTGGGCTTTTGAGAGTCGTTTTTACAAAAGACTTTCCCAAGTAAGAATTTGTGTTAAAATATTATAAGTAGAAATTAAGAATAATGTAAGTAGAAATTTAAAATATTAAAAGTAGACTCTAAGAATACAATAAATAAACATCAAAAATAATATAAATAGACATCAATTTTTAATAGACGGGCTTTGAAATACATTTTCCAAACTATATTTTTCTAAGAGACCAGCTATTTATAGGCTTAAACAATAGAAGAGTCCCATAAAGTAGGATTTAGGAAATATGGGCCCACATTAATGCAAAAGTGAGTCTTCATTCCTCCATTACCAGCGCGGGTCTTTTTAAACCCTCCTATTCTCGCACCATTCTTCCGCTCTGCACCATTTTTCTACGCCATTTTCCACGTTCAATTTCTCCGGCGATTTTTTATTCTTTACGGTGATTTTTTAATATTGTCAAATTTTCTTATTTTCATTATTTGTAATTTGTAATTTACCCTGTTTTATTCATTTATTTTTTTCGTCAGTTTTTATTTATAGAAGTAAATATTTACAGCTAGCATGAAGTGAAAAGATTCACGAATTTAATGTGATTTTGTTTGTTTCTTTTATACTTTCATTTCAATATTATTGTGGTTTTATATATATAATTTTATTTTTCAAGCCAAAAATACACGCTTTTCCTTCGGAGAACTAATGGGTATCCTGTTTTTTCTTTGTTTCTGTTTTTTATGTATTTTTATTTTTATGTCACTTTTCATAATTACTGATCAGAAGTACAGGAATAGGGTTTTTATGTCCTAGTGTATATTGGGTAAAAAAAATACTAGTATTTGAATTTGGTTGGTTATTGACATTTTTTTATAATAATTTTTGATCGTTTATTGACATTTTTTCTTGGGAAAGCTCAGTTTGGGAATGCAAAATTTACCCATTTTTGGTTCAATTGTTCAACCCTTGATTTCATTATCTCAATGTTGATAGGTTAGATTTTATTTTTGGGGTTTTTCACTGTATTATTATTGTAGTTTTTCACTTACACTTAATTAGACTATGTTAATTACTATTTAGATCTTTAAATGATCAAGATTCATACTGGAATTTTAGAAGTTTCAGTCACATTGCTTGATTTCTGGGTTTTTTTGTCACTTGATTTAATCGGGTTTAACCGACCTCAATCTTTTGGGATTAAGGCTCTCGCAATTTGATTGTTTTTAATAAACAAACAAGATTAAATTGCATATACCCACTAGTTTGTATATGAAGTTCTTATGTCATAAATTATGTTTATATGTCATTTTAATAAAAAAAGTTTTTTGTCTATATATTAGGATTAATCCTTGAAGTGAGAAAATGAAGAAACTTTTTAATGGGATTTTGTGTGATCTCCAAGGAAGATTGGCATGTTATAAACAAGATTGGTATAATGGTTTCAAATCTGGAATTGGGTAATTTTCTGGTCTTTTTGTATTATGATTTACTATATTATGAAATAGCTCTTAATTATTTCTTTTTGTTCATTTTCCAAATTTAAGTATTATATGAATTTTTAATTGCTTTGGAGTATAGGATACTAGCTCCAACTACCTACATCTTCTTTGCTTCTGCACTTCCTGTCATAGCTTTTGGCGCACAACTATATAGAGATACAGGTGAGTTTTTCCTTAGTTATCAAAAACAATAACTTTATTATTACCAACAGGGTTAATCAACCAAAAGCTTAAGTTAATGGTTGATACCCCAATATCGTTATATACTCGATCACACCCCCTCACATAAGAGTGAGTCTTTTGCGCCAGAAAAATCCTCTTAATGAGAACACAAATCCTCTTATGAGAGCCTTTTAGCCTAGAGGGGTCTTTGAGGGTGTGACAGGTGATCGACTGCACAAGGTCCCTCTTTCTTCCTATATAAAAAGGTTAATCAAAAAAATAAATATATTAAGTTTATAGTATGTATATTTACTGTAAATAAGACGCAAAATAATATCTTTACATAGGGCCCCAAATTTTTTAAGACGACTCTTTTGCACTTGAAATATGTTATATAATCTTTCTCGCTCCCTCAAATCCTCTTATAAGATTCTTTTGCGCTAGAAATATGTTATATGCTCTATCACGTCTCTGATTTTGCGCTAGAAATATGATTGTTCATGTAACACAAATCCTCTTATGGTGCTAAATATTCCACTTGAAAAGAAGGGTGCGTGGATGAAATTTTGTATGGTATATGAGATTTTTTTTTGTTTTTACTCAAGGTTTTATGGTTTGGAAATTATGTAGATGGAAGCTTGAGTACAGTTGAAACATTAGCTTCAACAGCAATATGTGGGATCATTCACTCAATACTTGGTGGACAACCTCTTTTGATAGTAGGAGTTGCAGAACCAACTGTGATTATGTACTCTTATCTTTACAACTTTGCTGTATCTCAGCCTAGTTTGGGAAAGGAACTTTACTTGGCTTGGGCTGGATGGTATAATTGTCAAAATACTCCTCAATTTTTACAGGAAAAGTGATGAAAATTAGATATAATTTTGCTTGAAATTAATGTTTTTTCATTTACAGGGTTTGTGTGTGGACAGCCCTTATGTTAATTTTTCTTTCTACAATCAATGCTTCCACAATCATTAAAAGGTTTACAAGAGTTGCAGATGAACTCTTTGGCATGTTGATTACTGTTCTTTTTATACAACAAGCTATCAAGGTACTTCTTTCAACAATTTACTAATCTTAGTAGGGAATTTACTTACCCACTGACCACTATTACATGATTCACTAATCTGCTTGCGAATCATGTAAAAGGGAAAATGACCACTATTACCCACTGACAACAATTTACTAATCTTAGTAGGGAATTATAGTCAGTTTTGGGCTATTTTAGAGTCATTTTGAGCGAATCATGTAAAAGGGAAAACGAAAATTCAGAAAGCGAATTAACTAAAGAATTATGTTACACTGTACTTACCTGTACTTGCACCATTTTGTTTTTTGCGTTTTGCAACGTTCAACTTTGATCGTAAATATCTTAGAGTATTAATTAACGACATGGTATAGAAAAGTCAAAATGGTTCATGCTTTAACATTGGTATTTTTTGTTCACAAGGGTCTTTGTATACTTATTTCAATGTAGGGAGTTGTAAGTGAATTCCAAATTCCCAAATCAGAAGATCAACATGAGGAGAAGTTTCATTTTCAGTGGAGATATGTGAATGGAATACTTGGGATTGTATTTACTTTTGGGGTTTTCTTAACGGCCTTAAAAAGCCGCAGGGCAAGGTCATGGACTTATGGTACAGGTCGTATGAGGGGCTTCATTGCCGATTATGGGGTTCCTTTGATGGTTGTGATTTGGACTGCCATATCATTCAGCGTGCCTTCTGGAGTACCAAAGGGCGTCCCTCGAAGGCTCTATAGTCCTCTGGCTTGGCAATCTGCTTCAGTGTACCATTGGACTGTTGTTAAGGTAATTATCCTTCATCCTATCATTTCGCCCTTTTTGGATAGGCTATATATAAGTTTCTCTTAAATTTGATTTCGTTCTTATGTATGATGTTAATCTGTGTCGAAAACGCAGGACATGTTTAGGGTGCCAGTTGGGTACATCTTTGCTGCCATCCTTCCAGCTCTGATGGTCACAGGACTGTATTTTTTCGACCACAGTGTCGCTTCACAATTAGCACAGCAGAAGGAGTTCAATCTGAAAACTCCTTCGGCTTACCATTATGACATTTTGGTGCTTGGATTTATGGTATGTTAATCAAGTTAAACTCTATAACCTTTTCTTTTTACTGAAATAAACTGAAATGATCGGTATCATTGATTCATGGTCAACCTTTTTCCGATGTAATGATAGACTTTACTATGTGGACTGATCGGACTCCCTCCATCAAATGGCGTTCTTCCACAATCTCCGATGCATACAAAGAGCCTTGCCGTTCTCAAGAGGCAGGTGAGCGGGTGGAGTTTCAAATTAAGCTACTAATTCTAGTATATAATCTCAATTACTCATACATTATGATCTAATTATGATAGTTAATGGGTAAAAAAATGGTGCAATCTGCCAAGGAGAGCATCAGGAGAAATGTTAGCAGCACAGAACTTTATGGTCAGATGCAAGATGTCTTCATTCAAATGGATCAGTGTCCTAATGTAAGCTCTCAAGCAGTGCCGTTTCTGATATTTTATCATTTCAAGGGCCTTAGGCAAACTGAAAGAAATTGGCCCTCTCTATAGAGAGTTGATTTTGAACTTAAACAGTTGTTGGAAAAATAACAGAGACGACCCTATATATTATAGTTATCATTATAAATGTAGACGTGTCATCATAAACTTCTTAATTGATAAGAGAATTAATCATACATTGCAAATTTTTAAGTGATCCAACTCGGGACCCTAGGCAAATGCCTACATTGCCTATCGTCAGGAACGACCTTGCTCTCAAGATGATTGCTTGTTATGAATGTTGATGATTATGATGTATGATCAACAATTTTTTTGATTTTCCAGCCTCAGGAAGTTGCAAAGGAGTTGGAAGTTCTGAAAGAGGCAGTGATTAGTGGGGAGAAAAAAGAAGGAAAGGATAAAAACGCTTTCAAACTCGAAAACATTAACAATTATCTGCCTGTTCGAGTGAACGAGCAAAGAGTGAGCAATCTCTTACAGTCGATCCTTGTCGTAGGCGCTATGTTTGCTATGCCGGTGATTAAGCTAATACCCACTTCAGTTCTTTGGGGATACTTTGCATATATGGCCATTGACAGTCTCCCTGGAAGCCAGTTCTGGGAGAGAATTCTTCTCCTTTTCGTTACACCAGCAAGACGATACAAGTAATGCTCAACTTAACTATATGGGTTCCTTCACACTACTTTGATTTTCCCCTTAAGTGTATGCTATGTCATTCTTTTTGTTGGCTTTTGGCTTTTTGTTTGGTTATACAGGCAAAAAGTATTTGGTAAATCATAAATGTTTTTTTAAATTACCAACAACCAATAATTTCCGTAAATAGTAACTTTTTCATTAATAGCTGACCAACAACTAACAACCTAAATTTATACCTAATTTTCAGTAATAGCCGGCTAACAACCAATAAGCAACAACTAATTTTTTAAAAACATCTCCATAACAGGTGACTTAAACAATTGGTTTAATAGCTAGCAGCCAATACTTTGTGCTCGTCAAACCAACTAACTCATTTAGCCAACGGCCATTTGCCAAATGGACCCTTTGTTTGAGTTTTTGACACTTGAAAAGCTGAAAATCTGAAGCTATGCTAAAAGGGTTTTGATCACTTTTATACTGATGATATGATTGGGTGCAGGGTTTTGGAAAAAGATCATGCATCATTTGTAGAAACAGTGCCCTTCAAATGCATTGCTTCGTTCACTCTATTCCAAATAGTGTACTTGTTGATCTGTTTCGGAGTTACTTGGATACCGATTGCTGGGATTCTCTTCCCTTTACCGTTCTTCTTTCTGTTAACCATCCGACAACATCTTCTACCGAAGTACTTTCATCCGTTTCATCTGCAAGAATTGGATGCAGCCGAGTATGAAGAGATTGCTGGTGCACCTAGACGTTCTCTTAGCATGTCTTACAGGGTATGTAACGTTGCTATAGATATCGAAATTAGAATACGAACTTTTAAAATGTTGCAAAAAATATAAACGAGACAAAATTTCTGAAACGGAAGAAGTATATACTTTCCGGTTGTTCAAGGAGAAAAGAAGACTAAAATAGGACGATTTTGATTTTGTACATTATTTTGTTTGAACAGGATAAAGAATCTATACCCGATGATGATGATAATGAAGACGATGATGATTTTGAGATACTCGATGAAATGACAACAAACAGAGGGGAAATCAAGATCAGAACCATGAGCTTTGATAATCCTCAGGTAATAATCTTAGCACTAAACTTTGCTTATTTGTGTACATTTGTTCAGTTGATCTTCAATTAGGCAAATGATATGTTGTTTGATGTTTTGGCTATTGTTTGGTGCTTGAGGCATAACTTTTGCTGCCTATGCTGTTTTTGGGATGGATTTAGCATTAACAATGGTACGGTCGTGTACATCAAATATACCAATTGCCGTCTAGGTGAGATCCACTTAGTGAAATAGGACAATGGAGTGTTATTATTGGTCGAATTTAGAGTTAGAGGTGTTCAAAACAGACTTGACGACTTGATATTTACTTAATTTTGTAAAAATATGTAAAAACAACGTGAACACAAGATTTGATTTTGAACCAACCTAAAACACATGACTCAAAATCTACTCAATGACCTGAATGAACACCATTAGTCGAAGTTGTATAACTTTATGTCCAAATGGAGAAAGGTATATGATATTCTTTTGTTTCATGACTTTTTCAGATTCACCCACAAGATTTAGTTCATCCAGAATGAAAGAACAAGAGTAGTATGAGGCAATCGGAAATTCGATCGACTCGAAAATGGCTTCATTACAAAGAAATGGAGTTCAATTTTCCATAACAAAGCTTATACCTTCCAAAGGAAGATCAAGGAAATATATGATATGTTAATTATGACATTAAAGACAAGAGAAGGGAGATATTTTGTCATGATCAAGTAAGGACAGGAATGCAACTATATACACAAAATTAAACCACTACATTAAATTGAGAAATTTGGGTGATAACAAGTTTGAAGGCTATGTTTTGCTACCAATTATATCTTAGTTTGTAATTAAGATAGAGATCACTAATATATGAATCCTTTTTTCATCTTATGTGATATCGATTACGAACAATATCGCAAACGGAAATTTAGGTCGAGACTTATATAGGATATTGGCATATAACTTGGGTCATTTGTTTAAAACCTCATTTATATAAGTATTTTTATCATAACGCATAAAAATGATAGTCAAATTAGTTCTTTTTACGGGTAGATTTAAATATTTGGATTTCATTGTACTAGTATCTTGAGTATCTTACATAAGAGTAGCATCATTTATACAACAAAATTATATTTTCTAACCCAATGACAAGATAGTTGGCATCATTGATAATAGTACAGTATTTTGAGTATATAACAAACCCATGACAAAGATATTACTACCATAGTCAATTTTTGTCATACAAAACAAGTTTGAAAGTAATTACATGAAAGTTGGAAGAATTTTTTGGTCATATATATAGATGTATACTCTTATAAGCTACTGGATAAGATGATGATGATGACAATTCTTATAAGCTACTTTTTCTATTTTTTTCTTTTTGTTACTTTTTGCATATTTTTCAAAGTAAATTTAAAATCTGAATATGTCTAAATACACATAATAAATCATTAAAAAAAATACATAATAAAAAATATACATTATGACGAATTTAACAAGATTTTACATGAATATATTTTATTCTCTAAATATGTCTAAAATACATTAATCAAATTTCTCTCTTTCCAAACCCAAAAAAAAAAAAAAAATTCTCTCTTTCCTTGAGGTGGAATATTTCAATAAGGAAGAACAATAGAGAGTATATAAGCTAATAAAATGTTCTACCCGACTCCTGCATTCCATTTTTTTGTCGGTCTTCTGAGAGATTGTTTTTTGAGAGACGTCTCTCAGGCCCAAAAGCTTATTATCAATATTTACTTAACATTTTCCCTAATGGGCCAACCTAATTAGAGATGGTCTCTCAAAAAGATCATCTCTTACAAAAATTTGTATTTTTAATTTATACATTATTTAATTATTCCACTGATTTAGACATAATTATGACTTGAGGTTACTACCAAATTATTAGGTGAAATATACCCGTCTACTCGTCTATTATGTCTTTACTCATAAATGGGATGAATGTCACTTTTGTTTCACTCAATTAACACCATTTTTTATTTTATTAATTTTGTACTTTTTTGATTATACTTTCACACCTTAAATTTTATTCATAAAATTATGTTTTTTTGTCTTAACTATTTATTTATTTTATTTTATTTTTCAACCCAAATTTTCTAATATCCATCCAAAAAATACATAATGTTAATTAAGAAGAATAGATAAGGACTTGTAACTTTTTCGGTTGCTTGTCATTATTAAGTGGTCATTATCTGATATTAACTACAAGTCATATTTGCATGTTAGTGATACGTAGTGATTTTGATAAGCTACGGAGTACTTACTAGTACTAGTTTTTTTCATCTCAAAATAAGTACCGAAAAAGTAAGTTTATAGGTATTTTGTTTCAATTGGCCTATTTTATTTGTCTATTTTACTAAAAATACCATGTTGAATTAATTTATTTTTAGTTATGATTTGAGAATACTCTTAATTATGGTTTAAATGTTGAAGTTGGCTTTTAGGGAAAGTTATAGAAGTCAATATCATTTGCATTACCAAAAAAATTTGAAAGTCCGATCCATTGCTTAATCTAATGATTGAAACTGTTTAATAAAGAAAAATAATTTAGATATTATTTTCATTTTAATATATGTTTTAAAATCTTAATATAGGTAATGGAGAGAAAGTAACGAGGATCAATCAATAAGTTAATGAGTGTCAACATCTTTTAGAGTTTGCCTCATTTAACTAAAAAAAGTTTTAAAATTAAGTTGTCGAGTGAAACCAATTCAAAGAAAGTAGTTTGACTACAACTATACAGTGGATAGTTTACTCGCGTATAAGATGACAATTAATGATTAGTTGATAAATAAATAATAATCAAATATGCTTTTGATAGGTTATTGTGAATAATAAATTCATAGTAAGATTTTTTATTTTTTCAATTGTAATTAGTAATGAATAGAGTTTTGCCCAAAAAAAATGAGTGATACTCATTTTTGAGACATGCACTCTTTAAAGCGACTTTTAACGACATTTATAATGTTGATTGCGCTTGCAACATGCCTTCTAAAGCTCGTATAATAAGAAGTTGATTAGAATTAGTATCAAACACGTTCACTTCCATATATAAAATATTTTTCAAGAAAATAGATCAGCCAAGGTACCTTTAATATGAGGAAAAATTAATAGGGATAGTACAACTTTTTACTTATTTTCCTACAATAATACGAATTTTTGATTAACCATAAATAATACCAATTTATGGGGGTATTTGACTATTTTCCTACAATATAATACCTAATATGTTAAAAATTAAACTATAGATGATTATATGACAAAAAAATTTATTAAATTAGTTAATAAACTAAAGTTGGTATTATTCTAGGAAAAAACCTCCTAAAGTTGGTATTATTCATGGTTAATCAAAAGTTTGTATTATTGTAGGGAAATTAACAAAAGATTGTATTATTCACGGTAATTTTTCCTTTATATAATCCTAAGAAATGTTATATGTTCTCATGCTTGCTAAAAATAAATACAACACATATATTTTTCAAATTAATACTCTTTACTTCTACATGAAAATATTTATTTGAACTTTGATAAATCATCCTCACATAATGATTAATGAATTAGCTAATTAATTTGGCTATTTTTCAATTAAATTCTCCCTCATATCTATCATGGTTAAAGACTTTTAAATTTTATGTCTCATTTATCTATAATTACTATGAGTATAAGTTTTGGCATTGTTGTATAAGAAATTATTTATTTACTTTGATAATGATAATATCATAACAAATACAAAGATTTAATGATTAAGTTTATATTGAAAACGAATTAATTTTATAAAACAAAATCATTATTCATATCAGTAAATATTAATAATAACCATGTTTTATATCGAAATCTATCCAGTTGCATGATAATTATCTTAACAAAGATGCAGTATCTAATCTAATCAAATAAAGTAAGGTATAAACTTGAGGGAAGTACCGCCAAATTTAAATTGTAAATTTAATCAATAAGGCAGAAATGGACATTTGAATGCCTATTTCATTCATTCACATCTAATTAAAAAAAAAGTTTATAAATCTAGAAAACATGATTCACATCTATAAATGACGCTAGTATTTCAACCAGAAATAATTAGTTGTTTATCCCAGAGAAGTATAGAAGAATCCTCAACAAGTGTTGACTGAACAATCAAACTGATTTTCAACAATATACTACACATGCCAAAAAAGAATGTCATAAGAAAAATTCCGTCAAGATACTAAGATGTGCGAGTACAAACGTTGGATAAAGGATGCCAATGTAGCGATTTCATCAGACCACTTGGTAGTTTTCTGTGTAGAGCTGGACTTTCTGAGTAAATTTGGGAGGAGGTCCACCTTTTAGTGGCAAGATGTTGGTAACCTGAAAAGGTAAATCGGATAAAAAAACGCTACGATGAGTAATCTAAGAGAAAAGGTAAACCAGATAATGGTTTAGTAGATCTATGATTATTAAGGCTGAACAAAACCATATAATGATACAAATATCGGATACGGGTTCAAATATCAAAATGTTGGAATTCAGATATCTGAATATCCGAGTTTTGAGAAAAGCCGCAAATTGGATATCTATCATTGTTTCGGATATACACATATGTTACGCTATTGGGATATCTGATAATCATAATAAATTTGTATTTTTCTAAAAGAATCAATTTGACTAATTTCAGATATATTAGAATTTTTCAATCAATCCTAATTGACATCGGATATCGGATATTGCTCACCTAATACATGTAATATGACCACTACTGCAATGCCAAAGACTTAATATGAGGTCGTCTATATAAATCAAGGTCCAGTATTTGTTTACCTTTACTTCACCAAATGTACTAGTAGCAGTGAACCTCACAGAAATGGGGAAGAAGGAAGATGGGTCAGCAGCAGGTACAACAAACTCCAAAGCTCCACTGCAACATCAAGAAAAAATAATTACCAATCATGAATCCCACCTCGTGATCTTTTCACAACAAAATTCTTATTAACGACTATCTTGTCATTGGGAATTTGGGATCGAAAAGACAACTACAGAAGCTAGTAAGATGCTCACCTGCGATTACTGTCATCGATCAGAACAATGGACCATTCAAAAACAGAATTTCTAGCATCATATCTGCAAAACAAATTATACATGAGCGTAAGATTTTCCAATAGTTCAGAATCTGCAGCAAATTGTGTTTCAAAATCAAATTAGTATATCTAGGGACTGTCAGAGGTCCATGAACTTATTGGACCCGCTTCAGAACTGATCCTAGTTTTAGGTTTTTTGGTCCAGTTTTTTGAGATCCATAGGCTGGGGCCTGGGTCCAAAAGAATTAAATGGGTCTTGGTTTGCTTCCAGTAATTTAGACCCATATCCGACCACAACACGCTCAAAACTCATCCTATGATCAATTAAACACCTATTTTAGACCTCTGATCAATTTTAGACCTGTACATTAACCCACTTTGATCCAAGTTAGTCCTGAAAAATGTGAAAATGATGACATAAGAACAACCCAATTTAGGACCCATTTAACCTAGACCAATCAAAACCAGTGTCTGGGTCCAAAACATTTTGATATTATGAGGTAAGGTTTTGTCAAGGTACGGACAAAAAAACGAGTGGGTCTTAATTATAACAATCCTTAACTGTATCGTAGCAATAAGAACTTATTTATCGTACACAATAACATAAACGATTCAACCAACCTGAGCCCTCTTTTTTTCTACTGTTGTGCAAAAAAAACTATAAAGACAAATGCTGAGTCATTTACCTCCAGTCCCCCTCAATTTGTGTTACATTTGGTGCATCTCTAAGAGCAGGGAGAGGCACCGAAATAACAACATTTTGTAGATCAAACCTTGATGAAGCTTCATACTCGATGTTGACATATGTGTCACTTCCAGAAACAGAAGGCCAACAATTTACTGTGAAATAACAGAAAAGATAATATGGTGAAAAGAAACAAAAAGGCCCAATAGTCGCAAGGAACACAGATAAAGTATACGCAATTTACTCACTAGTCAATGGAACAATTGATTCATCTGTACTCTGCATTCTCCACCTTACAAGCGCAACACCATCTCCTTGGCCACTGGGAAAAGGCCTATTAGGATCTTTTAGACCCAAAATACCTTCATTTGAATATAGCTCTTTGTTGATATTGGGGTGCGTTTTGAACATGACATTAGGATTTCCACCGGATTCAACCTATACATTACAAAGTTGACAGCATTTACGGACAAAAAGCATGGGCCAAGAACACAAAATATACAAATAACAGACAGGCCCTTGCATATATCACACATTCCTGATGATAAAATCAGAAGTATTATAGTGGTTATATTTACGGCCTGTTTGGTTAGTGGTACTAAATGGTGGTAATGGGAATGATTTATAGTGTAAATTTTCATCAAAACTTTCATGGCATTCCCATGGTAATGAAACTTTGATCACAAAAAAGTTTTTTTGTACACAAATTTCCATTACCTCCTAATACCACCTCTCCCATTGGTAATGCATTGAAATGAATTTTATGAACAAAATGAGATGATTAAAGGTTGTCAAACATGGCCATCAAAATAGCCAAAAGATTTTTTAACTAAAATTACATTAGTTTTTCATTCCCATTGCCACGATTTATTACTAACTACCAAACGGGCCGTTAAGAGTTTAGTGAACTTAAAAAAGGTCAAGTTTCATCACAATGAAGCTTTTTTTGACATTTGACAACATAAAAATATCAAGTCGGTGAGAAAGCATTACATAAAGAGGCAAATCAAGATGCCAGAAGGTAGCAAGCTAGGTGCAGCAACTAGAAGTACCTGAACTTGGATGTACGCATCTTTCTCCTCCAAAATCTGAAGTGATAAATTCCCTTGCACATCAAAGCTACTGAGCCCTCCGTCTCGTTTGAGTGCCACGTTAAGTTTCTCCTCCACGGTCAATGTTAGGGGATCAGTAAGTGGGGGAGCAGCAGCCTTAGTCTTGCTTGCAATTGGTGGCACATCCTCAACAATCATTTCACCTTCTGCTTTCAAAGACTCCAAGAATTTGTTTGTGCCTTGTGATTTACCAAGCTTCATGCCAAAGCCCTTAGACGGGGCACTAACAGGTGCAGGTGCACGAGCTGAGCCAGGCACACATAGAATCAGAAACGAAAAACCAGGCACTATTTTGATAAGAATAATACAACTGAAAGTACTGCTACTCTGCTAGTACTCCCGTATTTTTGAAATTTTATAAATTTAGAATAGCAGAAGCTGTGAGTTTAAGGCAGGATCAATAGTATAGATCTGTATCGAATCAGATCCGCCATTTGATTTGATTTAATTCCGTACATTAAGAACTCTGGGAAAAGAAATACAAAATGGAAAGCCAAACTTCTTTTAATGTGTGTGTCAGTAACCAAATGCCTACAATTACGAAGTTAGCTACAACAATATGGGAGTCAGAGAGTTATGCTCACTTCCATCCACATAATATTATTGAACTTAGTATCTAAGACCTAACACTTATCCTGTTTACCCAAAAGCTTCTGAAGAAGCTCTCAACCTCATAAGATACTCCTTGCTAGACTATTAAGTATGGCAATTGGATAGAAGATACCTTTTGACTTTCCGGAGAATGAATCCATGTCAGTTGGCATTCCAAACCCAGCATTACTACTAAAACCACTGTTACTGCTAGATATGCTCATGTCACTGAAGCTACTTTCAAGTCTTCCAGAGCCCATGGATGACATATATCCTCCTTTATCACCCCTGTTCTTTTCAGCCTGTCAAATTTATAAACAAAATTAACAAAGAAAGACAATATAGTGGCATGAAAGACAAAAAAACAAAATGTATACCTTTGTTTTCTCAATTTCCATAGCTTTACGCTTCATTATATCCTTGGTTTCATTGATCTTGCTTGCTTGCACCAGCTTGTACAACTTCTCTTCATGACTTTCCATCTCACAGTACTGCTTCACCTGTGCAACAGTGACACTTTCCTTGTGCCCAAGAGAGATGACTTCATCAAAGGAAAAAATGAGCTCGAATGCTGCTTTACATACTCCCTCTTCATCCAAAGAATAAGCATATTCGGGTACCTTTGTATGCTTAAGGAATAACAAAAATGGAGCAGTAAATTCTACTCAAACTGCATTCAGCAACATGAAAGAAAATAAACTTCCCTAATGTCATTCAGTGACTCCCACCTAGACAGGGTTTAAGAATTGGATGTACAAAACCTTACCATTGTTAGTGATAACAAAGAGGTTGTTTCTTATCGATCTATTATAGAAATTACCTTCAACTTCACATTAATAAGTGCGCATGATTTAATGATTAATTTTTATAAAGTCCATCATAATCTGAAGAAATAATCTAAATATTTTTGCATGCAAGCAACTAAATAAGACAGTTCTAATCCCTCAAAATACCATTTATTCAGATAAATAAATAACAGAAAAAGGAACTCAAAATTCTATAATGTATGCCAACTAGGAAGGCATTAAAGAAAAATACATAAAAACAAGGAGCACGAGAATATCAATTGGTCGACTTTAATTTTCTCATTTAACAAACTGGATTCAGTAAACTAACGTTTCACCAACAGTGTCAACCGAAAGACATCAAGGTTCTCTTGTAACCATGAACAAGAACATAAAGGATACTAGCTTAGAAAGCATCCTCAGAGTCTCCAAGTCTTCCAAAATATTACTCTGCTTGTTTGTAACAACAAGCAAATAGAGAGATTCTATTGGCTGGTAGACATATCGGACATTCTCAGTCTCAACATATGTATGTTGCTTTCCTGTTCCAACCAACTTGGGGAAGGCAGCAAGAAGGCCTTCAATTCGTATGCGGGACATGTCCACAAATTGCCTCGAAACAAGAGCTGTACAAAAATTAACATCAGAACGCCAGATAACTCAACCGTAAACACAAAAACAAATGTTCATCCAATCCTCGAAAATCTCATTGCAACTAATCGTGAAAGAAACATCTCGTCACTAATAATCTAAATTACTTATACCATTAATGACTAAAAGGCAGACACCAAAGAACCTCAAGTATAACTAACCATAAGCAAACATAAACTCAGTTCTTGAAAAAGTATCACAACAATGCCATACCCTTAATCTCAACAATATGGGGGATAGTCAATTGTAATTTAACTAGAATGCCAAGCATGAAATGTAATGTAACACCTACTTTAAATAATTAAAAGTTAATGGGACTGTCATGCATCAGAAGTAAAGATATTCCCTACTGTAGATATTTACAATTTCACTAGGCTGTCATGCACTAGACAAGAA
Source organism: Amaranthus palmeri (assembly GCA_019776075.1). Classification (NCBI taxonomy): domain Eukaryota; kingdom Viridiplantae; phylum Streptophyta; class Magnoliopsida; order Caryophyllales; family Amaranthaceae; genus Amaranthus; species Amaranthus palmeri. The sequence goes on along the minus strand of JAAKBH010000285.1, from coordinate 611,047 downwards.
CCAACTGAATGCAACATACCAGAGTAGGTTTCAAAGCAACAGCAGTAATAAGATTCAATAAATTTTTTAAAGGAGATGCATGTTTTAGGTGTAATTTCAACTTAATGCATATTCTTGAAATTCTGCAGCTGTGAGCAATAATTGCACAACAATCCATCTAATTTCTACCTTCCTCTTTCTTTTTTTCTTCTTTATTCTTAATATTTCTTAGACAAGTTGACATAATATAATAAGATCTCAGTTCATTTAAGATACGGCACGATGGTGATGTATAAAAACCAGCAGATAGTTAAAATCAAAGGATGTAATGACATTTCTAAAGAAAAATATCTGAAATCAGTGTAGAACATAACAAACATTCAAACTAAAAATGGCACATAAAATTCAACAATCACATCCAAGAAAACTAAAAAAAGAAAAATCATCTAACCTTTTCCAGACTTACTGATGATGGAAGCTGCAAGTACAACCTAAATCATCAATATCCAAGCGATTAGAATCATAGCATATTGGTAAGTGTTAATAAAAATAAAACTCAAAATTCAAAATTACAATAAAAAATTCCTTAAATGAATGCATCATTGTCAATTAAAAAGCTAGCATAACCCTATTTGTTGGAATCATACCAATACGCAGCCTGCCACTCAAAAGTTCAATAAGATGTAATATTGATTGTACTCTTGAAAGAATGCATCAACATCAATTAGATAGCTAGCTTAACCTTGTTTGTAAGGATCATACCAATACAATATTTATAGGGATCGGATCATACCAATTTATGCTAATTGTTCGGCAACTAAAATCCATTTCATTTACTCCCTCCAAAAACCAAATGATCAATGAGCTATAAAAGGGTCAATCATGATTAAGTTGACAATTAGTTCAGCACATTCAAAAAAATCGAGCAAGAAATAATGAAATCAACATGAAAAAGGTTTACTTTTAGTGTCAATTTATTCCAACCTTAATGCAAAAGCGATTTATCAGCGGCAAAGGTAAACGGTACATTTAACGCCAAGAGCTAGGACAATCACACAATATTACAATTGTTCGATCGTACAAATCACCATCCTTATTTGCCAAGAGTACCACAAAAGATGTGCTACTCAAACACTCATACTCATTCCACTAGGACACTCTAAAATAGTCGGAACACATACATGGATTAAGCATTTAGTTGATGAAAGACCCATCCCGTTGAAAAAATTGGTCAAGTTTCCCCACTCTTACCAACATAGACATAGTGAAAATATACAGATGCTCAATTCAGTCAAATCACGTCTAAGGCGGTTAATCAGATGATCCAATTCTAATTCAGCATCCATAAAGACATCACATAACTAACATTGAGCCACCAATCGACCACAGCACACAGACAGTTGCAATGATCAGACACCAAACGAAAAACAAGTTGTTCGATTGCATCGTAGCAAATCCTCCACGAAAATTCAAGTTCAAACATGAATGTAAGACAACATTGACAATTAAAACGTAAATAACCCGATAAAGAATATGACATACCATTTTCACAACCTTGAAAAACCTTGCTGCGGGAAATCAATTCGAATCTGGAAAAACAACAATGTCATAGAATTTAATCAGTGCAACTAAAATCACTACCGAAAAACAAAAATTAAAATGAAGAAGATCCATGTCTGCAGATCACGAAAAGAATTGCTTTAAAAAGGCATAATTAACGACTGCAAAGTAAATTAACTAATTTTATAAACAATTGAATCTGAGTTAACCTAATAACATGGATTGATCGAATAAACAAAGTATTGAATCAAACATTTTAGATCCGATGCAAGAATGATGAAATTAATCCAGAAAACAATGGCAAATCCGAAAACGATATTGATATTACAATTAATCGAGGAAAATTAGTGAGAACCTTGATGTGGATCTAGTTACTTGGAAAATGTAGTTGGATTGAGTGCGAAAAATGAATTGAATGCGAAAAATAGGGGCACGAAAGGCGCTACCTTCAAAATTCTCTCTCCTGTTTTTCCGAGAACCTTGCTTCACCTTGATGTATTATACCGGAAGTAATTCACTGCAAGTACTGCTAAGGAAAAATATTATTGTTAAAAACAATCAATAAAATTTATGCTATGTTTGAAAATAATGATTTAATTTAAAAATATATATTTGACTCAAAATTGGCGTTTAGCAAATATTAGAATTTCAAATTTGGATTTGAGTCAAATCTACAATTGTTATCATTTGAGCATGACTTCCTAAATCTTGTCATTCTTAAATTCTACATTCATGATTTCATAATTGAAATCATTAATTTAAAATGAAATGTTAGTTCTTAAACACAACCGTAGATAATTTATACTAGTACTCCTTCGTATCGTATCTATCGGTATATTTACTTGTGACTGCTGACTCTTCATTTTTAATTTATTCTTAAAGTTAAATATAGTCATGTATGTTTGATTCGTCTCAATACAAGGATTATTAATATTAAATTTTTGAAATTTTTTAGTTAACAATAATTGGACATATTAAGGGCTAAAATATTGTTTAGACAAGTGTGAAAAATTAAATGGGATTAATGAATTAAATAGAAGTTAGCAGTAAAGTTTAATAGAAGTATTTACCAATTACCAGTTTGAAATTGTTTTGCTGAGACAGAATTAATTATTTTTAAATTATGAATAATTACCTTTAAATTATAAAAAAGTATTACTAATTTTAATTATCACTTTTTGTAAATGAACATATAACAATTACTATAACAGTATATTGAGTCAACTACACTACTTCAAATTATAATTAAACAAGTCTAAGACTATAAAAATGATCGCCTTTCATTTAAAATTAACATTGATCGTATAAAGACTATAAGACTATAATTGATCGTATAAAGATTATAATTTCAATATTTCTTATCTTCTACTTCTTCCATTTCAAAATACTTGCTACATTTTGTTTTTGAGCACTATTCATCATTTAAGCTTATTTTTTTGTCCTTTATATATAGTCTATATTGTACTTATTTATGCAACTTTTTTTACAACTTAATAATTTCATCCATATAAAATTACTTGTATTCACTTACTAAAACAATGATTTTATTTATAATAATAGGAATGCACCAAACATTTAGTGCAAATTTGCAAGAAAATGTCGAATGTGAAACATACATAATGCATGTTCTGAAAAAATGAGGATCATATGCTTATCAAACATCTAATTGGTTTCAATGAAGTTATTATTGTTTTTACCCTAGTATACAAATATAGTAATGTCATTATTCATAATTGTGTTCTCGAGTCGAGGACTTCTTTTGATCGCGCTCTTTTTTTATTGGTATGAGTTATTGCCGTCCTTTTCTTCCCAGGCCCTATCCATAATTCTTTATGAGAAGATACACTGGATAGGAAGATGGTGATACATTAATCATAACTGTGAATGTTTTTAATTATAAGAATAGAGTATAAGGAAATACTAACTTTTCATGTAAATATCTTAATTTATCACTACCTTTACCTTTTCAGTTTCAATAAATCATATTAATATGATTATTACAATTTTTATTTTATCATAAATTTCAGTTGACTTTAAAGTATAAATTGACCATTTGATGCCCATTAATTTATTTCTTGTTTTCTCCTACCATATTATGTGTGCCTTCAAACAAATATACAATCTATTGTCGTTGATAATAAATAACAATATTAAGAACATATTTTTGTGGTTTTTTAGATTATAGAGTAGGCTGAAAGAAAATAAGAAGGTAGTTGAAAATTGTTAATTATTTCTACTGAAATTAGGCTTGATTCTCGAAAAAAACCATGTTAATTTGACGTACATAAGTAATTATAGTAGAATTGAAATTTTCACTAATAATAAGTTTGGTGCTAAATTTAATATATATTTCTATTCTTTGTATATTATTTGACAATTTTACTAGTCCATATATGAAAAAGTTAATTAATTAAAAAGTATTAAAGGTTTATTAATAAAATTAATAATTTACCATAAATGAGGCGCAAAATATAAGTTTATTTACACAGAGTCCCTAAATTTTTCAAAACGCCTCTGCTCGTCCATCTGGTTCACAACAAAGAAGACAAAAGCTTCCCCTTATACGTGCCTAGCTTGTAAGGATGGGGCGTTGTGAGGATCCATCTGCGAAGGCCTTCTTCTGCTAATCTTAATGTTACCACGATCTCGATAAAGATCCAGATCCAGGACTTTTTTTTTGAAGAGATGATCATCATCATCATCCTACCCAGTGCATCTCGACCATAGAAAACTATGGGCAGGGTCTGAGAAGGGAAGGACGACAGCAACTCATACTCATAAAAGAGAGCGCGACCAAATGTGTCAAATGTCAATCTGTAATCTTAAGACATAAATAAACCATGGATGTCAATAAACAACTCTCAAAAGTCAAAAGCATAGAAAGGCGGCCGGGTTATGGATCGGATCATTTTCGGGTGGAGTTGAATTCGGGTTCAAATCCACCCAATAGATCAAGGACTTTTGACTTGTAAACTTGTATTGTATAATCTATAAGTTAAAACATAGTCATGTGAGAGTTTGTTTGATTTGTCTCAATACAAAAATTATTAATATCAACTTTTAATACTTTTTAATTATACACAATTTAAGATTTTAATGGTAGAAATAGCGCATTGGTAAAAATGTGCCCAATCAAATGGGACATATATGATGAGAGTATAATTTTTTCATAAAAATTTGTTCATATTAAAAAAGACCATATATTAATTTTCGATTATTGCAAAAAATGTTGAATAAAAATTTAATAATTTGACTATTTCGCTTCGACTAACAATGATGATATGAAACTGAAAATATGCCAAAACGATTTAATTTGATCCAAATTTTTTTCTAGTTTTTTCGGGTTCAATTGTTTTCAAGTCAGAAGTATAAATTTTCAAGGCATAATTCATTATATTTTAGTCAGATTCATAATCAATTATTAGTCATATTAAAATTTGGCGACTTGTAGTAGTAGCCCAAAATTAGTTGTTATTAATTTGTCAATTGTGTTAACTACCCTATACAAATTAAAAGTTGTACTTTATGATGCTACCAAAAATTCTTGTCCATGCAAGAAATCTATCATTATATTCATTTGAATAATAACTTTCCTTTTGTAGGTTTCAAGTGTTGCTTGTAAATTGTAATATACTCCATGCATTTGATCAACTTGCTATTTCGTACAACCCTTCCTAATATTATTTTGACCCGCAGCCGTCTTTAAAAGCCAAAAGAAAAACTTTTTGTTCTTCTATTTTTCTTTGTTACTTAGAAATATATTAGAAGTACATACATATTCTAAAAATAACTTTATAAGGTTACTTAGAAATATATTAGAAGTACATACATATTCTAAAAATAACTTTAAGTACAAATATGGTGAAAATTAAAAAAATGAATAACAATATCAAAATGATGATTTATTTTACGAAAATGTGAGAGAATGTGTGGATGAGATGAAAATGTAATTTAAATATGAAAATGAGAATCAAAGAAAGAATATGGATCAAAATAAAAAAAAATACAATACATCATTATTATATCCTATGTATCCCACTCATAGAAAATTATGGTCAGGATGCAGGGAGGAAAAAGAGAAGACAACTCATAACCACAAAGGAGAATGCAGTCAAAGAATCTCTCGATTCGAGAAAGATTTTTAAAGAGGGAGAAACTTGTAACTATAACTTTTTTTAGGACATAGAGAATACAGTCCTATGGTTTGATCAGGGCCGACCCTAAGGGTGGGCGAGAGGGGCCTTCGCCCAGGGCCCCATGTCAAAAAGCAAAATTAATGGTTATATATAAGGTCTATTTAGGTTATAAATTATAAAGAAAAATGGCCTTAATGTGTCATTTCGCCCAGGACCCCAAAATATATAGGGCCGACCCTCAGTTTGATGAATTTATCCGATCGATTCAATAAATAAGAAAAGTTGATTTAGGAAAATACTAGGCCATGATTATTCATAAAGACCATATCATGAGTACTTATTTAACATAACATGATAGTAATTATTAACGTATTTTACATTAATACCTGTTAGAGGAAGTACTTTAAGCATCGATTAAAATATATCTATCAGAGTATATATTATATAATATATTGATTATGAAGTTTCAATCATTAGCTTAAGTTTTTGGTTGAGCTGATTTCTTATATAGTTTTATACAAGATGTTAGGAGTCTGGATTTCAACCACATCTCATTTAAAGTGAAATATTTAATGCCACAGATAAAAGAGGGTCTGTGGTACATCCACACTTCTAAAGTACAAGGCTCTCATATAAAAGGACGTGTTATGACCATTACTTTAAATTTTTGGTTAGAGTTGAATTTTTTTACCTTAACAAATTTCAAGGTTGATCCATATTCCATCCTTATGTCGTTACACAAAGAAGCTAGTAAATTTGATATGTACTTCCTCCGTTCTTTTTTAGTTGCAACTAGGCCTGTGCATTGGGTCGGGGGCCCGTTGGGGACCCTAATCCAACCCTTAATTATAAGGGTTTTAAAAGGGTTGGGTTAAATAAGGGTTGGGTTGAATAAGGGTTTTATCAAAATTAAAACACTTGGGCCGGATAAGGGTTTTAGAAATGGGCTGAATAAAGCAAAGAGAAGGATGCAGAATCTATGAGAGGAATCACGAAGGTCACAACTCAAATGTTTGTCAAAATGCCTAACCCAAATGTTTTTCTTTCAATTGGATAATTGAAGTAAAAATCAATTTAAATGAGCAATATATCCGTTTAGAAGGTACTCTAAGATTTTAGGTATATACTATAATATACTACAGATAGTAGAACTTGTTAATATTATTATTATTATTAATATTATTATTAAAGAAAATTATTATTATTATTATTATTATTATTATTATTTGGGTCTTTTATTTTATTTGCAAAAGTAATATAAACGGGTCGGGCCGGGCCGGGTTGGGCTTAATGGGCCCGGCCCGTCTAAAGCCCGGATCTTTTTTGTAAGGCCCGGCCCAGCCCGACCCGTTTCTATTAGAGCCCGACCCGGCCCTTATCCGGCCCAATGCACAGGCCTAGTTGCAACATTGTTGACTTTGTTACTATTCATTAAGCAAATTGACTTTTATATTGTCGGTAATCTAAAAGTTAAAACATAGTCATATGAGATCTTGTTTGAATCGTCTCGATTCAAAGTTTATTAATTTTGAGTTTTTATAATTTTTCGATATGTATAATTAGAGATATTAATGATTTAATTCGTACATTGGGGAGTGTGAAAAAACAAATGGTGCAACTAATATGGAACGGAGGAAGTATATAAGGAACCGAATCGTTTAATTATGCCTCTAATAAAAAAGTCTCAGTTATCAGTTTAACTTAAATTAATTTTTCTTTTGTTCATTGCAAAAAAAAAAAAAAAAAAAAATTCTTTTCTTTAATTGTTAAATTGTTTAATTTGAGGCGCCAAAATTCAATGTCAATAAATTGTACAACTTGTTATGTATTTTTGTTTTGACCTAATAAATTAAACAAGTGGTACAATATTTATTGTTACGTCCTTTGTTTATCTTTGAGATTCATCAAGTTGCCTTAGATGATTCACCATATATATAATCCGAATTAAGTGTACGATAGAACTCAATAAATGAGTATGTTTTGGATAATTTTTCAAAAATAAGAACTAATGTATACTTAGTCAAGTATTTGACTTATTATTGAGCTTTTACTTTTCACAAAAATTTGGGTGAGAGATGCGTTTTATTGGGCCGGTGTATTTATTTTTTATTAGTTTTACAAATTAAAATGTCAATTTTAAGAGTTAAAAGACCAATTTGAAGACTTAAGGAACAATTTTAAGGATTTAAAATTGACATTTCAAATCACAGAATTTGACAATTTCAAGACTTAAAAGTTTAATTTTAATACTTAAAAGATCAATTACTAAACTTAAAATTCTCATTTCAACTTTAAAGTAGGATGACTCAAATATTAATATTGACGCTAAAAACATTGAAATTTAACTTTTAAGTTTTAAAATTCAATCATACAAAAAAAAACCACTTTATGATGAGTAATTGCAAGTTGCAACCACTTTGTGCAATAAAATCGTTGCTATTAAACTAACCTGATTTAGCTTGCTTTGAAAAACAATACTACTCGGTCTCCTTGAAATTGCATCAAAGAGAGATATGATTATTTTTAAGAAAGTAGTTATAAATGAAGAGAGAGAATAAATTGTGTGGATAAAATTAAAAGAGAGATAAAATGTATGGATAAGATTAAAGAAAAGTGGTGCGTCACTGTTTAAATATAGAAATGAAATTGCATCAAAGAGAAATAAGGTTATTTTAAAAAAGAATTTTAAATGTCATGTTTTTTTAATAAAAAGGTAGGCTAAAAATAGGGAAAATTGGGTAAGAATCCAATTTAAATTTTTTTAAAAAAGATATTTACTTTTCAATTGAGCTAACTGTAACAACCCAGCCCAACGGATCACCGGTGACTACTCATGGAGACTGTAGACTAGCCCCACAGACCAACACAAGTCTTTCCAGCGCATTTTGGCCTCACTCGTGCGCACCCGGAAAACTTCCCAGGAGGTCACCCATCCTAAGATTGCTCCCCACCAAGCACACTTAACTGTGGAGTTCTTAGCAAATGGATTCCCATGAAAAGAAGATGCACCTTGTTGATATGAGTAGTCTATCAATCTCTTTTCAAGATAAATCTAGAGTATCACACTAACACCCGATTATTTTATTATCATCTTTTAACAGTTATTATTTTTAGCAATCAATTATATTGAAAATTTGTATCGTTGTTAACAATTAACACGGAGAAAAAAAAAATGGTTTTTCTATATTGTTGACTATTGATTATATCGTATTAACAAATCATAATATTTCATTCTCCTTATTAGGTATATTTATACCTACTAAGAATAACTAATATAGATGCCAGAAAGATGAAAAGGATTTTTCTTAATCACTATATATATATACATAAAGGATAATATATTACTAGCTCCGTTTTTTTATGTTTATCCACATTACTATAACGGATAGTTTCTAAAGTTTGTCCTATTTAGAATACTTTTCTATTTTGGAAAGTTTTTATCTTCTATATATTCTCTTTATCTCTCATCTAATCCTTATATCTCTCTCATAATACCAATACAATCATTAATTCACACCACTATTTATTCTAATAAAATAATTCTTCCGAATTTTATTAGTTGCTACAGTTCATATAGCAACTATTGTTCACTAATTGATCTTATTTGATGTATAGTTCTCTATGTATTATGTAAAACATAAGTCAAGTCGGATCTTGTTTGATTCGTCTTAATGTTTATTTTCTTAATATTAACTTTTTAAAATTTTTTATCATATGAAATTAAAGATATTAAAGATTAAAATTATGCATTTGATAGCGTGAAAAATAGAAATGTAGCAACTATTAAAAACCAGAGGAAGTAATACCCACTATATCTACAAAGATTCCACCTTTCTTAATTTGTGTGAATTCTTCAAATAGGACAATCAAAAAAGAACGGAGGAAGTATATATAAAGAACATAATTTGTCATATCGTGACATAATATTTTTTATCTGTGACTTTTACAATTTAGTGCTTTTGACTCAATCGTGACCTTAGATTTTTTATGTAGAATGGTTCTTATCATTCTTATTTTCGATAAAATATAACTATATTTATCAAATATAAATTTTTTTATCAAAAAAATCATGACTGTTTTTTTTTTGAATAAAAAATCATGACTGTTTTAATATTGAAAAATGGTGGTTTTAAATGTAATTAGAAATTTTGGCATACGTAATTATAATTGCCACGTATGACTACGTTGAAAAAGATTGGAGTGCGTTCATAAGCTGATCAAGGTCGATCAAGTGGTGCTTTTACGATTAATAAACAATTTGTGTTTTTAACATGGCTTAATAGGATAATTATGCTCATTAATGATATCATTTAATTGTTATCATATCTTGAAATTTTATCTTCATTTGGGTGATCTAAGGCTTTCAATTTCAAATATGTTATATTCAACAAAAATATTTTTTATAACTATTATTAAAATAAAACACAGTTATTGTCATCATTTTTTATAATTGCTTACATGACATTTTCTTAATAATTGCTTACGTGCTTTTACCTCATTTTACATTTTAGTTGGTCCTAAAAAATTTCTTTTATTTCTATTTTTGGATATTACTCTTTTATTCTCTCTGATTTCTAATATTTATTTTAACTCATTATGTACCGAAGTCAAATAAAACCAAATGACGGAGACATATATAAATTATATTATAAAAAATATACTTCCTCCATTACTTTAAATTCTTCCACCTTACTATAACGAGTAGTTTTAAAAGTTCTTCCACTTTAGAAATACTTTTATTTTTGGAAAGTTTTCATCTCACTTTTACCCTTAAAACTCCACTTTTCTTACTTCACACTACTATTTAATTATTTTCTGTCTCATACTTCAATACAATCATTACTTCACACTACTATTTAATTATTTTTACTCTCATACTTTCAATACAATTATTACTTCACACTACAATTTAATTAAAAATAATATCCACTATAGGCCAAAAATTCTTTCTACCTTAATATATACTACTATTTGTGAAAAACCCAAAATGGAAAAACAAATAACATCGGACAAAGTAGTTGTTTCTTTACATAATTACATCTATTAATTAGATAGAAAAATATTAAATGACTACTCCTTTTACTAAAAATAGTGAAAAATAAAGTTAATGTGCAACATTTATGATAACAACTTGACAATATGTCCTCTCCAAGAGAATAGTCAATGTTGCAATCTAAATTGTTATGGTACGTTGACAAATTCTCATATACTATTGTCTTATTGATCATTAATCTAGCCTTGTAAGTTCACCATTCTATATATATACCCAAATTTTAAATAATATTTGCATTCTTATTAAATTAATCACAAGCTAAGTCTCTTCAAAGGTTAGGTTTTTCTTCTCACTATAATTTAAAAATATTTGTATGAAT